>JAUZTA010000005.1:22069761-22080425 GCA_034780835.1 Ctenochaetus striatus | reverse complement strand
GATGGCCGAGTGGTTAAGGCGTTGGACTTGAAATCCAATGGGGTTTCCCCGCGCAGGTTCAAACCCTGCTCACAGCGGCAACAGATGATTGATCCTTTATTAATAATGTGATTCATCACAGAAGATGCAGTTTTCTGAAAAGAGGGTGCAACTGAAATCTGAATATTCAAAGTTCAGCTGTATACACTGTCATAAGGCCTTCGATACCATAAATCCACCTGAACATGAGACGTCTCACCTCTGGTTACCATAAGACAGCTGCACACTGTTGGGTTTCGGGTCAATACAAGCAGAAGAAAACCAGTGTGAGAGAAATGTGGCGTTATCTTTGGTCTTGGCTCTAAATTGTTCATCCTACATCACACTATGAGACAAGTTCAAGCATGTCGCTGTCACAGTCTTGCAATAAATTCCTCAGAGTGTCAGAAATTTGGGATGACCATCTCACAGAGTGTGGCTGCTGCGACCTTCGTCAATGAACCAACCAATAGAAACGCAGCATGAAATGACGCACTGATCAGTGTTACACTGCCGCTAAACCCAAACAAACAGAAAATGGAACCTTAGGGATATCCGGATCCACATTCTCCTCCCTCTCCTCTCTTTTCTCTTGGATTTTTCTCCAAACACATTGATGCCACCAGGGCGACGGCTCCGCTCATGTTCAAATTCTTCATCTTGCTATAGAGTGGATGGATGGATGGTGCATGATGGTAATGTTTTATTGACATTGATTCATTTGTTGGCTGCCATTCAGTTTGACATCGTCTTTAGGTTTTAATGCAACTTAGTCATCATAGCTTCTGAAATGAGAATGGGTGGGAAATTCAGCGATGCAATCTGCAACCTCACCACTAGTTGCCACTAAATCTGGACCTTTAATTGTCATCAGTTGGAGTCAGTTTTCTATTAGTTTACTCAACTAGACTGACATTCAGACTCAGGTTTCATGTTGTAAATACAGTCACATTGAAGATGTGATTTCTGCACCGGAGCATCCACAGCAAATATAAAGACAAGTCACAAAAGAGCAGAATGCCTGTGACATGTGACACAGTGGGATTTAAAACGTATTTGATCTCATTTAAGTGTTGTAAACATCTCGACTTATAGACGTAGAAATGGCACACCAGTCAGCTTCTACGTGGAAACAGTCTAATTCGTTTTAAACCTGGAGACCTTCAGATCACCTGTGTTGCAAAAGCAGCAGCTGTAATTTCATCTCCAAATTGCTTCTCACAAACCCATTTTTCAGATTTGCTTGTGAAGAGTGAAGATTTGTGATCTGTGAAGGTTACGGGTAGATTAAGCAAATCATTCGTCATGTTGCAACCTGCTTAAACCAAGTGTAAAGTCTAATGCTGCAATTTCCCCGAACGGGTGGGTTAATGAAGTGCTACTTGAATGAGACAGAGTGCGTCTGGAAAGTGAGTGAGAGATGAATGAAAAAGTGAAAATGACAGAAAAGTGTGGGAAGGTGCGAGGATTTAGCTGATACAACGCAAAGACAAACACGGTTATTATCTTTTTCATCCCCCCCCTCAAAATGGCCCCATTAGCTGTGATGATGGAGGTCATTAAAACATCTCCAACCTCCACCTGCCGCTGCCTTCAGAAGCTCCAGACTCACATCATTACATTCACATCCCATCTCACAGCACTCGCTCATATCAACCCACCACTTAATGGCATCACACGCCTAATATAACTGCAAGGTGCAAGGTTAATGCAGAATAGTTTAGTGTGCACTCTTCATTATTCTAATGACTTGTAGTTTGCATTGCCAGTCACCAGGGGTGAAAATGGACCAAACAGGCAGTAAAATTACCCACCGGAGAGTCAAAACATTCCAAAAAATATGCATGCTTCATCTTTTGGTGGTTGGTTTGGAGATAAGTGATAAAATAAATATTGTTGAGTTAAATTTAAAATGATTTTTCCCTTAAGTTCAAATAAAAAAATTAATTACTTTTATCCCAAAATGCTTCAGATTGTGTCTGTTTAGGGAAAATACTTTTAACTAGCACCTACAGATAATTATGGCCTTTAAAATGATTAATAAAGAGTCTTAAAATGGCTCATTATTTTTATGATGATCTATATTTGCAGGAAGGCATTAATATTTCACAAACAGTACATCGCACAAATATATTAGTATAATTGCCACTGCAGCCCACATTTTGCTTGTGTTTATGTCTGAATGTGGAGTGTATTCTGTCCCACATGTACTGCCAAAGAAAAGCTGCTAAATGGTTGCAACAGATAAATCTAAATGGGGATAAATGGGGTCACTGGTTCAGGGGCCGATGGGATCAGCAGCTGATCTATTACAGTGTCAGAGCTACGGGAGTTTCCTGGAGACAAATGCTGAAATCAGAAAGAAGAAACATAAAAAATGGAGGTTTTTCAGAAAGGTAAAGGGGGTATAATTTAAAGCAAACTAAGTTAATTAATTACACTTTGGGTTGTTAATAAATGGAGCGTTTCGTACAAAATTACATCTTTTTGCTTATATTGTGTGACTTTAAGCTGCAGTGGAAGGATTTATCTAAGTTTGTTGTTGGACGAAACACCAACAGTGAACCTATAAAAAAATGATCATGAGGAAGACAGTTTATAAATGCATTTTTTCACTGAATAAGAGGATCTTTATGGTCAGCATGGAGAAAAGTGTGTGGACAATCAGAATGTATCATTTAAGGGCACAATGGTTTTACTTACTTCACTTAATTTTACTGTAAATTTTTTTTAACTTGGAAAACCGTTGCAGTAGATTCTTCACTTGTGATTCTGTGCGTCTTCAAACTCTAAAGCCTTTTAAACAAAAGCAAAAACTCATCGCAGCACTTTTTAACAAAAACAGCAGATATTTTAACAGACTTTTTTCCAAAGAAATCTGATGTGAGATGACAGATAACGTGGTTGAAGGTGATAACATTTGACAACATTTATACCTAGCATATCGTCATCAATGCTAACGTAGCTATTCAAGGGTTCAACCTGATATTTCTCTAATTCTAACAATCTAACTGGTAACAACGCTTTAGTTCAGACCATAAGGACTCTGACTGCTCTTACTTTTTGTGAAGTTGGCTTGGATTTTAATCATACTTTTATACTTTATGATCTGATGTTTAAGTTACAAAACCTGTGTGCTAATGCTAACGCTAACTTCTGAGCCTCGGAGGTCGATGGCGACACGTGACATCAACGATGTTCTGCTATAAGCTCAGAGATCCTTCGGCCACATCAGATCTTGTCCATAAACTCACTCAAATGTAAATATTATGATCATTTTGGACCTGTCAAATTTTGTTATTTTTTTACTTCTTTTTATCAAAGTAGAGACTTTCATCGTGCATCTAAAAATTCTGTGGATGTATCTTTTTTTTAATTTGTTTTCATGTAGTTGTTGTCTTTATGACCTTTAAAGATGGAAACCAGTAAATCTGGAGAAACATAGTTATGTGTGTCATTATTGTGGGTTTATTTTTTTAAAAACGTAATTGAAAAGACAGCTATCACGCTGAAGACACCTGCTTTTGTGAAACCTTCAAGCTGCTCACCAAATCTGTAGAAATCTAATGAAAAACAGCCGTGTCTGATTTAAACCCTGTGTGACTGGTTTAATAAGACAAAGCCTCTCATTCGGTTTAAGCTCCCTGATGCCTCCCGTCTGAAGACCTCGGTCCTTATCACCGACACCTTTCAATTACCCAGGCTGCCTCTGAGCCGCCGCTCTGTTTATTTTCACTCCGTCCATTCAGTAGAAACTCTAATGGCCCTCCCAGCCTAACTCACTACGTTTGCACTATCGCCCCAAATGTGTTTACCTCAGTCCATTTCATTACCTTTACGGTTGGAAGTGAATATAAAACGATGCAGAACAAACATTCACAATCATGACTGTACTTCGGCTCATTTCACAGACCCCAAAATATCAGAGATTAGTTATTTTTTAATCTATAAGTGCATGATAATGACATATTATAACTGTCTGTTTGTTGCTGTATGTGATGTTGTGGATGCTGTGTCAATAATTTAATGTGTTTATTATGTTTTCTTTAGGACGGAGCAACATGTTATCGAACCTCATCGGTCCAATAAGACACTGGGACACTGGAGCATCATCAGCTGAGGATGCAGATAATTTAAGTAAATCATTTTCTTTCTCTCTTTGTTAAATTTAGAGAGTCATGGTTCTTAAATTAAGCTTGGGAGCAGACGAGAAATCTGACTACTGACCTATTACATGTATGTGCAGTAACCTGGTTACTAAAGCGCTTGCAAACATACTGAATTTGTCGAAATACCTACAAAACTAATGACATCCTACCAGACTTAGCTGTACTTTGTGTTTAACACTTGAACATTGTTATCATGCCCTTGTACCTGGAACTTCTGCATGTCATTGTGAGCTTTTTTAGCAGGCTGCATTTAGTTCATGGCACCTTTGCACTTAAAACAGACTCAGATTGGCCTTTTCCACCAACAAGGAACTGATTCTGTTCTGGTCAACCTGTTAATTTTAAACTAAATCAGATCATTTCAACTAAAAATAACAAGTTTCAGAACCCAAAAAGTTGGTTCTCAGCTAAAAGCATGGTTTTGGTCTCTCAACAGGTACAAGCAGTTTGGAGAATCAGGATGATAAAAGTCAGATAAACTGTGACCTAAGAAAGTATCATCCATCAACTTTTTGCACAACCTTCCCCGTCCACGGACCGAGAGCTCTGAAGAGGAAGCAGACACTGGTGGATGGAAAAGACCGTCTGCTCTACCAAAGCCACCCGGCCTGTAAAAGAGCCGCCTGGGCTGTCACTCAGAAAAATGCACTGGTGCAGCTCAATGAGTTACGACCAGGTCTGCAATACGAGATCCTGTCAAAGACGGGCCCGCTGCATGCTCCGGTGTTTTCTGTTGGCGTGGAGGTAAATGGTTTCCACTTCGAGGGCCATGGACCAACTAAAAAGCAGGCTAAGATGAGGGCTGCAGAACTGGCTCTGCGCTCATTCATCCAGTTCCCAAATGCCTCCCAGGCTCACGCTGTCATGGGGAACTTCACCGGCACTCCCACAGACTTTACAGCAGATAAACTGGACATACCCGACACATTTTTAAAAGAGTTTGAGCCATCACTGCGTGAAAACTGCGACCCCCTGCACCGCAACAAAACAGAGGTTTTCTCCTGCGTTTACAGCCACAGACGACTTGTCCGACTCACGCTGGACTTGGTTTCATCGACGAATCCAAAGAGACGAGCCCTCAGCAGCTCATTTTTACAGCACCTCAGCCCGGTGGTGCTGCTCAACGAGCTGCGACCAGGACTCAGGTACATGTGCCTGACGGAGAGAGTTCACGGCAGGCCGATGAGGAGTTTTGTTATGGTGGTCAGGGTGGAGGGGAGGGTGTTTGAAGGGTGTGGACACAGTAAGAGGCTGGCCAAAGCCCACGCAGCTGCAGCCGCCCTACAGTCTATTTACAACATCAGTCTGGGTCCTGAGAAGAAGCTCATGGGCCTCCAGGACGGCCGAGCCAAAAACCAGCTACCTCAGGTGAGTAGGTCAGTCTTCTGTTATCAAAACACAGCATGAAGAGTTTAAGAAATGTCTTTAAAAGAGCAAAGAGCACACAGCATTGGATATGAACAGGCTATCCATGTTTCCATCAAGTATTTTAATGAGCACTTTACGGTATCCCATGATAAAAATAGAAAAATCTGAAAAAAACCCCCCTAAACCTGACACGACAAAACACTTGTTATGAACACCAGAAGTCTTTATGGGTGTTTATGATCGTTGTTATTATGTGTAATTTGGTCAATTAAGTCACTTTTAATGCAAAAGTTGGTATTGTTAAACAAAAGTTTGAATCCCCACGTGATCTGATTGTAGACAATGTGTGGTTGGCGTGTTGTATGAAAAAAAAAGGCATTTTCCTCAGGTTCAGTGTCGGTATCAACGTCCTTCACATGTCAAAGACAAATTTCCCTCACGTGGCAAAACATCAGCAGTGACACGTCAGCATCGAACAGTGGCCCTAAATTTGCCTCGTCTCTCTTCAGCTTTCACCGGTCTTCTAAATGGTCTGGATAAATGGGTCTGAGGTGCGCCGTATGCTACCAAATGGAGTGAGCCGCACATCAGCATGGCCATCATGTCCTGAGGCCTGAGAGCTGGATGGTGTCCTGTACGCTCGTCTGTAGCATCCAAACAACCTCATTATGTCTCCGAGCCTCTGAGAATTTGTCCTCTACGTCTTTTGCTGTCGTGCTTTATGAATACAAGGAGATTTGTCTCCCAAGATCGGCTCCGCGGAGCTAAAGGGGTCGACTGAGCTCAGCTAATACAGAACCACACCGTCATCAAAATATGCAAAGGAACATGGAGCCTTTAGACGGACATGTAGATACTTTATTAAACCCTAGGGCAGAATTGATGAGCGTATCCACAGACAGGAGGAGGCAATGGAAGCATTTTAGATGAACAAACATTTTGAATTCAACACAAAAAAGGGTGATTTTGCTCTGCTTTGGGCTAACTCACCAAAACTTTCCTCCCCTTCCTCTTTGTCTGGATTTTTTCACCTCCTTTTCGTGCTGATCGTTTAGCATCATCTCCCCTTCAGTATGAACTGTCTGTCAGGCGGCGTAACGCATTAATGAACATTATTACAGCACATTAGGGATGAAGGAGGAGCAGCAGCAGACCAAGGAGATTGAGGTGGAGCGAGGAGGCGGTGTGAAGAGCATAATAATCTGACAGATAATTGTTTAACACACTCATTACACACGACCTTGTGCCACTGTCATCCGGAAAACGTTGAGCAAGAGAGTTTGGCTGCAGAGGAACACCTGAGTTTACAAAATGAGACCCACAAAAAGAGGCATTTAAGATACGCAAGGTCACGGATGCTCAGGGCACGTCCTCGTCCGTGGGACCGGAAGTTTGGGTTAAACCTGATTAATGACATGAAGAGTTTAAATTGTCCTCATATTGGACGTGTCAGGGGTGAAATTATTAAAAACGAGACTGAAGTTGTGATACGAACTTCCACAATCTCAAACTGATGGGAAGAAAGACGAGACTTCTCATGTTTTTTTTGTTTTACCTTGTTAATAGTCAGCTGGTCCTCAATAAGTGAATACTCAATTAAAGTGACAATGAGGAACTTTTATGTATTTATGAAACTGTGTCATGATTCCTCCAATGATCATAAATTTTCTGTAACAGCAAACGTGACTCTCAGTGAAAAGACTGCTGTTTTTATCTGTTTTTATGCAGTTGCTATAAATACCTGTGAACTGAATCCACACAAATTCAGACAAAGTTGTATTCTACGCCTCCAGCTGTTAGTTTGCACCTTAACATGTAAAGCAAATGGCTGTATGGCCCAAAGAAAATAGAGGTTTTGCCACACAATTGGCTTATAACAAACCATTTTATATTGTTTTTGCTACAGTTGGCTTTCAGTTGGCTTTTTACGATGAAGTAACATAACTACGGAATGTTGATAACTGTAGCCTTATCAAATAAAATAATACAAAATTAAAATAAATGTACTAACCTTAGTTTCTACACAGACTCTCTGTTGAGGTTATAAACGTATCTTGTAGTAACTGTGTGAACAGTAACAGCTAACTTCAACATCTTTACATTAGCATTACGAACCTTCCGTAGTCTGCTATAAAAATACATTGCAATCGATCCTCTGGTCTCTTTCACTTTCAAAACAAATGCATGTGTTGCAGGCAATGCTGGCAAAGATATAAAAAGGGGGCGCTAGAATCAACAAAAACTGAAAGTTGCAGTCACTTTAATGTAAAGCTAATATAATCTGCCGTTATACTGTTCTTCAGTGTTCTTGATTATTATTCCACATTGCAGTTAATTTACTAAAACCTGAAACATTTCCCCCTTCAAACATAATTATTTGCAGCTATTTTTATGCCTAATTCAGACCGGCAGACATTTAATCTTCTTCCTCCAAACTGAGGAAAAAGGTTAATGAGCAGAAAAGTCTTATTTTCTCGCAGACAACATAAGTTTGAGAACATTTAGCACGGCTGATATTTATATGAGAGGAGTCACTGGGCCTCCTCCGGTTTAATCTCTGCACAGTTGTTTTGTTTTGATGCTCCTCGTGGCATTTTGTTGAACTTTGCTGCGAACAGCGACGGACTGCAACTTCCTGCAGTCTGCCAAAAGAGTCACAGTGCTCCAAAAATTTAATTAGCCGTATTTTGACAAGTAGAAGTGCGACTTCATTTCCACCGCTGAGCTTCGAGTGAGAAAAACTCTCGGACATCATTGACAGACTGTCAGAGATTTTTGGCGAGCTCGTCCTGGCGGTCCAGGCGAATGTCTCGGTGCATCTCTGCAGACTGTGTGTTTTCAGGGGCTCGGTGTCTTCAGGTTTAAATATAGCAAGATGCAGCTTTCAGTTTCTGCTACCAACTTTTATGCAAAGTGGAGGAACATTAAAAAGTCAAAAGCAGCAGTGATATTTAAAATGCTTTAATACGATCTTGTCTTGCAACAGTTTTGGTCTTTTTTGTTTCTTTGCTTTGTTGCAATAAAATGCACTTGCCAGCCTACTTTGTAAATTAACGGGACTTTTTTCTGTGCTGGTAGCAAACTGAATGGCATGAAAAAGATTTATTATATAGCCAACACAGATCATCCTACAAATAAATTAAATAAAGGAATGAGAACAGCAGATTATAAAAGGAGGCCAAATTCAGGTTTTTATCATTTTTTCTTTGTCTGAAGTTCTTTGCAGATTGGATCTTTCACCTGGTGAGACAGAAATACACCGAGTTGACCAACAGTTGTTCCTCTACCTCGAACGCCCGACACAAAGTCCTGGCAGGAATCGTGATGAGCAGAGGTGAGTGACGGAGACATGACGGTCAAAAGTATGAGACAGCGAATCACACACATCAGTATTTATCCTACATTCATGAAAACATAGAAACACATCTCAGTATAATGTCACAAAGTCCTGTAATTGCTTCACACAGGCCAGATGTTTGTCTGCAGCTGTTTTACGTCTCTTAGTGGAGAACTTTGCATCTAAAGAGTCATTTATTTCCTTCAGGAGCTGGTGGAGACCAAAACAAAGCTAAAAAAGAGTGAACGTTTCACTTAAATTCATCAGACAGACATGTAAACATAAATACTGTTGCTCCGTAACTGCTGTGTGTGTTAAAGAGCAACTGTTTGCCAAAAAATGGAATTAACTTTTAATCAAAAAGATGATCTAATGTTTACAACTTGTTTCTGCTGCCCCCAAGTGGACAAAAATACAACCCACCTTCACAAGCCAACCAATCAGAAAACAACATGATATGTCAGAGTCTACTGGTGAGTTAGCATATTGCTAATGCTAAAAAGATGCTCACCTGGAACTCACCTTGCAAAACCGGCTCTTTGTGTGTCTTTACGCATCGAATATTGTTAAAAAATAAAAAACATAGCTGTATCTCAGTTATTTAAACCAAAAAAAAATATTTTTAGCCAGATTTAATATTAGACTGACCTGACATAAAAAAAATTCCTGTCCAGAATTGTGAACATTAGATGATGCTGACTTTATTAGCTCAAATTTAAAACGGAAAAAAGATAATACAACATCAGCAACTGCTTTTTTTTTTCAACCGCTCTCCTGCACTATCACTATTTAAAAGCAGCATGTGAGTCCCTCAAACATAAAAATGTATCACTGCGATTCAGGCAAACAAGTTACCTCAGATTACCCTGCAGCTCCAGAGGGGAGACAGTCATCTTAAGCGTCGTGTGAATCTTTGATGAGGCGTTGGAGTGATTGTTCAGTCATACACTTTTCATTAGCTCGTCTCAGCCTGTTAACTGCCTGGTTATGAAGAGACGAGAGGAAATGTCTTGTTTTCCTGCTCTCAGAGTCAAATTAGGTGTCTTGTTTGAACTGCGTCTGTGTTGAATGTCTTGTTCAATCACCGACTCAATCATTTGCTCAACAAGTCACCAGAAATCTGAGATTATTCAGCTGCTGATGTTTGTCGTCCTCTCTTCTGTTTCTGTAAATCTCATTTTCCTGTCTGTCTTTTTTAAATCCCCCCCCCCCATCACTGTTAGGATTCGACCTCAGATCAGCCCAGGTTGTGTCTCTGGCCACGGGGACGAAGTGTCTGGACTCAGATAAAGTGAGCGACCTTGGCGGTACGCTCAGTGACCTCCATGCCGAAGTGATCAGCCGCAGGGCGTTGGTTCGCTTCCTGTACGCTCAGCTGGAGCTGCTGCTCTGGTACAATTTACAGCAACGATAAGCTTCTTGTTTGCATCAGTTTTGTTGTTGAGTGTTAACAGGGGGATTAAAGAGCTTTAATTTAAAGTAAAAGTTGTTACAGTTCTTTATTTTCTCATCTATAAAGCTTTTTGAGGAAAATCAAAATGCTCAAAATCAAAAATTTTAATTGTAATAGCTGCTTACAGTAATATATTCATATTTTTTTTTATGACTTGCAATTTTTATTTTCTGGGTTTAACATCAACATATACAATATATTAATAAACATACAATCTATGAACATCCAAACACCACCCACCTCTATCCCAGAAGGGTCAATCATTCTCAAAAGTGGCTTACATCTCAGCCTATTATGGAAAACATTACAGAAAATAAAT
>JAUZTA010000005.1:21993511-22003915 GCA_034780835.1 Ctenochaetus striatus | reverse complement strand
CCCCCCCCCCCCCCCCCCCACCCCACCCCCGTTGGTTTCCTCTAAGTTTAAGTTTGCACACTTTGAATTATTCTTGAAACTTAAAAAAGAGAAAAATTTGGAAAAGATTGACCAAAGCACACTTAAAAAAACTGCTTCTGGCTCCTGTGTTCTTGGGATAAACTGCACCTGACAGCAGGAGTTCAAGCACAAAGGCGCAGAGTAAAGGAAACACACCGACGTCCGTCACTCGCCTCCAGCCTTCAGAATGTGGTTCACAGTGGAGATGCTGACGCTGAAAAAAACTGTGCAAATTCAGGCTAAATGGGACTTAAATCAATCAGCATATTGGACAACAGCTGTTTGTCTGCGTGGAACCTTTCGATTCCTCCGTCAGAGTGACGTAACAAGAATTCAGATGCAGGGAGGAAACTTGCCGGTCGGATTTGGTTAAATTGAAGCTTCGGTCGGGACGTCTGTCTACTGTAGCAGCCACTTTGGCAGACGACTGACCGAGTCTCGGATGTTTTACTGTACTCTACGGATGTAATTGGCCGCCAAAATGAAAAAAAAAAATTCTCGATACGCGATGGATGAAGCTGTAGTAATAAAATGCTAACAGTTTGTTTTGGGACTCAACGTACTTGAAGCGAGTTTGCCTCCCTGCTCATCAGTCGTGTGTTCGGGTTAATCTTTTTTTCTGTCACCTCAGATGCAAAACACCCTTAAAAAAAAACCACTGTACAGTACACAACATCTGTTTTTTGGGGGGGAAACACAGACCTATACAACACGGGACCTTGCATGTCTCACCAAAGTCTTCCTGCAACAAGAAGCATTCTGGGTAATCCCACTAAGAGAAAACAGGAGCCCGTGTGGAGAAGGGAAAGCTTCATTAAAAACCCTGTGCTCCTGCTCACAGCTGCTTTCGATTGGACGCTAAATCTTGAGTTTGCTAAAAAGAAAAAAAAAGAAAACAGATATATTTTTTGGATTTTTGTTTTGAAGGACTGAGATGCACTTGGATGGGTTGATTGTTTTTTTTTTTTCCTCTTTTTATTTTCCTCATTGGTGGAAACGGCAGAAGACAAAATGCACCAAATCCACCTATTTATAAACCAATGCTGTTTATTCCATAAGAAATATTGTTAAGTTTTCTTTTTAGGGAGAAGAAGAAAAAAAAAAATAATAGAGATGCATCGAGGTCTCTACACACACACACACACACACACACACACACACACACACACATATATGTATATATACACACATATATACATATATATATACACGCAAAATGTAAAAAAATTTCCATCCAGTGTTTGAGAAACTTGAATTTTATTTAAACTTGAAAAATGACTTTGCCTTAACTTTTATACAAGACAAGCATAGAGTTTATTTCTTTTCAAAAAAAAAAAATCCCCAAAATGTTAACGAAAGCGTGACTCGTGGAAAATATTTAGTCGCATCGGACGTCACAAGTCTTACTGAGAGAGTAAAAATCTAACAGCATTTTCTTTCTTTACCCTCCTCTGTTGTTTGTTTTTTTGTAAACTGTACGAAAAAAAGAATCATTTGACTTGTTCCTTTTTGTTTCATGTTTAATAGTTTTAGGTTGTTTTTTTTTTGGGGGGGGGGGTATAAACCTTGTAAATGCAAAACTAGTCAATACTGTATTAAATTTGTGCACTTTGAAGTGTGTGCTTTGCTTGTACAGTTGTAAATATTCAGAAAAATATAAGAGGTACCTTAAAATGATTATAAAAATATATTGATCTTGTTGAACTATTAATGTCGCTATAAAGCTGGATGTAGGATATAAAAAAAAACCTTAATGTTGTGCTTTTGGAAATATTTTTCTTTAACTTTTTTTTTTACATTTAGTTTGGGTGTGCGGACTTTGAACTCTGCTGCACTCTGCGGTGCGAGCAGGCTGTCTGATTGTAATTTTGTTTGTTTCTCTGTTTATTGTCCTTCATTCCATTTTTCGTACCTGTGTTGCACCTGAGTGTACAGGTGTGCCCCCCCCCCACCTCCCACCTCCCACCTCCCAACCCCCCCACTGTGCACTAATTGGATGAGCCTGTGGTACTGACAAGCATCTTTAAATGAACCTTACAAAGCTGCCTGCGTGTCCACCAACATCCTCTTTGAAGCTCCGCCTCTTTTTGTTTTTTGTTTTAACGCTCTTTTTGCGCTGGAAGTGACTTTTTTTTCCTCAACGTTTTCTTTTTCTCTTTTTAGTAAAAGTTTAGTTTGAATTCTGAAGCTGCTTAGCGAAGAAAAAGCACTACATGTCTGATGTAACAGCAGCTTATGCAAGGTAGTTTTCACATCTCTAAAATATTACTTTTGTAATATAAAAAAATAAATAGACATAACTGAAAAGCTGCAGTAAACAGCATTTAAATGTTAATGTTTTCTAACAAAAGTGTAATAATCTTGAGGGAAAAGTGGCCTCATGTAGACGATGACACTAATAGTCAGCATCAGTGTACACAGTGATGATTACAAGGTGTTCAAACATATGCAACTCAACAGTATATAACAAACTGCATGGTGTCCACATGAGGTGGGCGGCATGACTACACGATATCTGAGGTGAAACAACATCATCAGCAAAACAACAGAGAGCCGAAGTTCTGCCTCTTTTTCAGACTGACACGGCTGCAATGATGTGTTTTCTCATCCAGGGTTTATTTATCAGTTTGGCTGAAAGACTAAAACTGAAAATGTGGTTTTCTGTCCGTATTTAAAGTGGAATCAGTGTCTTTTATTGAACTGGGAGGTTAAAAACACATGCATGTTATTAAAGGAGAAGTTAAATATTTTTTGCTTCTACGCTTGTTTCTCTCTGAGGGTTGAAACCAGATGATCATCACCACTCGTGTCTGCATGGAGTCCAGTTAGCCTAGCTTAGCGTTAGCTTTGCGCTGTGTAGTTTTAAAATGCTTCTACGGACATGAAAACTAATAAACATGTTTCTTGTTACGTAACTCAAACAAAAATGTTAAAATAAGAGTTTGTGAGTTTGTTATTTCACCAAGATGTAGTTTTAGCATTTCATTTAATTCACAAATTGTCTTTTTCTCACAGATTAGTTCATAATAACACATTTTATTAATGAACTTTGAGATGTAGTTGTAATTTTCCAGCCAGGCTAGCTGTTTCCACCTGTATCCAGTCTTTATGCTAAGCTAGGCTAACCACATCCTCTGGACTCCAGCACTGAACCACATGTACACAAGTTAGAGTGGTTTCCATCTTCTCATCCGTCAGAGAGAAAGTGGATTAGCATGTTAATATTCAAAAGTTTCTTCAACCAAAATCCAAATCAAAGTGCAGCTCCAGTGAGCAGTGACGGGCGTCTTTTTGAGTTTTGAGACAAGTGCCTATATCAGCCCTGTTCAATCAGCGGCCCGCGGGCCACATGCGGCCTGAAAGCAACTGCCAAGTGATTGGGACTTGGGCACGAGAAGTATCGAAAAACATCTTTTAGTGACACTGACAAGTTCTTACAAAAATTACAACATTATTACAAACATTGAATGCAACACTTACTGTAACCTAGCAACCAACCCACAATGCATTGTGTTGTTGAGGAGGTGCATTTGAAAAGTTGGCATTAGCAGTTCTATACAGGTGAAAATAGCAGCATGTCTTCTTCTACCCTGAAATGACAAATCGGCGAGTAAAACTGTCGGTTTAATCCTGCGTGGACTGACAAGTATTTATTTATTTGACCACCAAGTCCGAACGCCGAACCAAAGTGTTTACTCTGAAAGACGCTGAAAGACTATAATGTCCGAAGACACCACATTGAAAAACAGGCCGCGTTTCGGACATTATAGTCTTTCAGGAGGGATCTCATGAGACTTCTAACATTCAGAGTTTGACTGCGTCTTACAACCGGAGCTGTACTATTATTAAGTGGACTTGCACAGCTCAGGAAAGGGCCACAGCAGCTTCCTTTCGTGTGTCATAGAAAAAGAGTCCGTTCACAGACTCAGAAACTGTGAAGGACTGCATGTTGGCCGTCGTGGATGAAGTTTGAACCGACGATAAAGTGAAGACGAGTGTGACATCTGCTCTCAAACAGGTACCCCTGTCTGACACTTCAAACATTCGCAGGGTCGACATTCTCGCTACAGAAGTCTTCGAGACGCTGCTAAAAGAGCTGAGAAAAGCTGATAATATGGCTGTAGCGGTAGACGAGTGTACAGATAGAAGTGACACAGCCCAGATTTGCATGCATGTTGCTCTTGTTGCTCTCTGACTGACAGAACTCTTCACCACTGCCTTCGGATTGCATTGACATCTTATGAGCCAAACATCCGTGCTCTTGTTCAAAACAAGAGGTGTCATTTCTCCCACTGGAAAAATCAACAAGGGAAGTGTTACACACACATCTACATAAGTTGAGATGAAATGCCTAATGTTAAGTGCAACAAAGCAGTGTGTAGCAGGAACTAAATGTAGTTTTATGTATTTATGTGACTATTTTCTGTTAACTTATTACAAGTTTGATATTTAAGATAGACATTTTGTTTTCACAGTTATTTCACTTAGTTGCACTTTGATGTCAGCTTTATTTCATTTCAAAGGGATAGTAACTGTGTCACTGTGCCCACTGTTTATTTTTTTGATTATATGCACTCAAGATGTGACTGTCTCAGATGGGACCAAATATGGACAGGGACAAACTCTGTTTTTTGTTATTTCAAAAGAAGAAAAATACCTCAAGTGTAAAGTTGCTGTTAAGCAAGTTACTTTTTTATGCACTTTCAGATGTGACAAAACAAAAAGATGTTGTTTCTAATCTGCACGTTGTTTTTATGTTCATATGCACCTTAACATGTGCTTGTATTTACCTATCAAAATGTGTTGAAGTTATGTGTTTGAAATGTAAAATTTAAAGAAGCAGTATTTCAGCACAGGTTTACTTTAAGCACTGCTCTTCTATTGTGTTTATGTCCTTTTGGATGTGGCAATACGTTAATAAACATCCAGTGTGTTTGTTATCTTATCTATTTGTGTTTATTTTAAATGGTTAAATTTGCTCACTCTCTGCTAAAAATGTCCGGCCCAGCTCATGTCCTTAGTCTGAAAATCCAGTGAATTTTTAATTGAATAGCCCTGCTTTAAAATAATCAATGTAGTCCTCTAGTTATGTCCTTTTCTTTACAGTACAAACCAACTCTTGTACTGGAAGAGCTTTGTCTAAAATGTCTGACCTGTTCAACATTTTCTGTAACATTGCATGTGGAGAAACATCTACAGCACTCGTTTCTTTTCTCTGGGGTTAGGGTTAGGGTTAGTGATGTACTCTACTGGTGTAACCACAGTTGTAACCACAAAAAACTTTTGTCATATTGTACAAACATATCACACTCATGCCATGTCATATCAACTGCAACCATTATACACTGTGCATCAAGAGTTTGTACACTCGTGTGTGTTGATGCTTGAGCTCTCATGGCCCTGTAAGGTCCATACATACAATATTATTATCTAAAAGCAAGTCATTCATAAGAAATGATTTGTTTAAAAGCGATCTGAGGTTTAAAAGTCCCATATTAAGTGTCACTGGGAGAGTTTTCTTTAGAGGAGGATTAACAGAAGGCAATTTATGTGTGCATGTCAATCCAAGATTAATAAAATTTGTGCTGAGTTGTCAACTTCAGCAGTTGAAACAGGGAAGAAAGGACAGCATTGTAAATAGGAGAAAGTTGATGTCTTAAACCTCCTCCTCTGTTGTGAGATGGTTTTTCTATTTTCACCTAAATGGCTACTCCTCTCTCAAACCATCTGTCTTCTCTGTCTAGGTGCTGTTCCTCTAAAGAGTTCAAGGCCTTGCACTCTACCTCTTCTGTGTTTAGGTTAGCCACAATGGGGGATACTGGTGAGCCCATGGCACAACCATGTTTTGTTTGTATAATTTGTTGTTAAACATGAAATATGTG
Organism: Ctenochaetus striatus; assembly: GCA_034780835.1. NCBI lineage: Eukaryota > Metazoa > Chordata > Actinopteri > Acanthuriformes > Acanthuridae > Ctenochaetus > Ctenochaetus striatus. Next base: position 21,997,973 of record JAUZTA010000005.1, on the reverse strand, counting down.
AAGTATTTGTAAACAAGGTCCAAGGCTTAAAACTGGAGACAAATGAAAGCATGGTTTCCTTTGACATGACCTCTTTTTTTACTAGTATTCCAACTATAGAGACAGTAAGAAAAGTCAGACATGGCTTACTACATGACAACACTCTCCAAAACAGAACCAACTCTCACCCAGATCAAACATGTCAACTACTGGATCTTCGTCTTATCAGCACAGATGCCAAGAACAGCGTTTTCATGAGCATGCATCATTACGTCATCACTTAGCAAGTCCCATACACAACAATAAAGACAAACAGCATTAGTGATATAGTTTTGCAGAATAATCTCTGATGTAGTTCAGCTGCAAACAAAAAAAATGTGGACTTAGTCTGGATTTATATGTTGATCCTCGTTAATGCAACAGACACTATTTTTTCAGAGTTTTAGAAATTACACACTATTTGTTCATTTAAAGCGTGATAAATAATTAATAATAAATAACCCTTAATCGCCTAGAACAGATGTCACATTTTTTGAAACTCCCTTTTAGATGTGAGAAAATGGCAGTTTGGCTAGAAAATACACACACTTTGACATTTTTTTTTTTTTCATTAGAATTGGCGTACAACACTAATATGAAGCTAACTCTGGATTTAATTGGGTCCTAAGATCAAACTAGGTCTGACATACAAATGTGCTGTGTATAGCTATTATTACAATAAAAACAAGTACATTACTGTCTATAATACAGTTCCTCAATCTAGAAGAGACAGAATTCTGCTAAAATACTCCAATATATAGATGTATTGCTTAGATTTACATCCCATTGTTTGGAGCCTGTTTCCTTGTGTGTTTGTGTCTTTTCAGATATCGTTAACACCACTATCAATGGAGTAGCTGTGACACGGACCATGTTTGAGCCCACCAAGAAAATGTCCACCTATTTACTTGCCATTGTCATTTCTGATTACACACACATCAGTGCTACACAAGGAGACACTCTGGTAATTGTTCATGACATTAAAGAGAGACTATTCTATTTTCATTACTGTAATACAACGGTTTCCAAAAAGTAGGACCAAATGGTGCTGCAGCTAAAGTTACATAGAGCCAGTGGCAAGCTGTGTATTATACACTTAAACGCGCAGTGCAATGCTCTTGCCATGGAACTGCCTTTTAATAACCTCATCATAACACTAGGACTGTAAACTGTTCATTGCCAAGAAGAGAACAAGAACAAACTCACAACAACAACCAGTCAAATTTACTTGTACTTATTCCATTAAACACATATAACACTGTCAGGATTCAGCAAGTTTCCTCACAGATTCCAGCCAAGCTGTAGAGCAAAAGTAAAGCAAAAGCACTTCACTAAAAAATTCTAAAGTTAACTCACAGGTTCCCTCCAGCTAGCTGAATGTCGCCCTCTGCTCACATAGCAGGGAAAATGCTGGTGTAGGCAGCTATGCTAGCTAGAGGGCTGTGGCATCTAAAAGAAGACACCAAACATGGCAAACTCGAAACCCTATTAGTAAAAGAAAATGACACTCAAATAACCTTCCTCATTTGCTTTAACAGCAGAATGATTTGCATACTTTTGAAGACTGAAAAACACCCTCAAATTTATACTTGCTGCACTGAAAGCAGCACAACTAAGCAAGAGAGTTGCAATGAATTAAGTCAATAAAATGATGGCAACAAACATTATTGAAAATATATGTTAAATTATATATTGATTCATAAATAAATAGTTTTCTGATTCTGAAAAAAAGCCTTCTCTGCTGACCCGACAGCCCGCCACTGCTAAAAGCCCTCTTTCAGAAGACATTTTGAGCAGTCAAACATTGCTGCAACTAATAAAACTATAAGTTTTATAGTGCAATAATTATTGCTATAAATTGCTGCTGGGTCTCTTAAACAGATGTCCCACAAAGTTTAAAAGAAGTTACTTCCTGAGAAAACATGAAAGTCAATTCCAGAATAAGAAAATGCCCATCTTGCTCAAAAGTTTGCCATGTGTCTTTTCATTGTGAAATGGGCACTCAGGTAAACTTCAACCTGTATAGTTACCAAATCTTACTGGAGACAGTAAGAAGACACAAGCACCTTATTTTTTTTTTATAATGAAATTATAATTTATATATATATATATTATACATTTGATATATACAATAACTTGAAAAAGTTGTTTTTATCAGTTTTAAAATGAGGCAGATTTTTTTTCCCTGTCATTTAATAATTATTTAAGCTGGTTTGAGCTTGGTTTGTAAAGAAATGATTAACTTTTTTGATAAGCTTTTTCACGGTTTCTTGTGCGTTCATAATTTTTTTAGCTTTTGGCATTCACTTAAAAGTTTGCTGTTGTGTGTTCAGATCCATATATGGGCTCGAAGGACAGCCATTGACCAGGGACAAGGAAATTATGCCCTCAATGTGACTGGACCCATACTAGACTCTCTCCAGTTCTACTACAACACATCCTACCCTCTGAGCAAATCAGGGAGCCTGCTTTTATAATTGCACAGCTATGAAAGTGAGGACATTTTATAAACCATGTGAACATTTTTTGAATGGTCATCACTTTCTCACAGGCCTTCGAAGGGCTATTTGAGGGTTCAAACTTCCGTTCTAGATATGACAAATATGTCTTAGCGTAAAAAGCCTACTCTTGATCTTGGAGTCTTAGCCAACTGCAGACCTATACCTAATCTTCCTTATCTCTTGAAGATTCTAGAGAAAGCTGTTGTAAATCAGTTATGTGACTTTCTACAGTTTACTCTAACATCCAGTTCTACTGTAAAAAAAAAAAAAAAGGGTTATTTAGGATGAGGACAAGTCCTTGAACTCCCATATTAACCAGTTTTCTTGGATTGCTTTTTTTTTATCTTTGTAACATTGCAAAAATCAGGCCCATCAGGTCTAAAAAAGATGCAGAAACACTAGTCCATGCATTTATTACTTTTAGACCTGACTATTGTAATTCCTTACTTCAGTAAGTCTGAAAAGAATCTACAGTTGATTTAGAAAGCAGCAGCATGTGTACTAGAAAGAAATCGTATGAGAGAACATATTTCTCCAATTTAGCTTCCTTGAATATGGCTACCCGTGAGATCCAGTTGAAGCGGCCAGGACACCCATATGCTTTCTGCTGGCAGAAGCATACCTGTCTACACAGTAGAACTGCTGCCTGTACTGCCCAGACTGGACAGTCCATCCTAGCGCCTTTAGAGCGGCCAAACAAGAGAGCTGCACTGGAACACTGCTGAGGGTTCTCCTGTTGGTCCAGACAGATCTGTTGGCAACTCTTTATTCAAAGCTCTCTATTCCATTTATTCCAACTCTTTATTCTTTACTCAAACAGACCAGGCTGAAGATCTGTGGTCTAAGCAGTAGGAAGCCTCCCCATAACTGGTCTAGGAATTATTTTTTCCTTTACCATGGCAAACTTTTCAGGGGGAGTAGCAGCTCAATCTGATGGTGCTCAACATCTTGGACCTATGATTAGCTGCTCTCCCAAACTAAACCGGGCCATCCCGGTCAGACAGACAGGAAGTAGTTCTCTACTCCATGCAGGAGTGTGTGTCTTCCCCATAAGACTGGGACTACTTCCACCAGCTGACATGGCTCTGAAAGCACTGAAAAAGACTGTCCAGGCCAGACAGATCAGGCTGCAGCTTTCTGTTTCTGCAGGGGGCTTCACTGGATGCAAATGTGCACAGTGCCAGGAATATTTCCCCTCTGGCTTTCATGCTAATGCCATGAGAACTAGGGTGGGTTATATTCAAGCTCATGCAGGCCACCATGGTTTGCTCAGGTGCCCCTCACAGAGGCTTGCAGGACGACAATCAGCAGTGTTCCTATGAAGCCAGGAGAGGTGTGTTGAATCAACACAATATATAGATTATGGCTCTCATATGAGATTAATATCAGACAGAGAAGTGTTACTTTTGGCTGCTAATTAGCTTAATGTTAAAATGGGTTGACAAAACAATACAAAAATAAGTCAGTAGAGCATACTACAGTTTAACAACAGCATACACTCCAGCCTCCAAAATGACCACACAATTAGATTTTTTTAAATATATCTCTAATTTTTTTAATCTCATAACTTTAGTGATTGTGGGATTTCTTGGAGGAATCTCTTTTTTTAACCAGGTGTACCTGTAGAAACTGGAATGTATAAGTTTTCTACTTTTACTATGCAAAAGTGTTAAAAATGGCAAAAAAGAAAATACAAAATAACTATTTTACTCTTATATATCAAAAAAACAGTAACCACACAGTAGGTTACTGCCACACTGCCTGTCAACATGTTAATGTGCTGACCCATGAGTACTTTATTGTCATTACTTCATGATTACAAGTACTCATACCTATTGGTTGGACCATACCCATCTTACAACCTGGCCTTTATTAAAATCTCAACTCCATCTTTATATCTTTAAATCTTTGATTTTTAGTCTTTCATTTTACCTGACTGCATT
>JAUZTA010000005.1:21605168-21615328 GCA_034780835.1 Ctenochaetus striatus | reverse complement strand
GGGATCTCCTGCTACTTAAGAGAGGTGAGACTCCATCCATCCATCCATCCATCCATCCATCCATCCATCCATCCATCCATCCATCCATCCAACATCCATCCATCCATCCATCCATCCATCATCCGTCCATCCATCCATCCATCCATCCATCCATCCATCCATCCATCCATCCATCCGTCTATCATCCATCCATCCATCCATCCATCCATCCATCCATCCATCCATCCATCCATCCATCCATCCATCCATCAATAATCCATCCATCATCCAGGGTTTGTCCAGTGTTTTATACAGTCAATGTTTGTGACTCACATTGAAGACGAGTCAGGAAGGATCCACTGAAGCTGAAGATCCACTGAAGCTGAAGATCCACTGAAGCTGAAGATCCACTGAAGATCTGATGTTTAAATCGGCTTAAATCTGCTTGTTTTCCAAACTGTTGGACTCCATCAGGACGGTTAGTCAGTCAGAGGAAACATGACGAGCAGGATGCAGAGCAGGAAAGTCATTGTGATGATGATAATAATTCAACTGTAGACAGAAAGTGAAACCTTGTCAGAGTTCATAAAACATCAGAACCAGCTCAGAAACATGGGAAGAGTTTCAGGTCTTTAAGGACACGTTCATCATCCTGCTGCAGTTTTCTGTTTGTAATCACTCATTTAAACAGGAAAATTCTCACTGAGATCAGGATGCTTTCAGAGAACAGAGAGACAGTTACCAGAATAAACATTTAAATTCACACACACACGCTGACTGAGAAGCTCTTCTTTCCTCCAGAGAAGAGCTGCGAATGTCGTTCTTCATCTGACTTTTACACTAAACAAGTAAAAACAGTCCGTTTTGAGAGAAGCGGCTTCATTCAGATTATTTCCTCCATGTTTTGGTTTCGTCTCTGCAGCAGATTTGACTTTGAACAAGCAGCTGGTGGAAAGTGTGAAGCAGCTTGAGTGACAGGAGGTTTGAATGTGAGACGCTGCTCCTCCAACAAAATGTCGCTTCAGTGACTCAGAAGCTGTTTGTGGGTGGAGATGTTTGTTTGAGTCTCCACATTTAGAAATCCCATAAAACCCTCCATGTGTGAGACGACCGGAAAACAAAACGGTGACATTTGTGAGAGAAATGTTGTGTAATCTGAAACGATGCTGCGACCAGACGGCCCTGAACGCCTCAGTCAACTGCAGTGTGTCACCTGCTGTGTGACACAAACATACTTTCATCAGTTTTCAACCAAAGACACAACAAAAGAACCAGAAACGACGCAGGACGTCCGTCTCTCCGTCCGTCTGTTGGTCTGAGATGTTTTCATTCATCTTTTCACTGTGAAAACTTGTCAAAGTCAGAATCAGTTTGATCAAACAGGAAGCAAAGTTTCATGCAGCTGCTTTTCTGTGAGGGAAGAAAATAGGCAGCTGAAAGGAAAACCTTTCTGCTCCTCTGGCTGCCTCTCAGGTGATGAAAGTGGACGTAACCTCGAAAACATCTGTGAGAAAAAACTGTGAAAACAGCATGAAACTGCCCTGGAAGACCTGAAGATGCCGAGTCACATCACAGCTCAGTCCAGCACCCTTTCAGGGTCCTTGAAGCCTCCGTCCTCTCAGGGATCAGTCACAAATCCACCGACCTCACGGTTCAAATGACAGACAGGAAGTCATTTTATTTGGAGAAGCAATCAGAGATGCTGGGCTCAGCTCAGAGGAGTGTGAGCCTGAATGCAGCTGCAGTGAACTGCAGTGACCTGCAGTGAGCTGCAGTGAGACTGAGCCGAGCCGCAGAGTCTCCGAGTTCAGATAAATTGAGGTATAAAATATTCAGCAGGGTTGAACCTTCAGGTCTGTTTGGACTCTGTGAGTGTTTGAATGTTCAAAACACTCTGATTACTGGCTAGAGGTTACTTAGTGTGTGTGTGTGTGTGTGTGTGTGTGTGTGTGTGTGTGCACTTGCATTTCTATCCAACAGGGGAACAAGGCGTCGTTACACATTCACCTACAGTGGACCAAGTGTACAACAGGGGACAATTTTTAGGTCCCCTGTTGGACATGCTTTAAATCTTGCTAAAATCATGTCTAAGACCGGAAAATGTGCGAGTGTTTAAACTCATGCCTGCCAGCTGTGTGTGTGTGTGTGTGTGTGTGTGTGTGTGTGTGTGTGTGTGTGTTCAGAGTCAGAACACAACGGAACAAACAATAACAACATTTACAAAAACAGTTAACAATCCCAAGTCAAACAATTTGCATTTGTTACCTCCTTTTAAATGAGTAATTTCATGACTGGAACAAAAGCCTTTTAAAGAAAAAACGGGGTTGACTGTGCAGAAAGAAGACAATAATATTTTTTTTAAATTGGTTCTACATGACCAAAGAAAACATTGAGAAAAGGCTGTGACATTATTTTTTCTCTGAACAAAGCAAAATAGAACACAAACAGAACACACACACTGCATCCTGTCTTCCAGTGGACTTTTGTTGAGCAGCCGGCTTCGAGTGCAGTTAACCATTGTTCTTGTGCACTTCCAGCCTACACTGCAATAATATATAGCTGATTGAAAACATACAAAGCATCCCTTTATAAACACTAAAACCCGCCCATCCACATGTTGCACATCTGCATTTAACACATGCAGATGCAGAAATGTAAAATAAAACATGATACCAGGCAGCTTCAAAACTCACTCTTTGTAGGTTTTTACTGACCATCAAAAGCTTTTTTAGCTGTTGTAACTTACTGCAGGACACCGGTACTGTGAACACAACCAACTGTAGACTGTACCAAAAGCTAATGTTAGCAAGTCAAAAGAAGACACAGCATGCAAACAACAAAAAGAGCACAAAAACTGAGTTTTGGTTGAGTCATTCTTTACTTGACTTGGAAACAGTATTTTGACAAAAGAAAATTCTCAGCACAGACTTGTTTTTGAGCCCTGTGGATATAAGAGAAAAAAAAAAAAAACGTAACTACTTCAGGAAAAATGAACAAAATGTTTGCTTGATACATAAAGAACCAGAGAGAGACAATTAATAAGAAACTTTTTTTTTTTTTTTTTTACAAATCAGTCGGTTGTTATTTGTGTCTTGTTGCTATGTTCTTCTTCCTCTTCACATCTGCCTTCCCAAAATCCCTTTCCCCTCGCGGTGATAAGCACAGCAGCTCCACACACTGCGTGGCATCTGCAGCTAAAGGTTTTTGGTAGCTGGGAGGCTGGATGCTCGTCTGTGGAGTCTTACCAGATACTGACAGGCAGGCTCCGAGACACCATTACCCAGGCACAGCACTCCCCAGGTGGGCACAGAGAGGACTGTCATGGTCCGGAGGCTCTGCCGTAATTACCACCTCCCACCACAGCAACCATTACGAGCTACCCAGAATGTCTCCCAGCCCTCCATGGGGTTAGCAGAATGCATTAGGGGCCTGGCTGACGCTCGCTGCAGTCCTGCAGCTGATGGAGCTCATGTGTGATGGTGGACAGATCTGTTTATACAGCTGTGGCATGTGTGTGTGTGTGTGTGTGCAGGCAGCGTGCCTATGAGCATGCATGTACACCTTAAACACACGGCTGTCATGACCCTTTTGCAGAAATACACATAAATCTGAGGAGAAACATACACACTTCATAAATGAACAGTCTTTGTAAAGTCGATAGATTGATTTTTTAGTTGACATTATGATGATTGATTAACTATCTAAGTCATCTATCGAGCAAAGCTCCCAATCATTGGTTCCAGCCTCTTAATGTGAAGACTTGCTGCCTTTTTATATTTCACATTAAATATCTTTTATTATTGGACTGTAGAAACCTATAGGTGACATCACAGAGTCAACATCCATGTTTTTATACGGTCTATAGTGTTCAATCTGCAAGCAGGTTGGCTATAGTAGCTCTCATCTTAGAAACTGACACGTCTCAGTGAAACATACACAAAGACAGGTATTCTCAGTGAGAGGCGCTGCCTTTGTTCCATGATAACAGGTAAAGGTGAATGTCTCGCAGTGTGAGTGCGCCTCCTCCTCGTCGCTGATGGCCTTGAGTTTCATTGCACCTGCTGCACTCTGCCAACAAACACAGCAGCTCAGAAACAGCAGCTCGGATGCAAACTGAACTGGCAGCTGAATTGAAATCGACTTCTCTGTGGAAAATAACACAGCGCTGACATTATACTCGACCTGCTTGTGTTGTGTGTGGCTTCACAAAGGCACCAATACTGTAGCTCTTCAGTTTGCTAGCATGTATCGATCAAATTACAGTAGCAGGCTTCAGTAACGCTTAAAAAGAACAAGATATATTTCTTTTTTTTTTGGAAAAACAACCATTCTTTTACAAAAAAGGAAAAGCAAACAGAGCAAAGACATCAAAACAGTCCTTTGTCAAAGGATCGCTACACTACCGAATGAATTTCCTACATTTCAGAGGCAGTGAAACTGAATCTTCTTTGTCCAAAGTGGTTATTTTTTTACCAATGTGATTTGTCCACACACGTCTGATGTTTCACAGCTGTAAACCAACATGATTTTTGTTGCCTTTGTGCAGACAGCAGGTGTAGACAGCAGGCAGAGGGATTTCAAATATTTAAATGTATTTTTTAGGCATTTAACAGATGCTGTTTATCCAGAGAGACGACGGGTGACCACAACAGCAAAATAAAGCATCAAATCTGATGATGAGGGTAATAAAATAGCAGCACTGCTAGAATGATGTATGACAAGTAAAGCCTGCAGACAAAAATGACTTTTAAAAAAAAAGATTTATTTCCCCAAACAAAAAGCAGAACTTCTTGTGCAGAGGAGGAGGTGAATACATGATCTATTATAACATTCTGATCATTTAGCTGCTGCTTCAGTCTAAACCGAATGCAGTCAGTTCTCATATGGTCCATTATTACACGCCTGCAGTAGTTGAAGCGGTTTAAACATCAGCAACACTTTGGAAAATCCTGCTGGGAAGGAGCTGGACTCAAAGGTCAAGACGATATCACGCTGTTTGGCTTGTTTGTTTTGGGTTTTTTTCTGTGCGTCACTGTTTGTGAGCTGTGGCTTTTGTTTTCTGCAACAGGTAAACAGGCACTTGTTCAAAACTTGTGCCACTGGCAACTACACTGCATTTCAATCAGCAGACACTGTAAGATGAGTGAAAGAGAAAATTTGGGTTGAGGTGAAATTTATTGTTTGCAGAAAGAATGGACTTTGGATGCAGATCACCATGGGATGCTGTTCTGTGCATTAGGTGATTCCAACATGAGGAAAACTTGCCAAAGAGCTCAGATACTGGTCTTGTTGATGAGGAGAAAAGCTTGAGGGCAGGATGGCTTCATGATTGCGGGGGTTTGATTGGAGATAGCCAGGCATCCACAGCTGAGGTGATGAAGGGTTGTGGAGGTGTAGGTGGACTACAACAGCTCCACAGTGCTGAAATAACAGGAGAGACAGAGGAAACACTTTAAAATTTTGAAAAGCTTACAAGTGATTGGCTGAAGGCAAACATGACAAATTTTGATTAGATGTTGACAAGAATGAACTTGTTGAGCTCAGAGATCGCAGACCAACCCAGTCACCAGAAACGAATGGCAATCTGTGTTTGTGTGTAACAAATATGTCAAAACTTTATATTTTCTTGTGTTTTTTTGCAGCTAAACTTAAAATGTTTGTGTTAAAGGTCTGTTCAGGTTTAATCACAAAAACTTCTTGTTTGGGTCAGACAGGGAAAAGTTTTAGCTTCAAATATCTGGTTTTGTAGCCAGAGAAAGTCAGAAATCCTTTGATGCTTTTGTAAAAAACATTTTTTTAAAAAACAGCTGTAAAATGTCCAGATGTGTTGCTATAATTACACGGCAGAAACCTCATGTGGTTTTGAACTCTAGTCTCTGGCTTGGCAGTCATTCAGCTTCTCCTTGTTTGTACTGTTGCTGCTCATCATTTGCAAGTTTCATGTGCATATATTGAACTAATTTATTCATATTAATGTTGTTTGTCCTCTTTCTGTTGGATAATATAGTTGTTCTCAATCACAGCATGAGCTGCGTGGTGAACAATTAGAAGAAATTAATTCCCTCTTTAAATCCCTGTTAGCTCCTGTGTTTTTGCATTGATCACAAACAGTGGGGAATGCGTTTCTATGCTGATGATGACAGAGTTACTCGCCATGGTGGGTCTAATTTAATCCTCTGTCAGAAGTGTTTTAAAGTCAGCCAGGTTGAACAAGGAGAGAGGGGGAGGCAACACAACCCTTAACAAAAGTCTGCCATAGAATAATATCCACCATATTGCAATGATTACCTTACTTAAGGTACAACTACACAATGACTGTTTAGTTAGAATTTATATGTGCGTACCACTCTGACGGGTTTTAGATATAAGTTTGAAGTTTGGTTCAGGCTGCATGAGAAGCAGATTTTTGAGGCACAAATGCTTACAAATGAATGGAAAAATATAAGTTCACACCAACAGACGTGACTTTGCTGTGAAAAGTGGGGCCATAATGTTTCTCTGCAAGTTGAAAATGTTTCATGAAAACTTTGCACTTAAGCCAAGGCTTCATGGCTCCACGTCGCAAACCTACAAACACACTGACACAAGAGGGTTAACAGGGTTCTGAGATCAGTCTGAGATGTCACACAAACACTCTGCACACACACATTTACACTCTGTGTGTCCATTAGCTACAGCTGACACCTGCACAGCCAGCACCTTGACTGATTGTGGCAACCGACGCAGACTGTACAAACACTGCACGAATGAATCAGTGCAAGAAAAGCGAGTCAGAACTTTTTTTGCATTATATCCTAACACAACTTTAATCCTCACTCTACTCTGTAATGTAAATTAGGCTTTTCTTTTACTTTTAATAAAGATTATTTGACAATGTAGTTGCCACATATGTGTTATGATGCATAGAAGGTCCTATTTTTTATGCTACAGCTCCAAGACAAAATTGAGCAAAGGCCTTTAGTGGGTGCAGATTTCAACCATCTATTTACTGTAACCCTTTTTAGTTTGTTGTGAAAAACACCGACTGTTCAGAAAAACATGTATTGTGTTTGGTCTAGCAGCTTTTTTGCAGCTATTAGAGCTATCAAAGGGAGACTAAAAAGACCATGAACAAGCAAGCATCTTCTGAATTCTGTGTTATGTATTTTTCCCCACAACTCCATCATAGCATCCCAAAGTGGTGCTAATTTTAAAGAACATTTAATGAACGAGACATTATTGCACTTCAACCACCAATACTGCTGTTCCCAAGCAGTTTTGCTCCTTTAAATGTGCTCTCCAGGCAAACAACCAGGTGCACAAATAATGTTTTCGATCGAGCAATCTCCCATAGGTCTGACCTTGGCAGCTTTTATCAGGTGATGAATACTTTGAAAAGATTGCATTGTTTTCCAGAGCAATATCACCGCTTTCTAGCCGAGCCTCAAAACACTGCAATCCTCTCTACCTTAAAGCGAAAAGACAAAAAAAAAAAGGAGATAACGCCTGATTGTAGATTTCAGCAAATTCATCATTCCATCATGGTTTGGAAAAAAAAGATATGAATTTTATCTGTTATCTCTGAAAGGACATCAGAGACGCCCCCCCTCCTTTTGAAATGGAGGTCCTGACAGAGTTCACCTTCACTTTGAGATGTTCTGGGTGGGAGACTAATTAAAATATATATTTTTTGATAATATTTATAAAAGGTTAGTGTCTTACATGAACCAACCATGAAATAAGAGGCGCTGAGTGTAATGGACGGATGCCTGTCTTTTGGGTTTCTGTCACTAATTGCCAATAAATTAGAAAATGCCTCAAAACAGTAAAAAACTCATGCGTGACTTACGTGAACAGGATTTATTGTGAAGCTGAAAAAGAACAGAAATGCATTGTGAGCATTTCTGAAGTGTTAATACAGATTGTAGAGTGCAGATCAGCACAGGTTATAATATGTAAAATAAATGAAAGAAAGATGAATGACTTGAACGAAAGTGTTTGTCACAGAAAGACCAAAAGCTCAAAGACAGAAGAAGCTGTCCACTGGATGAAATTGCACTTATTTATTCTTACATAGGTTCCCTTTAAATTGTCACAGCAAGTTGTATCAAAATGAGAGGCAAACCCACCTCCACACTGATAGTCACTGCTGCTAAAGGGGCAGATAAGGACCAGCGTTTGCATCATCAGACCTTGGTTTTGGCACCAGGCTAAAATATGAGTTCATCAGCGTTAACAGCCTGGCAGTAAACGTCTCTGATCATTAATTGTTGAAAGTTCACAACAAATTTGCAGCTCCTCTTTCCGTCCTCCCCGCCGTCTCAGCTGGGATCACACATCATACGCAGGTTGTAAATCCTCAGCACCTTGTCCAGACACTTTTCCTCCCAGAGAGCGCCGGCCGCCAGCACGTGCCATCTCATTAGCATTGGCTCGGTTTCCTCAGATTAGCCATAATTAAACTGTGAAATTGGAGCCGTTACCTTAAGTCAGGACACGGCGAGGACACCATGAGCCTGGTGACAGCGCCGGGCGGGATGCTGGTCGGGGAGGGGGGAGGGCATCCTGGCTCACTGCCACCGGTCCTTCCCCTCTGCTTTCAGAGAAACAGAAGGCCAGTTCATGAAGCAGGGATTCCCAGGAAGCGGCCTTTTCCAAGAGCACTATCGCTGTTAGTTTACCTGTTTTAAACCCTTCTGCTGCAGCCGGGTGAAGTGACGTCATCTTGCTATTCATGCAGCTTTAAAACACATTCACACTGACCACTTCAACCACTTTCTGTTGTTGTTGCTCATCGATTTAAAAAGGTCTCAGAGGAGCCAAATCTGTACACGTTATTTTAAAATCACCTGAAAACACTGTTGTATTCTTTAGCGGTTTTGAGGTTATGTAATCTGTAAGCTTTCTCTGTTCCCTTTAAGGCACTTGTAGTTATTTCTTCTAAAAGGGAAATAAAAAAAAGAGTTTACTTACTCTCTGACCAACGTGTGAAGGCCTCGCTCACAAGCTTCTCATTGGCAGTTTAAGTGTTGCAGCCTGTTGAAGACCTGTGAAGTACTAACAGATTTCACATTTGTTTGTGACCTCAACTTTGGCTGACACCACCGGTTAAAAGTCTGTATAAACATTGCAATTCTCTGCCACACATTTTTTTGTCCTTTGGAATATCAAAATGTATGTTGGTTTGAAAGACTTTTCTTATTGCGGTGAGGTCTAACAGGTGATTCTGTGTAATGAACAAAGTTGTGTGTCTCAAAACATCACCTTGTGATAGAAATTTTTTTCTTTTTTAGTTGTTCAGTTCTTCAGAGATTTAGTATTGCACTTCTCTAAAGTTGGTGGACAAAATTATCCAAATCACTGCAGCACAGATGAAGCTTTTACGGGTCAAGCTTTAAAATAAAAAAAACACTCAACCCTGCACTGCACTACCCATAATGCAGCTCAGTAGCATCTTTCATTAAAACCTCCAGTGTGTAATCCAAGGCCAACCTGAGACGGTGCCGTGTGGTTCTCCTCATAGCGAATGAAATGATCTTCATGTGTGAAATGAGTGGGATGTCAGTTTCATTTCAGCTCAAACAAAGTTTGGTTCCCTCTTAAACTCTGAGAAACAAACTGGAGAATTTGCGATTTCTAATAATCCGTCTTTAAATTTTTTAAACCAAATCACCTGAAAACTTCCCAACAAGTCACGGTTTCTGGCATCATGTGATGCTGATAAAGTGCAGCTGATTTTCTCTTGCTTCTTCCACTCAGAGGTATTTTCTTATCAGCGGCATTCGGTGCTGCATTAAATCAATCGATCGGTTGTTGTTTTTTTTTAAATCCTGTTTCATTGTGATGCTCGTCAGTCATCCAGCACATGCTGACTTACAAGTCACATCCCTGCTTCATGATGCAATTCCTGTGTAAACACAGTGCAACATCCAGCACCGTTACAGAAACCACCTTTTCTCCAGTCTGAACTTGTTCATGGTCCTGCCTGTGCAAACAAACATGCTTCTGAGTTCATATCAACACTTAAAGTTTATTATCCTCTTATTTTGAGTTTTATTTGTGAATATACTTTAGGTTTGAATAAGATTGTCTTTCAATAAAACGCATGTAAAGGACACTTAATTGGACAAACAGACTGTACATTGATGAACTGTTCAAATAGAAGTGTTGGAGGTTCATTGGAAAAAGTTGGAGGGTTGAGT
>JAUZTA010000005.1:21568534-21579502 GCA_034780835.1 Ctenochaetus striatus | reverse complement strand
AGTGTTTATAATCAAAAAATGTAAAGTCTAAAAATATATAATATACCAAAGAAGTACTTTTGCTTTTGATACACTAATGCTTTTGTACTTTTACTTTGGTAAGGATTTGATTAGATAAGTCTTGCTTGCAATGAAGTACCTTTGGATCCTGGTGATGGTGCTCTTACCTGAGATCAGGATACTTCTTCCAGTCCTGTGTTTAGTGATTGCTGTGGGTTGTGTTACTTGATATCTGTGATGGATAAAAACCTTGATCTTAGTAGAAGGACTTCAGCATGACAGAAGGGTCACCTGCTGGCAGACAGTAAACAGTTACTCCCAACATGTGTTAAGGGCCACAGATCATCACTGTGCACATATGAAATGAGGTGAACTTAATGGCCTTCCAAAAACTTTTCCTTCTTTTCTTTAAGCTGCAGTGTTGCTGGGCCTTTTTTCAATCTGACCGATGATGCCTCATGACTGCAGCTGTCCGCCGGCTGATGTTTTAAGGCAGATTCCTCTGTGTATCTGTGTCGGAGGGGTGTTGGGATAGCGACCCTGCCCTTTGCCCTCTCGCACCACTTCTGGCTGTTTGATTAAAATTACAGAGGCAGAGAGAGGGCTCCTCGGGGCAGACGAGGGATGTCGACCCAAGTGTTATCCCCTGTGGGGGCAAAAAGATTATCATGTAGACATCACAGTGTCCGTTCAGCCACTGCAGCTGAGGGGAGCTGAGGGGGGGGGTGTTGAGTAACAGAGGAAGCCTCAGGAAATGACTAAATCCATACAGACAAGGATTCAGCATTTCATCCAGAGCAGCAGAGGCAGTGCACTCTGCTCTTCCTTTCAGCGCTCTTTTCCTCCCTGCCATCCGAAGTGCAAAGCAGACAATATGAAACTAGAGCATTGATTTTCAGACTGATTTCGGCTGTGATGGATGAAATGATGAGGTCAGATTTAACCTGATAAGAGGCTGACCGCATTCCTCAGGTCACCTCTGGAAAGTTAAACAATAAGTGGAGAGAGAAAGCGAGTGGCAGTGAATATTTACTTATGCAGACACCAGATATTCAAATACTTTATATACATGTCATCTATTGGCTCTTGGAAGCTGACATGTCTCCCTGTCTGTCATGTTGTTTGCTTCACTGAGGCTGCATAATTCCTGCTTCACAATGACTGATATGGGTGAAAGCACAGCACGTTGTGCTCAACAAACATATTCTTACTGCTGCTCTAATGTCACAGTATATACTAAGACCGGCCAAGGAGAGAGGGTGTTTGAAGATGCAGTGGGATTTGATTTTCTCCATGGACAAGGATTACTGCTCAGGATTCAAAACAGATATAAGTCATTTGCATTTTCTTGCAGGCAGGATGAGAGCTGACCTGCCCCATCCAATCTATTTCCATCAGAAGGCATATTGGATTTCCGATCTGAGGGATAACAGAATTGCTTGTACCTAGATTCTTATTTAGAGCAGACTTTGTGAAGGTTAAGAGTAGATGTGTGGAGATTGATGCCTGACTGAGAGGGTCATTTTATGTATAATCGAAGTTTGGGAAAGCATGAGCTGTGAAATTCGTGTGTGGAGGTTTGAAATGTCTCCTCTTTGTGATGCAGACTCAAGCAAATAAATCATGTCCGACTTATCACATGAGGCATGCCTCTCAAGGCCTGATTGTCAGCAGGAGAAAAATGAGAACACAGCCAGGATGATTTTGATCTGCTCAGAGCTCTGCGACAGATAAATCATTCACTCACCTCCAGCTGACAAAGTCACATTTCTGTCTTTTTTTAAAACTGGAATTATTGACATTTTAAAAGCAGCTCAAGCAGCAGGATGTGGTTAACTCTGTGATAAGTCCACATATAGAGTCGCTGCGTGTGGATGGCAGTTTGAAATGACTCTTAAGGAAAGTTGCTTGCTGCATCACTAAAACTATTTTCTGTATTGAGTTTGAAGTTGAACATGTAGCACTTTTTTTTTTTGCTGAGGAAATCACCTTTTGAATATCTCAGCCTTTGCATTTCTTGAATTTACAGGTTTTGCTGTTTACATTGTTTACATTATGGTTGTATCTCAGAGAGTAAGACAGCTCTGTTCACCTCCTCTTGTCTCAGGAGAGAAATCAAATCTGTACTGATGTATCATGAATATGAAGGCTGTCATCTTGTGACTGTTATGCTTTCGTTCTTGTTTTCTTAAGAGAAAGCACTGGACTCCTGCAAACTGTCAGCACAGAGCACAGACTTCATTATTGAAACAACACTGACTCCACTATCCTCTTTTAATGAATTGTACTCTGCTAATGTTTATGTTCAGTCTTTGTACCATTTTTGCTTCCCTCTGGAGCAACATAACTTGGAAAAATTTAAAATATCTGAATGTAGCTTGTCTTTTATATTATCTAATAACTCATTCATCATGAGCGTGCAAATCTCATCTGATGGAGAAATGAAATATATGTATTGGATCTATTAAGCTCTTTATTTTCTCTTGGACCCACGGTGCACCACTGGCAGGGCCTCAGTGGAATTTAAGCATCATTAGGGAACCATTAAGATATGCCTTACTTCAAAAAATCTTTTTTTTTTCTCTTCACATGGAAACTACATGATGTGGCTTGATCTCATGCTTGGCTTTCACATTGGAGCATGTGTTAAGCTGGAGCTGCTCTGACTGAAATTATAACCGTCTTGTTCGAGGTTATCGAATACTCACCGCTCACCAGCTGAAGTTCAGGTGGCAAAAATCATTCTTAGTCATTGTGTAAGGCAAAATGTTCAGCGTACGATATCTTAAAAACACAAACACAAAGACCGCCTTTAAAGCCCGACAGTGTGCTGTGGTGTTTTCGTGTTCACAGGAAGTGTTGTGTCTGCTTTGACACTTGTATGCACCTTCACAAACTCCACTGATGTAAATTTGATCGTGTGGTGCATGGCTCTGCAGCACAGGATCATGGGTCGTGAACAGTAAATAACAGATCATCCCTGGGAGCCCAAACACATCTGTGATATCACTGTGAGAGTAAAACAAGACAGCAACCTTATATTTATCTGAACATCTGATCAGTGTTAAAACTTAATTAGTCATTTCTGTCCTTGCAAACACAGCAGCCATATCAGTGTTGGCTGCGGGAGACAGTTTTTATTTATAATCATTTATTGCTTATCTCATTCTTAACTTGCATGGACTTCCCATGTTCATGGGCAGCTTTGGTAATGAAAATTGCCCCATGACATCACACTACACATGCAGTGCCTTGCTGGTTCTGATTTGGATGAGACAGAGAGACAGGGTAGCGAACAGAGGAGACCCACATGCTGGGGTTGTGGTCATATTGGTTTCGGGGTTTTAGGCTCATGGTGTAATGAAGGAAAGATGGCAGAGAGCCACATGAAGAAAGGTCTAGTATGAGAACAACATTCCCTGATCCACAAGCAAGAAGAAGGTCACTTTGATGACAAGATTCAATTTGCTGTAGGCAGGCAAAGGTAGTTTCAGACAAGAAGTGAACAAAGACTCAGCATACCATGGTATTTAATTTCTTTAACTGTAGTGGGTCATTAGGACATGTTAACAATTAGCAAGCTAAAACAAAATATATAGGGAAGATTTTTTTTAAAGGATTATTTCAGTGTTTTGGGTAACACATCTTTCTTTCCAATAGTGAGTGTAGTTCAATAGTCTCATGTCTTTTCATGAGAGGAATAGTTTGACAGTAGTGGACGTACCGTAAACGCGTTTTTTTTCTGAATATTCGCTAACCAGTAATGTGCTCCAGCTTCAGTCACATGAATGACTCAGTCAGACTTAACCAAACTAATCGAGGATAGGAGGCAAATGAATACAGTGTTTGACATTAAGTGATGTTGAACAGCCACACAGCCACCCAGTCTTATAGCTCTACACAATGAAGCCGCAAAATGAACCCATACACAGCAACAAACTGCAAGTGTGCAAAGAATGTTTGTCCTGTTTGTACTACAGTTACCACACTGCATGGGAAGACAAACAACAACAACAGCAGCATTGTCATTATCACAAATAATGAATGCTAAACAACTTACTAATGATCTTTTCATTCAGTAGTTAGTGGTCAGTTTGAGTCCAGTCCAACAATAAGAACACTGAATCCATTGTACTGTCCAGTGTCTGAAAAAACTCCAACACATTTCAAAATGCTAAAGTCACTCCTGAATGACGCACATTTACGAGACTTAATTTTATGGCAAAATCCTCCTCCCCTTCATCCATGCAAACTTTTCAGCTACACTGATCTTATTAAGATCAAAGTAGAGCTTATCTCAATGACAGTGTTTCTCTTTATAGATATAATATGAGGTTCAAGAGGCTGACTTTGCCATTCATGGCATGATTTTAATTACATCCAATTTGTTTTGAAACTGCATTCAGAATTTACATTCATGTAGGAATTATAGCTCTTGATTATAATGCTCTGTCCAAACTTTTTTTACACTTTAATCGCTGCAAAAAGCAATGAGGAGAACAGAGATACAACAGATAGACTGCAAGCTTTTTGAAACTCCTGGTAGCAAAATTGACTCAGAGTTTCAGGGGCCCTAGTGAGGGGTAGAAACCAAGAGGGTGGAAATAATGCCAATACAAAACAGCTACCGAATCCATGTACCAGTATCTTCTTCTTAAAAAATCACAGACATAGTCTGGTTTGGATTTTTAATGTTTTACTGCATTCAAGACACAAACAAATATTACTAAATGAGACAGTTTTGCCCATGGTTGGCTCTTTGTATGGACTCAGGATGGCCTTCACTCACTTCACTCACTGATTAGCATAGCTTAGCACAGAGAGCAGGGGGATTAATCAAACGAGATATTACATGATAATTAGCAAGCCTAAGATGTGCTGGTGTGCATTTTTTGATCATATCAGTGCTAGCTGTTTACTATCTGCTTCTAGTATTCTAGAGTGCTAAGCTAACCTAATCAGCTGCGGCCTGTAGCAACATATCTATCATACAAACATGGACGTGTCTCTCATACAGCTATCAGCAAGAGAGCAAGCAAGCTGATATCCAAAAATGTCAAATGATGCCTTGAAAAATGGAGCTTGAGTCAGCATGTTGATACCCTGTCTTATACAGAAAAGGGAAACAGCTAATATGTCTCTTTCCAGAGGGAAAAGAAAATATGCCAACCATCACTTCTAAACTGTCTTATTTCATAAACTGTCTTGCACATTTCACTTGTCATAGCAGAAATTTAGAATGGTCAATTTGTGGTTTTAGGGAACTGTAAGTCTTCTGTGAAACCACTGTTTTCCTGCACAGATGCAATGGTACCTAAACTGGCAATACTGTGTTGACAAGACCCCAACAAACTTCTTCCAGCCATTGTTTCCCAAGAGACATCCCAACATTTCTCCTTACAGAAAGAAGGGATGACAGAAAGTAGCGCAACCCTAAATGAAAGCACACAAAGTTAAGATGCATGCTTTACTGCAGTGCATTGAGTGAACAAAGTAAAAGCTTTTATAAATAAGTTTTGTTTCTGTTGCCCCTTCGAGGCAAAGGTATTAAAAAAAACTGTCTGGAAAGTCTCTGATTAAAGCTTCATGGCATGAACATGAACTATTAGCTACCCGACTGTAGGGCTGCACGATATGGCCTAAAACCATATCTCGATATTTTTAGGCTACATCGCGATACACAATATATATCTTGATTTTTTGATTTCTCCTGTAAATCAATATATAAATGTTAAATTCAACCCTTTGATGCATAAAATGACATCAGTATGATGATTAAAGTTGACCTCTCTATTGGAGTTTTTTAAATTTGCGTGCAAAAAGGGGAAAATCACAATCAAATTAACTTTAGCAAACCTTTTACCAACTGTAAGCCGAACCTGTATATCGCCCACCCCTAGTGTCATCTAATAACCACCAATGGGGAGAATTTTACTCCATTAAAATTTAAATTAGACAGTTAAATCAGTGTTGTCTGACTCGTCTGCGTGGTGTCTTCATCCTGAACTTTGTGAGACTTTTGATTTGATTAAAAAAGTTCAGGAGCAGCAGCAACAGATTTGGGAAATGTAGTGTTTTACTGGATTTTAATGTCAAGTTGTTGTGTCCAAGAGGTTTCCATGTAACATGGACTCAAAGTTAAACTGCGTTTTAATGAATTAAACAAGACAAGTCGGACAACACACGGATACAAACAGAGAATTGTCCCCAATCTAGAATTTAAAATAAAGAAAAGTGTGCAGGTTTTAAACTCTGAAGCATGAGATCAGTGTTTGTGTCCCATCTATAACCAAGTATTCATTTGATCTCCTTTGAATCAGGTAAAACTGTCTCCTTCTGTCCCTAAACACACAGATTTAAGGTTTTAACTATGATCATTGTCACTGAAGATAATCCGGGGTTAATCTGAACTGCTGAACTCACTTCTGGTCCGTCTTTTAATTGGTTTAAAATATGACAATCAAACTTATTTTTTTGTTTGTAACTAAAAAAGATGAGATTCTGCTGCACTTTTTCCTGCATTAGCACAGAACGTAGTTCATGTTCATCCTATGTAAATGTTTGCAGCTGACAACATGGTCACTTCGACAGGTTCAGCTGTGAGAATTAACATGACAGCTTTGGTTTAACTTCATTATTAGATCATAAACAAGTTGAGTTTTCATGTCTGTTGGCAAAACTTGGGGCTTTGACTTTTCAAATGTGGGACATAAAGATGTTTCTAATGGATCCTTCTGAATCCATCCTTCACTGCCTCTGATTGACTTTCCATGGTGTTGTTAGCTCGATGCTAACACAAAACTCAACTCACCCAACCAACAAGATAATCAATAGGATCCATAATAACGAGCCACTTACTGTTTGTTAGCATAAAACCACATTATATCCACTTTTCTCCCGATTTAAGCTGAATTTTCTTTAAAGGAAAACAGCTTTTATGCACAGAAGTCTGATGCTTGGAATTTCATTTATTTTATTTTGAAAATGTCCGCTTTTAAATCTGTTTATTTTCAAAATAAAAGCATCAGTCCTTCTCTTCCAGCTTCTCTCCGGTCCTTCTGTCTGTTGCCTCCCTCCCCCTCCTTTGACTCCATCGTATTGAATCATGTTCCCCCCCCTTTTTTTTATTTGTTTGTTTGTTCTGGAAAGTGCCGAGGCGCTCGGGGGGGTGAAGGCCTCTGCGTTTGTTTTGGTCAGAGGGGCATGTAAACAGAGGAGCCCCCGAGGGCCCTATAGGCCCTGCTGACACACCCCGACCCCCAGACCCAGACGTCCTCCCCATTAACGGGCTTTCATAAAGAGGGTGGGGGGGTGCTTTGGATGGCACACGCTCCCCGTCACTGACACGCCCGCCGTCGCCCCGGGCTGATGCACGATTCGAGACGGTCATGTGGCGCCAAGTAGATTCCCTGGCATGACGCCCATGAGAGGGGGGCTGCTGGGGTTTTTTTTTTCTCTTAACCTTTATTCATGCATGGGGGGGGGCGCTGACGGGGCACATGAGCTCTGTTAAAACACTGATCACACAAACTGAGCTTCCACGTCTCTGACTTCACGGCAGCAACTGTCATTTTCTTTTTGAGGTCTCTGTTTTCTGCAGCATTCA
The DNA here is from genome assembly GCA_034780835.1 of Ctenochaetus striatus. Classification (NCBI taxonomy): domain Eukaryota; kingdom Metazoa; phylum Chordata; class Actinopteri; order Acanthuriformes; family Acanthuridae; genus Ctenochaetus; species Ctenochaetus striatus. Next base: position 21,571,896 of record JAUZTA010000005.1, on the reverse strand, counting down.
TCGATTTCTGTACTTTGTTTTTTTGTCTCGGCCTTAAAAAAAAAAAAGACTTTGTGTCAAGACTTTTGTTTTGTTTCAGGACAATCGACAAAATTATCTTCAGGACGTTCAAAAAAAAAAAAATCGTGCTGATTGGAAATCTGTAAAAACTGAAACACCCAAAACGAGCTGATTGTTGCAGAATTTCACAAAAACTTTTGGTTTGAATGGAGCTTTTCTTACTTTTTTGCCGATCAATGACAATCTTTGTCATTTTGAATCAACCGTCTCATTTAACAGTGATGAAGCCCCGCACAAGAGCTTAATTGTAGTTTTAAATTTCAGTTATTCAGATAACAAAAGTGTTTTTCAAAAGCTGTCGAATGTTTTACAGTTGAATTTCTACCTTTGAACAGAGATTTATATTCTTTTATTTCAACTGTCTTTTTAAAATCAATTTAACAAAACTTAAAGCTTATTAGAGATCAGTAATCCGTCACGGTGAACAATTATCCACCTTACTTTATTGTTAAAGTTAACAGAGTTGCTGGAACGAACAAACAAACATCTCAGGTATTAAATCTGACAAAAAGCTTTTCGTTCACAAACTCTCAGAAAGATAAATGTAGAGACCAGAAAATAAGCTAATATGGATGTGATGGAAAGCATCGTTTTGCCATTTGTTTGGTTCAAACGTCTACTTGCTTGGCAGGAGACTGAGATATTGGATGTCCTTGAACGCACCAGGGAGGAAGAGTTTTCAATCCCTGAAGGCAACAATAATGTAACGTTTGACAAAAACAAAGACAATGTGTTTATTATGGCATGGACTAAAACAAGTGATTTACAGGATGGAAAGAAATCAGTTAAATAACAAAGAAAGTAATAAAAATTGTGAGCATTTCTTTAAAAACCAGTTGTATTAGATACGAATATCATCAATTAGAGGCCACATTTGGTCCTGAACTAATCATCTTTCACTGACAAGCTCGTGTTAAACTTCTAGTTTCCCCTGTTTTCTCTCAAAGTGGGAGCTTCATGTGTCGTTCTTAGTCTCTCTGGGAGTCTCACCTTCTCCGTCATTAACTGCATAAATTCACAAATATTACAATATTGTGACAAAGCTGGAAAATACACAGCAGACTCTCACCCAGATCCTAAACCACAGGGATTAACGTCAACGCACCTCGACACCTGATGAAGTGTGTTGTGTTCAAAGTCAGTTCACTGGGAGTAAAGTCACTTGTGTTTGTGTTGGATACAGCTCCTGGGGGGGGCGGGGGGGTCGAGGGGACTCCAGAGGGGCTGTAAATTTGTGCTGTTTAGACTCTTAAACCTGTCCCGCGTTATGTTGTTGCCTCAAATTTTGGCCTTTTTGTCCTCTAATTGGCTCTCAGGGGGAAGAAATTTTGAACCAGTTTTAATTACATCATAAAAGAATTTGCTGCTGCGGCAAAGTTCACCGTGTGGGCCCGTTTGAAATATGAATACAGTTTATCATGTAACACCCACAATGCAATGCCCTGTGTCGACTGTGCTCTGTGTGTGTTGTCGCTGAGGATGTAACACTGATGCAGGAACAAGCAAGCAGACAGTTTTATTTAACAACCAGTATTATACGACCAGTTCATGGGGGCCAGTGTTTGGCTTTTATTACGTAATGAGTTGGCCAGTTAGTGTGATCTTCTCCTGGTGTCTTGAAAAGTCCTCTTCTTCTGTGTGAAAACACGCAGTGACGTTGAATTTTCTTTGCTGGTTTTAATGTTTTAAAATGCTACGAATGATGCTTTGGCTGCTCGTCTGACAAAACTGCAAATATATACAATCTTTTTAAGTTTAAGCATGAAAATGATTCAACATAAAGGTTAAAATTGGGGTAAAATATCAGATATTTGCAGCTTTAAACCAAAACAGTCAGCACCAGTTTTAGCTGGGACCAAAATAAATTGGGCATCTTTGTGAAAAAACTATGAAACTGCACATAAACATGTGAAGGCACATTGCTGCCCACAATGTTGTCGATACAGAGATAAAATACTGACCTCTTCATCAAACCTGCCAACATTTAACTTCCAAAATACTGCAAGTTTTTTGTATACAGTGTGTAGAATGTATTTCATAAACAATCTGGTAACTTGGGTGACTTCAAACTGACATACAAAGCTTATAGGTGAGTGACACTTCAAGGGCCATGCAAAGTGTGGGAACTTTCTCTAAGAAACAACAAAACAGTGCAGTGATAAAAAATGGCCTCAAAATGGAGGAGGAACTGAGAAAAACTTGGATATGCTTGCAGGTGCTCCAGAGAACGGTGCAGGGGTCAGTCTAAGTCCCAAAGGAAACTCTCATTACACATTCATCCATGTTACCATTAAAAAAAAATAATCACTCGCACCAGAATTTTGATTCTATTGATTATATTTTAAGATAAGATGACTTACAAGCTGCAGCCAGCAGCCCTGCAGATCTGTAACCACTGACCATCAATCAAACATTTGAATAAATTAGAGTGATAATGTAAAACTGTTGGCTGCTTTTTCCACAGTCGGGTCTTTCTCTCTGCGGTAAATGAGGCAGTTAAAGACCACAGTGCATTTCGATTTGGAAACACATGTTGATCTAAAACAAACAGATGTGAACCAAAAGGAAAACTTACAAACCTCAAGAAGAATATTCCAAACATTGTTGCTCATGGGTGCAAATTGAATACTTGACAATGTAAAAAATGAATAATAATAAAGTTGTTTGGTGTTTTTTCATGATAAAAATAATTTTTTGTTCATGCGTTATTGTTGTGAGCTGACTAAACAAAGACACTGGTGAACAGGAGCACAAAATCCATAAAAACCAGGTCTTTAAAAGCAGCATTGCAGAGTATAAATGCATCTGCTGTTTCATATCTGTCTGCTCTCTCTTCGTTCACATGCAGCCATGTTTGTGCTTCCCTCCCAGCAGCAGTGCTGTCAGGCTCCCCAGGCCAGATCCTGAGGCACTTTAATAATCTGCACACATTTATGAGTCTGTGTCCGAGCTCATGGATCAGTGTCAGCGCGCCGACCTGCGAGAATATCAGTCAGATCAGATACGGACTAATGAAGGACTGCTCACATTACCTCCACTGTCAATCAAACACGCTGTCACTTAATCGTCAGCATCTCTCTCATTAAGGGACACAGATACCCGCAGAGATTCAGCCCGGTCGTCCGGTGCAGACTGTGCAGTTGGTGCAGTTGTTGCAGTCTGTGTAGTTGGTGCAGTTGGTGCAGACTGTGCAGTCAGTGTAGTTGTTGCAGTCAGTGTAGTTGTTGCAGTCGGTGCAGTTGTTGCAGTTGGTGCAGTTGTTGCAGTCTGTGTAGTTGTTGCAGTCTGTGTAGTTGTTGCAG
>JAUZTA010000005.1:21092263-21104334 GCA_034780835.1 Ctenochaetus striatus | reverse complement strand
AACAGCTGCTTTATCACCACAGACAACAGCTGTTTCCAGCAAAAAACGCCCTGATAAACCCAGTAAACCAGACGGCAGGTAGACAACGTGAGAGACTGGCTGGTGAAGATGGGGGAGTGTTTAGAAGCCAGAGAGCCAGTTTTCCCTCAGATGTTTGTGGAGATGAAACAGAACTGAAATGGATTTGTGACACAAAGATAAAGAAAAAAGGGGATGACACCAAGATGACCTGACTTCGTCCTCAGTGTTAGCAAAGCTCAAAAACACTGGATCCTACAGTTCCCACAATGCACCTCGGGGGCGTCTTTTGCCACTTCAAATGTCTTTCAGCATCAAGTTTGACAGTCGACTTCATAAAGATTCTTTGCCATAAAACTTAGATAATCACGATAACAACATCAGGGGTTATTGTCCTCCTGAGCCACAAAAGGCTGTAAACAAACTGTTTTAACATACGGAGCAAATAAGCTGATCGTCATGAGTAAAATCTATTTTAAAATAAATAAAAGTATGTAATTTGGGCAAAATACCCATTTCTTCAAGGACCTAAAACTCCTAAAGCTTTCCATTACGGATTAACATCAACATGTTACTGAACACAAGCTGGAAAAGTTGGTTATGTTGGCATATTCAAAGACAAGAACCATGTGATTTACACGATGTGTACTCGTGTTGACGATGACATAAAAGGGGGATTTCCTTTCATTCTCGGCCTCATGAAACTCTGGCGCATCATTGGACAGCTGGGACACTTTTAATCAGAGCTGAGATTAAACATCTTCTTCATCCTCTGAACCTTTATCGATGAAACTCTCGTCAACTCAAACAGGAAAGTTGCCCGAAGTCCCAATTACTTTGGCTGTAAACTGTTTTATGTCGCCATTGATTTGACACACGCTCGGCATATAAAATATGCAGCAGGGACTGTTTTTTTCTGTTTCTTCTGTTAGTGGGTGAGGGTTTCTAAATGACAAGAGCCCTTCTGAGGATTTTCTCACCAGTTGAACACAAGCGATCCATCTGTCTTTAATATTTATTTTCCTGTCATTATACTCAGAAGTGTTTTGAGTGTTTGCCACTCCATAGCCTTCTTGCCTGAGATTGATGCCTCAGAGCTTATTCATTGACATTTACATGAGATGGGGAGCTTGAAATTTTTAGACCTGTCAGAAGCTTTAATGGGATTCAGGCCTCCGTGGGCCGCGGCGCTGGTTTGGGATCAGACCGGAGTTACTGCAGGAGCTCCTGTCACAGTTTCCACAGCCGAACGTCGAAGTGAAGTCTCATCGAGCCGAGTTATCTGAGTCAGATCCTCCTAAACGAGTCTGTGTTGTTTCGGTTTTAGCTTTTGTTTTCTTCTCTCTTGTCAAACACTCCTCTCGGCGGCCCCCCTGGCATCCATCCTTCATATATCATTTACTCGTTTGATGTGTGCAGAGTCATTTTGGCCACTGCCGAGTGTTTTTATGTAACAGAGAGACTCCTTTTGGCCGGCTTGTGTTTCTGTCTGAACAAACAGCAGTGGCTTTTTCTGCTAATTAGTTCAAGTGGCCGTCTAAATAATCCAAACTGCAACAACCGCAGTCCAGAACCAGCGCATGCACCGAGGTGTGAAGTTTGAGCTGACTGCACCTCTCTGATCAACAAATCCCAGCAAACAGAAACGTACATTGTTGGTTTAGAGGATAAAAAAATAAAGGTTGGTTTGATGAGTAAAAAAAAACAACCCATCTGCATCTAAAAGCCTGACTTTTTATGAAGTGACCGTGGAGTTTAAAATCAAGTGTTTTCCAGATAAATAATGGTAATCGAAGGTCTTTTGAAACATGTTTCGTTGTGATTCCCCTTGAACACATCTCTCTGTCTCTGTCTTAGATAATGAAATCATCTTCGTGAGTTGGGATGGAGACATTTTGAAGATCAACACCAACAACAACGAGACAGAACTTCTGCTGAAAAACACGACATTCGTAAGTGTTTCCTGCCTTCAACCTTGAAACATGAGAAATTCTTCACAAAGCTTAAAAAAAGCCAGTATGAACAAAATGACACCAGGTTAGAAAAAACAACCCTGACTAGTATCACTGAAATCCTTGGTAGAAAAAAAAGGGGGATGATGGGATGTACTTTTTATTTTCAGAGCATCAGACCTCCATAATAATGGCAGCCTGTTTTGCCCTCAGCAGGTTTTTCTCAACCTGCTCAAGTCGAGCAGGCAGGTTTTATTGTAATCTGGATGCTTTTGGCGTTGCATTTAAACAATGATTGTTTCGTAAGTGTTTCTGAGAAGTTTTAGAACAAAAATGGGATTGATGTGTGGAAAAAAAAAAGATCTTATCCATCTCTTGTTCTCCCCACAGGCAACTTTTAAGGCCTCAAAGTTTGCAGTTTCTCCAGATCTGAACTTTGTTCTTCTGGGATATGATGTCAAGCAGGTGAGAACCTCTTAATATTCCAGCTGCAGATGTTCTGACGCTGATGTTTGGTTTGAGGCTTCTAATGCTGGAGGTGTACAGTTCATGAACTAAAATGGAAATGTGACCAGCATGGTGATTTCTATCTGATTCTGAGTCAGTCAGTTAAAGCCAGAATCGATAAAGTACGAAGGCAAAGGAGCTGTGTGAGGAAATATCTGATTTGTGAGAATGAACCACAGTCACATCCTGCATGGGGTCATTGTTCAAACATAACATGCTCAAAGACTTTGGCAACTATTTTAGCATAAAATCTATTAGATTCTGTCTCATTCTGAAGGCTCTGCCCCCTACTGGACGCAATGAGGAATGGCTTTCTCCAATCACAACTGTGTTCAGCCACTAAAACATGCTTGGCTGACCAATCAGGGCTTGAATATGTATATATGTGTCCCACACAGTGAAAAGCAAAGTAAAACTGCCATCAGAATGGATTTTAAAATACTTGTAACCAGAAATGACAGTGTTTGATCAAACCAGTGTTAATAAGTCACAATGATGAGAACCTCTCTGCTTAGTTTGCTAACCTGCTAACCGTATTAGCTGCACAGCTGCTTCCAGCATCGGCGGTTTCTTTCAGTCCGTCCTCGAGGAAACTTTCACCCTCTCTGCTGCGAATCACAGCTGCTCTCCTGAGCTACAAGCAGAAGACTCTTAAACTGGCCCTTCAAGCCAGCTGAGTCTCATGGGTGAGTTTCCACTGGCTTATGAGACGAGCTGGCAGCAGAATACAAATGACTGCATCGCTGCCCCCAAGGGTCTTGGACCGGGGTGCAGTGTTGGGTTGGCTGCTGCTCTTGGATCCAAACGGCTAAAACTGAGTGCCAGCGACACAACAGGCACTTAATTTAGCCGTCCACGTTGACTTTTAGAATCTGCATGCTGGCAGAGTTGTCGTCGTCGTCACCGCTGACGTCCCCTCCTGGTCCCGACCAAGTCCGCGACATACCAGACGTTATCACATATGTGTGGGCTTTGAACATGGTGTGTGTCGAGCTCAGTTTGCCAAGTTTGTAAAAACCGGTTTCCATCTGTCTTCTTTACGTCAGCCAGATGACTTTCAGAAGAAGAAGCCAGTGAGAGGATGGAAGGCTATAAAGACTGAAGCTACGTGCCCCAGAGAGAAAGTTAGCATCCTCACCAGTCCTTATAGCTAACATGAAAATCGTTTTAATATAACATGCGTTTCCTCAGTAATATTTTGCCTATAGAAGAATACATGCAGAATAATTACATTCAGTTTGTTCTTTTGTTTCAGTTTTGTATGAGCAAAAGGTTTTAAGAACGAGGAGTTTTAGGAGTTTCAGTATCAGGAATTACATTTAAGTGGAGCTGCTGAAGTGTAAACTTCACTAAATCTGATATATTATGTGCTTTTTGCTCCTGAAATATTACTAAGTTGCTTCCATGGCTGGTTAGCTGCACAATAGTGTTTGAGGCAGATAAAAACACACAGTTGAATCAGTTCATTTGACATTTTTTTCTGTCTGAAAAGTGAATATAAAAGATATACCAGTCTACAGACGTATAGATCTGCACTACAATCCCATAACCTCTGCTTTTGTGTGCAGAGAAACACAGAACTTAACTTGATCTCCACGTAAAGTCTCAGCTGCTGAGTTTACACTCCAGGTATTAAACAAAATGTCAAGTTCTGGCTCCATTTTTTACAGTTTGAGATCCAACATTTGTGATTCAAACACATTTCTAACCTGTTTGTAGAAGCCGTAGCAGGTTTGTTAGTGATGCTGCATGGAAAAAATATTCCTCCACTGCCAGAAAAATTAGCATCTCACATTTCAATGGTTTCCTGGTTGAGACTCAGCACTTTAAGCCCCCCGAAGTCCCAGCATGCCTTATTCTAAAATGGCAATATCACAAAACAAACAGGGAGCTTTGTGCCGTTGCCCAGCCACTCCAGGTTTGCGTCACCATTTGACACGGTGTTTACGGAGTGCTGAGGACGGGATGGACGGCTGTTTGTGTGTGTGTTGAGGAAATGTGCTCAGACACAATTATCAGAACAATCAGCTCTGAACAGGCTGATATTCATCTCCTGAGCCGAAGCACTTTATATTCTCACTATCGGAGCCTTTTTCTGTCGCTGTGAGCAGATTCTGGGACGGTGGTGGAATAATGTCTTTGTACGTTTTCTGAGCAGATATAATGCAAATGACTGCAATGAATAATAAGCAGCTAAATTTTGAGCTTGTACTATTGCTGCTAAAAGAAGCGATTGATAAGTTCACGGCCCACAGTGGAGGAGATGAGTTATACAGCTCTGTTAAAGCTCGTTGCAACATTTGTATTTTTTTATGTTTTTGATCATTGAAATTGCCCACACTTTTCTTAAAGTCGTCCTCTGGCAAACCTACATGGACGCTGATGATGTCTATGTTTTGACAGTCAAAAATAGAAATACCACAGAAGATCTTAACTTTTCTGCATAATTTCTAAAATATTTTAACTGCATGTGCATGCAATGAGAGCTGTATAACTCATCTCCTTTACTTCTCCCAAAAGATCAATCAACAGCTCCTTCGATGTAACTAATGATTGTAACAAAGCAACAAATAAAGTCGCATCACTCTGTAGAAATGATGCACCTATAATTTGAATACCTTTTGTAAATAAAACACAGCGTGTCCAGTGCACGTTTAGTATTTTGAGTATTTTCTCTTCATTCTGTTCTTGTCTGTTGTTGCTAACTGAATGATCAGTCCCTCCAAGAATTCGCGATGTTGCGATCACAACAAAACGAAAATTCAACCAATCTCTGTGAATTCTGCGCGACCTTGAAATTTTGTCCAATCACCACCACTTTTACGCAATTTTGGCCAGCCTCCTGTGAGTTCCACCAATCATAGCAGTCCCCAGCACAAGCGTAATGCACGTACGTCACCCAATTCACTTCCTTGTTTATGCTTTGAAGATGCAGACATGTGTGATAGTAATGTCTGTCACTTAGCAACAAAAATTACTGCTAAAGACCGTGCAAAACGATTCCCTGATGTTCTCCATGAAAGCGGAGGTAAACTGTTTTGTCCCCCGTGCAATAACCAAACAAAGAAAAAAAACACAACTTTGTAGCAATTTTCACTGTCTCCCGTAATTTCAACGCAACAATATGCCTAAAACATTGCAACTTACATCGCAATTTTTTAGAAAAGCTGACGCGAATTCAGGCGTTTTAGGCTGCAACAATCTTGAAAAACACCCGCGAAAGGGGTTAGGGTTCTCCTGGAGGGACTGCTCACAACAAACAGAAGACGGGAAGACAAACACAACACATTTTTATCACATCACAGCTCGGTCATAGTATTTTTTCATCAAATCAACTAAAATAAAATAAGATAAATATAAATTTGCACACATCTCAGAAAATGTTCATCTCTTTCATTCACCCACAAAGTTTATCCTTCACCGACTAAAAGTCCGTAGATTCTGAGGTTTGTCATTTTCTCAATGACAAAATCTGTATTTTAGTCTTTTGGGGATTGTTTGTGATGTTTGTGGTTTGAAACTACTGAAGCTGGAGGTTTGATGACAGAACTGCTCACACAAGCTTGTTGGTGTAACAGACCAGCAAGTACAAACGTATAATTTACTCTGCATTGTGTTGATGAATCCCTTCTGACATTTTGTGTTCAACATGGAAACATTCATCAGTGGTACAAATTTTGTAAAATTTTAAACTTTTTTTTTTTAGTAAGAACAACTTCTTTCTAAGCTGCTGAGGTTCTGTGTCCTTTAAAAACTACAAATGTGGAATAATTAAGTGTGTTGGGGATGGAGAGGGAGGGCCGGGGTGCTCGAGGCGACCTTGAGAACTCGTCTAGCACAACACCCGGAGCCCATTCACCGGCGCTAACACTCCACCAGCCCGTCCACAACGCCAAGGTCGCCAATGAAACGCTCGATATGAAAAACTCGGACAAAGGGGACTTTAACGGGGCGACGATTTACAGCCGTTTTTGAAGTGAGCTCTCAAACGCTGTTGTTGCTTTTGAAGGGAGGCGGCTTTCATCACTTGGAGCAAAGAAAAAAAAAAACTTTGCAAAGACACATTTGTCATTTCAATGAGTGTATTTTTTTTTATTTAAGTCCAAGGGGAAAAAACTGTTTTCTGTCCGGTAAACAGTTAATAATGGAACATTTGCAGCTCTTAAGTCAGGATTAAGGAAGTTAAAACCCAGATTTGATGCAACTTCATGAATAAACATTTGTACTTTTCTGTCTCACTGGCCGACCTGCTCCTCAGACTGACTTTAAGCTCGAGGTTCTTGATCAGGACATCAAATTTAAAATTGTTTAACTGACAGTAAGTGTTCAAAATCAAGAGGTTCAGCTAAGCAAACACACTGTAGTCTCACATCATCAGTTTGCTCAGTAGTTACTGCAGACATCTGCAGACGTGCAGGCTGCAGAAGATTAAGCAGAATACAGAAATATGAGGTTTGAGTGTGGCATCCTTTATCGCCTCCTCTGTCTTCTAAACACGTTTAACAGCTTTTTTACCATATTTTTCCAGTGTCAACTGACTTGCTGTTCTTGGCTGTGCATCTCTGCGCTAATTTCTCCAACAGATGTTAAATTTGAGCTTCGCAGAAGAAATGTGGAAATGTGAGAGAAAATACTGATCTGTCATAAGAGTGAAACAGGAGGTGAGAACACTATAGCCGGCATAGAAGTATGAGTGTGTGTTTTATGCCTCCTACTGTTTTAGTGTTGCTCTTTTCCCTCTTTGCACCATGAGGAAGTCTTTAACAATTACATTTTTCCCCCTTTTTTCCCCTAAAAGCTGGCTCTTGTTTTTTGAGCAGGAGCTGAACATGGTGGAGGAGGTGCAGAGGAATTATTTCAGTTTTATGCACAAATGGGATTCAACTGTGTGTGAAGGAAAACTAAATGTTTTCTGCAAAATTAACACTTTTTTAGGCGACTTTCAGAGGCCCCAAAGTATGTTTCAATTCCCCTCGCAAGAAACTTATGTAATCAGTAAACTGCACATTCGATCAGGACGACAGAGGAAGGGCTTCAATGCCGATGAGTTATGAAGTTTCTCTTTTATTTACATTTTTATTTTGGACTCCGTCTTTAATGGAGAAAACACAGTTTGCCTTTAAAAACATCAGAGAGACTTGACGTGAAGTAACTTCATCATCACGGTGAAATACGACTCGTCTGTGTTTTCCAGTCAACCCAGATTTCTGTGACTGCTGCTGCTTTTTATCAGCTAAGGAACAGATGATTCGACAGCTGCTGAAATCTCTGCTCATTCAGTTTTCTTCTGTTTCTTTCAAACACACAAACAAACAAGTGCAGCATGCTGTTTTTGCTACCTGCTGCTATAAGAGCACAAACTTAAAATGAGCCACACTTGTACCTTTGGGATTGCACAAGCTCCGCCCCCTCCCACACACACACACACACACACACACACACACACACACACACACACACACAGGTGTTTCCAGTCTGGCTGATTAGACCTCAGATCAGGCTGAAGTTACTTTAGGTCACCAAAGACTTTGTAATACTCTACTTTCCTAATATTAAGAACTTTTTGTCCCTGTTTTTGAATGTTTTTCCATGATTAACCTGATAAATAATAAAGAAAAAATCAAACATGGTCCTCTCATGCATCCATAAGTCACTAAAATTTGACCCACACTGAGAAAGTGATCCGAGCTCCTGGAACTTTCTGCAATGCATTTTTTAATTTTAATAAAAATTAAAAACAATAAAAAAACAAAAAGCCTCCAGCTTATATTGATCTCAAACAACAAAACAACAACATTTCTTAAAGTTTAGCTTCTTTAAATTGACTCTAAGCTCAGCCATTTATTTTAAATACAATTTTTTCAAACAGGAATGTTCTGCCCGCGCAGGTGTTTTCATTTATGGCCTCTGATTGGACGTTTCCTCAGGACTGTGGGCAAAAACAGACTCTTCCTGATCGACATCACATTACTTACCGATTTGTTTTTACTCGTTTTTACACTGAACAGAAGAGCTTCAGTCATGTTTTTCTTTTGATGTAAGTTTTCACAAAAAATGACACCCAACTTTACAGACGCTTCGTCTTATCAAAGTCAGCAAAGCCTTTATTACAACATCTCTTGTTAACTTGTTCAAAACTCTGCTGCCAGAATTCTGACAGAAACTCAATTGTGGTTTAGTGCCATTACGCTTTTGTTAGTTAGTTTTAGAATCAATTTAACAACAGAGAAGACAATCAAGAACAGTTTCCACATGTGCTCCACTCAGGAAAGATTGAATCAGGCAACACAAAGTGAAAACACCTGTGTGAGAGACTGTCACACCTGTCAGCGACCTCAGTGAGCTTTTCCATTTATTCACCCCCTCAGTTTAACAGAGATCTTCCACAGTAATAAATATTTGTGGCTTTTCCTTTTTGACATGTCCTGCTGTTCTGTTATTTTCTGATATGCAACATTAATATGTGAACATTCAAATGCAAGAAAAAAGACCCGGTTTGTGTCATTAACTAAAGAATGATCCACTTTGCTCGTGTTTGTGTGGCCACTTCAAAGGTCTGACAGCTTCAAGAAGCCACATTCATGCACCTCAGCAGCTAAAACAATGAAGAACTCTTCACACGGGCGGCGAACAAAAGCGCTTCACATGGCGAAGCTGATGGAAAACAAACAAACAAACATGCAGTTCTGACTTTAAGGGTCGGGGGGGGAACTTGCACCATGCAGACTACACCTTTACTTACAGCCTGTCAAAAGCTGCCGGTCTCCTCCCCCCTTGACCCGGACCCTCCCCAGGCCCTGCTGCTGGAACAAAGCCCCCACTGTGTGTGCATGCTCTGGGGAGTCAGCCTGGGAGAAGGCTGGGCCGCCTCCACCGTCACTACGACTGGGGCCATTCGGGCAAAGCTGAGGTTAGTAGGGAGGGGGCAAGGAGGGGTTGGGTGTTTGTGGGGGAGCAGAATGACTGATAGGGTGTGTGTGGGAACCGTATCCCGACCCGCCTGTCCACTTGTGAAAAGGGCCAGTCCGCTGCCAATTTGCAATGCAGATCTCTGCCCCCCCCACCTCCACCAACCCCTCTTGTTGGCTCACTTTGGGAAAAGGCGCATCAATGGCTGGCATGAAGCAGGCCTCCGCTGATGGCAAATGTCATTCCCATTTTGATTCTTGACCCCCTTCTTTTTTTCTTCTTCTTTTTTTTTTCCTCCAAACTCAGCCTCCTCCTCCTCCCCCTCCTCCAAAAAAAACCCCTCCCCTTTTTATTGTGAGCTCTGGTTGCAACCCTGCGCTCTGCTTCTGGATTGTCACATTGGATTCCAAGGAGGGAAAGAAAGAAAGAAAAAAAACAGAAAACAAAGTTCAGAGCTCTCATTCACACCGAGGGCAGTAATTGTCATTCATATTGAAATGGTGTGAAATACGTCGGGATAAGAATGAAGGAGAAAAGGAGTGTTGGGAAATCCCCCCCCCCAACCCCCCCACCACCGTGTTCGATAAGAAGCGAGCGTTGTTAACCATCGCGGTCATTATCGTTACACTCTAATTTGTCACTAAGCCATTTAACTCCGGCAGCTAAATAAATAGATAAATAACAAAGCCGGGGCTGGCACTGCTGTAGCTGGTGGCCGTGGCACTGGGGGGGCGGGGGGGGGCTTTCACATAACTTGTCCACTGAAACGCAAATAGGGACAAACTGGGAATGAGCGAAAAGTCTAAACGTTCCTCCTTCTAAGTCTTTTCAGGTTCTCAGAGATGCTGAGAAATGGCCGCACATGCAGATGAATAAACTGTTAAATTTAGCGTCTGCCAGCTCGGACTTGTGGAGAGAAAAGGTGTTGCAGGTTCAGTGAAGCCAAGAAGGAAAAAAATCTTAATTTAGGGACATTAAATCGGGACAAATCTGCCCTGTTTTATTTTTTGTTTGTTTTTGTTTGCTTTGGTGTGTCAAATTAAATATGAAAAACTTACCATAAAACAGAGAACACCAACTGATGTAACACTATGTGATTAAATCCTTTTATTAAATCCTTTACTTGACTCTCTTTTTCAAAGCCGATTCTCACTGAATGATGTTCAAGCACTGTGCGAATTACTAGGTTGAGAAATTTGCCACAAAAATTATTTAAAAAAAGGGATTAGCGAGTGAATAAGTCTTCATTGCCTCAATAATAGATATAGTTGATATAGTTGGGTTGTCGTAGTATCTCACCAGAGAAGGATTAGATATTAGTTTGTCTAATCTGCACCTTTACACATTTGCACTGCACCTTCTGCAGTGTCGTTTGTCCCAGTGATGAAATGGTGTTTGTGCCCTTTTCTACTGAAGAAACAGCCAGAAGTCGATGGGTTTAAGAGTTTTTTAATCCAGCATTAAAGAGGTATAACACCAGTTAGAGCTCATTAAAAGCTTTAACTTGATTAAGAAATCCAATTTTCATCTTAAAAACGACGCCACTGTGGATCCAGTTCTCCAACTTTAAGTTTTATTGAACCCTTGCTTGAATCCTCAGGAATAAAATGCAGGTATAAAATCCCATGGTCACAGAATGATTAATCAAAGCTGAAAACCTAGACATGGTTTTGGTCTGAGACTGATCCAGTGTGTCATGGCACCAGCTTCGACCGCAGATGGTGTTGAAGAGGAAGGACGAGCAAAGTTCGGGATGCCGCAGAGTTTGTCGTCTGCTGTTTCTCGGTGATGCTTGCTCTGCTGTGTCTTGACACGAGGCCCAGAATTACCAGAGTTATGGGAACAGATTAACACAGTGCATGCAGACATATTTAAAAAACAAGACTTTAGGAAATTATAAAGTGGAAACTTACCACCACTGTAGGGTCTGCATGTACGAGGTGTGTTTTCATTGGCTATGCTGTATACTTCCAAGAGATAAATTCGACCCAAACAAGGTTTGTTTGTCCAGTTAAATTAAGGTCTGTGTCAACACTTTCTGTCATTGTTTCTTCAGAGTAGTTCAATATGAATTTTCCCAGATGAGTCCTGGAAACCAGAGTTTTCCCAAGGATCCATTACAGTGATGACTGGAGCCCAGTTTGTTTTCCTTTCAGAGTTTAGATGAATTCCTCTCTGAGCCCCCGTGATGAGGTCAATGTAAAACATAATCAATGAAAAACAAGATTTCTGGAGCAGTCAGTGGCCTTCGTACGCAGAGCATAATCAGGAATTCGCTCATTGGTGTATTGCTCTGAGATGCACATGTGAATGTTTCTAGAGAGGGGTCGGATCTCACGGTTGAGCCCTGATCTGGATTAAACTGGCACGACCACGACCAAGCCAAACCTGAACATCTCAAACTGGCCCAGCTTGGTGACTGGATGCTACCAGTGACGGGCAACTTCAATTTATGAGGGAGGTCTGATGCTTCGTGACTTATTTGGGTAATTTATTCCCATCTTGCCTCAACTAGGTCAGACTGAGTTCATGTCACAGCACATTTGCGATGAAAAATAAGTTTAGCTGCAAAGATTTCATTGACCGTGAAGTGACACCTTTTAGGTCAAATTAAAGCTCTAAAAAATTTGAGCAAATTATTATTTTTTATACATAGAACAAGCATTTTTTTAAAAACTTTTCACT
>JAUZTA010000005.1:21065954-21077719 GCA_034780835.1 Ctenochaetus striatus | reverse complement strand
GTCAGTCTCTAAACAGACAACCAAGGACAACCTTATCTGCAGCATTCACTCAAGAATATGCTTAATAGACAATATTTATTCTTAAGTGCAAACTAGCTTGCCTGTATTTGGAGATTACGACATCTTCTGGTTTTGACACACCAATTAAAAAAGGGGGAGCACGGTGAGCAGATCATTGGCCGGGCTTGACGGCGTTCCTGTGGTTTGCAGAATCATAAAACGCTGTGAGAGCTAACAATACCTGAGAGTTGAGAGAGAGCATTTATATGAAAGGAATATATTTATCTAAGAACAGGAGGATGTGGGGTTGAGGTTCGCTGGGATGTCATGAAAACACTGAGAAATAACAAGCCAACATCTGCCGTCGAGTTTAGTTTCAGTTCATTTCAGAACTGTTGTCCCATCTTTGACAACACGGCTGACCTCAAACATAAAGGACAACAAATGACTTCGCCCCAGGTAGACAGAGTTCTTAAAACTTAACCATCTGCATTTCACATAACTTCAGGTGATAATTAAAGGAAAGTAAGCTGCGGTGTCTTTTGGAAAGGCACACTGCGTAGCACGCAGACACAAGCGTCTGTCTGGGACTTAATCCATATTTGCACAGAGAGCATTTTTTACATGTCACTCCCATATAATTACACCGCTAAGTGTTTCAGAGAGAGACGGAGGAAGAGATCTGGGTGGTCTCTTGACTTCCTCACTCCCTCCAGCACATCGAGCGGAGACCTGTGATTCACCGTCATTAGCATTCCACCACACCAGACTACCAGGATGTGAGAGAGGAGCAGCCACAACGTCTCCATGTCTGACCCCCAAATTAACTGCTGGATTTTAACGAGGTCATCAGTTTCACATCGGATGGTTTACCTAAAAATACATGTTTTTTGTAAAATTACTTCCTTTTAGCTAAATATTACTTGATATTTCTTGGGTTCAAAATTCATGCACAGCTGCACAATTCCTGAATATGTCTTTCTAGGTTCAAACTCATACAAGTAAAAACCTATAGATGGGTAGGGTTAGGGGTTAGGGGTTAGGGTTAGGGTGTAGAAGGTATGCAAAGTCCTCACCAGAGAACAACAACTCTGGTAATTTGGAGATCACATATGCAAAATGTATCTTTTCCTGGCAAGCAGCCTTTCGCAGTCATGCACATCGTCAGTGTTCGGTCTCAGGTAGAAGAAAAGAAGTCCGACATTGTTATTGTGCCGTAAAACCTTTTAAGGGAGGTTGTCAGGATGGACTTGTGGCCACACTGAATGTCTGACTTTTTAAAAAAGAATAATCTGACATTTTTTATTTTGGTGAAATCAATCCTAATAAAATATATTTGTAAAGTTGTTTTTACTACACTGAAGTGATGATTGAAGGAGTTTACCAGCCAAAGGCCTGATACTATTGGTCTCATGTAGAAAAAGTCTGCAGAGATGTTCAGATTACTGTTTTTTTCAGTGAACTGCAGATGTGTTGCAGGTCTTTATTCCACACTGAATGACAGCCATTTAAGTGCTGTTGAAACAATCAAATTCAGATGTATTTTACCTGGAAATTCTCACTGGATGAGCTCAGACTTTCAAAAAAAAAAACTGTGATGGAGACTTGTGCGATTAATTTGCTATTCTACTAGTTTATCCTGTCAGATGTGGAAGGATTTGAACTGGACTGAGAAATGGAAGTTTCTCTCCCTCTTCACCTACCATGATGAACAGATCCTAGCTCAGGTGATGAGAATACAATGTCAGCTCCATCCTGCTGCACAGATATCCATCCAAGGTTACAGCACAAACTCCAGGCAGAGACACAGACGTCCTCATGACTTCCACCCCCTGCTTGCCAACAGGTGCTCGCTGCAAAATGACACTACGACAAAACGTTTTCAGCCCTGTCAATCAGAATGCAAAAACTATGCACGGCAGTGCTGCACGCCAGCTCTCTGTCAGGACATTTATTCCCTTGTTGAGTTCATCCAGTAAGCGACGCCAACTCCAGTCACACAAAATTAATGCTGGCTTCATGCAAATCTTTCTACCTCAGCTCCTGTTTCCTGTTTTGGCACTTATCTGTCATCCGTGATTACTTATGGTTTGGTGCTTGGACAGTGTGCTCCGAGTCTTTTGCAGCACATCCAGTGAATGATTTGCAGATTTAAGTCCTGTGTCACTCGTTATTAAGTTGCAATGGAAAAGAGCATCAGTCTTATTCCTCAAATGCAAGGCAAAATGCAGGCTTGGCTACCTAGCTAGCTGTCTGCCCAGATGCTTTAGCCTGGAGCCATATTGACTCCTGCCTGACTACAGGTCAGCATGGCCGCAGGCGCTATTCACGCCAGCTCACGCCTGAGCTTGCACAGAGACATCAAACTACAAAGTCGGGCTCTCATCTGATTGGACGAGACCAAAAACTCAGACGAGGCCCCCGGGGACCCACGAGGCTATGTTGTAGTACCTCACTCACTCTCAAAAACCTTATCTGCTGCTGTTTCTGAATACTGATTTCATATCGATTGATTCAAATCCACAGCTGCAGCCCTGGATGACCGTGATGGTTTGGTTTTGTAATGTTTTAGAAGAACCTATGTGTTATATACAGTAAATACATGATACATCAGAAAATAGGGGGACAAAGAGACTGAGGTGTAGCATTTTTAATAAATTAATGGTTGTAAATTTCATTGTACTTGACTCGACCATGATGCAAATTTTGTGAAGGGTGGATATTCACCAGCATGCCCACGTCAGTTCCTGCACAACAAAACACACCTCCTTCGAGCCGGAATCGAACCAGCGACCTAAGGATGTCAGTTCTCTCTGCCTACAGTCCTCCGCTCTACCAGCTGAGCT
This sequence comes from Ctenochaetus striatus, assembly GCA_034780835.1. NCBI lineage: Eukaryota > Metazoa > Chordata > Actinopteri > Acanthuriformes > Acanthuridae > Ctenochaetus > Ctenochaetus striatus. Next base: position 21,074,873 of record JAUZTA010000005.1, on the reverse strand, counting down.
ATCGAAGGGATGTAAATGCTGCAACTGTGGAGAGTTCACAGCAATAATAATCCCATGCAGAAACTAGGTCTGGGTAATGGTGAAATAGAAAATATGAGATAACAGTAATACTGAAATAGTAAACATCAGGCAATTACCCTCCTGTTCCTGCAACAGTGAGACAGTTTCATCTTGAAAATTAAAACAAATGTCAGGTTTAGAAAAGCAGAGGAAGGAGTGTGTTTTTTTTTTTTTAGTGGATGGGTGGCAGAATAGAAAACCAACAGGGTGAAGGATCGATGGGATTGCAGCAAAAATAGGAAAAACCAAGGACCATTAATGGTAGAGAAATTTAAAAAGCCTTTATTAGTCTGGGTAATCAATCACCCTGATGAAGGCTTGTGTATCTTTTGCCATGCATTACCACATTAATAAAGGCATTATACATTTTTCTTCTACTAGTGTACCTCAGTTTTTCCTGTTTTTGCTGGAATATCAGGTTAAATTTGGGGAATCTGTCTAAAAATGACCTACAATATTATTCTTATTCAGTGGAAAAGTACAACTCTATGAACCCTGAACTGTTGATGAATTAGAGATTTTAAATACAAACATAAAATTAAAGGGGGAAAAAAAGAAAACTTTAAAAGTTAAAAAGGATCAAATATGAGTATTAAAGTTCACAGTTTGAGGATGTCTAAGTGTGGAACATTTATCTGTAGACTTCTGTTCAAACTCGGTCTCTTGTTCTGTGTTGGTGTCCTTTGCCCTCTGCTGCAGCGTGCTCCAACGAAACCTCCGTGTCTTGTCTTGACTTGACTTGACTTACCCTCCGAAAGAATCGCGGCCCAGCTGTTGACTAATAGTCCACATTCACCGCTAACAAAACACAGTGTTACCACTCCCTGTGTCCAGAGTGTGGGTGGGGGGTGGGGGTGGCTGGGAGGGGCTGGCTGAGTAAATAGGATGGGGGGGGGTTGGTGGCAAAGCAGGAGTTGTAGCATTGTATTGTTTGACTGACAGTGGGACAGCGAGGGGGAACGGGTGGTCCGGCCCCGGAGACAATGCCTGAGAACACGCTGCCTCTCGGCTAAGCCCCCTTTGTGTGGCCGGGTGGGAAACCCCTTACAAATAGCCGTCACTAGCATGATTCATGCCTTTATCATGACTTAGGAATCTGCTGCTGGAAACATGGCGCGGTCCGGGATGTTTTATTGTGTGTGCGTCGGTGTCAGAGGTGCTAACAGGCTGTTTTATGTGATAAGCTCCGGAGGATGTTAATGTGTCCAGAAACCCAAAAAAAGGCCCCTTAAACTTTAAAACTGTCTAAAGTTACTCTGTTTTCTAAGTATCAAACAAAAAAAAAATCTGTAAATGGAATGAGGTTTTTTAAAAGTGAGCATAAAATTCATTCTGCTGTTACGTAAAAACCTTTTGCACTGGCAGAAAATAACTACATGTGTGCAGCGAAGCTTCAGGAATTCAAGATAAAAGGGTTTAACATGAGAAAATTATCCTTTATTCAAACTCAAAAGTATATTTTCAGTGGTGTGTGTGTGTGTTTTATTTTGGATTTTATCATCCTAAAACAAAATCTTTTGCCAAGCAGAGCGCGGTCATATCATAGGGAAACTTTGGAGTTTTTAAGGACAAGACGGGAGGATTCCCAAGGAGACGTCATGAGAGTTTCCATCTATGTTTCTGACGATAAGAAGAAGAGACATGTTCAAAGAAAACATGATCTTTTCCTCCCCCTTTACCAACTGGGTTTATGTGCCAACATTAATACCTGGAGACGGGGTTGAAGGTTGAGAGCATTTCCGTCAACAATACAAAAAAAAACACAAAAGACAAAAGAAAATCTTGGTACAACATTATTTTTATTATGCAAGTTTTGGCATGAAGATGCAAAAAAAACAAGGAAATCCGAGCCTCTAAATAATGAAATTAGGAAAAATTGTTTAAGAACGTGGTTAATAAAGAATAATCTAAACATATGCTAAATTATTCTAAATGAATAAATGGAGGAAAACAAATATAAATGTGCATTTATGGAAAAATTTAAATTTTCTGGACACAAGCAGTCACATGTCCCCAAATGTTGTTCAACATACCTTCATTGTTCTTGAGTCAACATCTTTGTGTCCGTCTGTTTAAACGGTCAGACCGGGATCGTGACAGCTTCATCATTAAAACTCCAATAAACAAACCGCTCATCTATTTTTTTGTTAACTTCTCCTAAGCTGGCTAACAATGTGAAACTCAATGCAGGCTTTAGGAGGAACACACCTCCTGAAGTTGAAGCTGTTTACTCAGAAGCTTAGGATTGTATTCAGCGAGGAGCAGCGAGGTGGGGGGTGGGGGGCACGTTGGAGTATCTGCTTACATTCGGCCCAATTAACAAAACAATGGTTGCAGGGATTTGCAAAGAATCAAGTCTGCCTGTTTGTCAGCATACATCTGTTAATTATTTGTGTAAATTGGGTCCCAAACAATAATTATCACCTACAATTAGGTCAGGTGAAGAGGAGAGGGAACTCTCATTAACCGTGTTTAAAACGCTGACAACACCAATTAGCCGCTACATTCGTTCCCGCCGCCACACAAAGACTGCTCTCCCCGTCGTCGGCGATGAAACTCATTCAGTTCCTCCAGGACGCAGAGTGCCCAGTCATACTGGTTCGGCTGGTCGGCCACACAGAGAAACACACACAGAGCTGTAATGTAATGTAATCTGGCATGAGGTCATGAAATTCGTGGGCAAATCTTTCTCAGTGTGGAAAACGATACAGCGGGACTGGCACTGATGGCGAGCCTGTGAGAAAACAAGAGTGTGTGCAGACGACCGCTGAGAGTGCAAACGAAGTAGCATTTGGAAGGTCAGCGTGTGTTCATAAGTAGCCAAATGTCCCGCTGAAGTGCCCTTGAGCAGAGACATTTTAGCCGCACGGATAAGACGAGGAGGAAAAACACACACACACACACACACACACATGCATGCATGGATCTGGACGACAACAGGTGCAGATTAAAATCCAAACCGTGAGGATTAAAGAGCAGTTCACCCGGAGCGTCCTCCGTGTTCGGGTGCTAACAAAGCGGCGCACCTTGGCAGCAGATAAGAGCGTGCACACTCTCCCTGATTCATGGCGCTCTGAACGGGAGTGCCAGCAAAATGCCCACAGTGTAGCAGAATAATGTGAAAGCAGGCCGAGCTCTATGGGATTCGGCCCAAACACACAACGTTTGACGAAGTAAACAACACAACGCGTCCTCGCTCAAGTCGTATGCTCTGGATTTTACCGTTTCACCATTTTCCATTTTAGAAAATGTTCAATTTTGATGTTCATTTTAAGAATTTGGAGTCAATTTGCCTCCGACAAGTTTCCAGTTCAAACATCAGACAGAAAACAAGCAACACCAGCGTTTATATGAAGTTTCTGCAGTTTAATCTATTTTTTAATTTTTCTTTTCAAGTCAGTTTCATTTGCAGAGAAGATTTGCTCATTCAGCATGTTGCTTTTTTTTGATTTTTGAGTTTAAGTTTTGCTAAATTGGTCTCATGACTTGCTTGCTTTGCTTGTTGTGTTGACGAAGACATTTTCCTTCGTATCTTTTGTTTTATTTGACCATTTTAGTTACCTTTGATTATATTTCCTAGATTGTAGAGTTTATGTTTTGTTTGGCTATTTTTTTCCGACACCTAGTTTTAGTAGTCTGAGTTAACTATCATAACCTTGCTGCCTGTGGACTGTAAATGATGTATGTACTCTCCTTTAAGCTCCATCCTCTCATTAACCCCTGTGGATGAAGCCTGGCTCTTTAGCTGCGATAACGAACTGGTCTCTATCTGTATTTCTTTCAATTTTTCTCTGTCTACTGTTTGCTACCAGGCAGGTTGAGCACTGTGGGTTTAACAGAGGACTTTTTTGGAAACTGCTGCCTGTTGATGAGCTTCCTGATAGTGAATCAAGACTGTAGAGTTAGAAAAATACTGTAGAGTTGGGGGCAAATCTCTGAATTTACTATTACACTCAGTCATTTGATCCATTGTCAATATATATGTTGATTAGAGCCCTTTTAATGTCACATTTTGCTGCCAGCATGTAGAGTTTTTCAGTTTTTATATATTTTCTGCAGTTGACATTGGCAAATCTTGCTGAAGGACATACGAAGGAGGAGAAGGTGTTTCCTGCCGATCTTCTACACCCAGATTTTCACAACCGGTCTGCAGGTTTGAACTTGTGACTTTAACCTGCAACCTTTATCTTTATAGTTGTCAGAGTTGTGATTAATTTCTTTGTTTTCCAAGCTCAGATTATTGATGTTTGTGGTATCAGCATGTGACAGCCTCTGCATTCTGCCATGTCCATGTCCACGTCCACGTACTGTGCGTTATTGTTTTATATCCTAAAAAAATGTGTTGCTGGTTTCCTTAATCACACTGATTAGTTAAAGCAAACGGATTTCAGATGAATCATAACTTTAATAACCGTCATTTTCTTTATTGCATCATAAATGCATGAGTCAGGTGTTGAATGAGACACCTGTGTGATGAAATCGCAAGCAGTTATCTTACTTCATAATTTTTATGGGAGTCAAAGGTTTAAAATGAAGAAAACTGACAGTGTTACTGATTTTAATATTAGTATCACAGTTAGATTATGTGCACAGAGTTACGATACTGTCATTTAAGTGCCGTTGAAACCTGAATCGTGCTACCTTCACTTTACAGATATACTTCGCCAAGCTTAATCTTTGACCTGCATATCACTAAACAGGGCTGGTAATAGTCCATCCAGATGATGAGCTGCAAATTTAGTTTGCATATGCTGAATGTAAATCAGATTACTTGTTGTACGACCTTCATTCTCTCCAACATGCGAAGAAGGAGCTGGTGTAACCTCCCTGTGCTCCTCAGCACTGAGTGGATGCAGAGCAGCTCTCAGCCTCGCTTCACAGATAAGATTTTGCTCCGACAAAGAGCCAGTGAAAGCAAAGACACAAAGGCATGAAACTATGACCATGTCTGCTTTGATCCCAGCGTTTGGTTTTAACGCGAAACACAATAATCTGTAGATGATTCAACATTCGGATCAACGTCCAAAAACCTTCAACAATGCAACCAAGACTCCATTCTTCCATGTCACAATAGAGAAAAAGAGGGGTAAACATCCACATAATTATACACATATAATACCTACAGGCGTATCAGTTATTGGGCGACACCAAAACACCACAAATATCATTAAAACAATGGGCTAAATTGGATATCACTGCATTGTGCAGATGCAGCTAATTCAACAAATTAACAAATGAGCCAAAACACGGCAGAACACTGTGAGCCGAGTTCATTTTCATTAAATGATAACACATTCCAGCCAATTCAGGTTTTTTTTTTTTATTTGCGTATTCATAAATTCCAGGCACGGGCGCGTGAACCTCAACCTTTGTTAATATGAATATATTGTGAGACATTTGCATAATCCACTTCATAATCCACTGCAGCACTCGGCGGTAACAAAGATAAGGAGGGGTAGCCACTGTTTCTCCTGGGAACGCTACACAGATAAACGGAGAAAAAGAGACCCACTTTCTGCTCCTATTATGAGATAAAAAAAAAAAAAGAAAAAAAAAAAGAGGAAGGCTTTGCAAAGTTTTCACTTTCCAATGCATTTCCCTTTCAGAGACAGATGGTGGTGGAATATCATTATTTGTGTGTTGAAACTGGAATTTACTGAATTTCCTCAGAGAAGAGGTGCATGGGTTATTTATGTATCCGCCGCAGACACTGTATGCTGATTTCATTACCCCGCCGCCGTTCCGCCGAGACCCTGAAATATGTTTCTTGAAGAAAATGTTTGTCACACAAAAATGGAAAAGCTCGGCTGTGCAGCGGGAGGAATCACAGAGCGACAAATGAGCAAACAGAAAGCAAACTCCCAGCTCGTCCTGAACATCACTAATGAGAACCCTTTTTCGCTTCAGTATGGATGGCTGCACCTGTGTGTGTGTGTGTGTGTGTGTGTGTGACTTTGTGAATGCATTAATGTGTGTTAGTGTGCGTGTGCATGTGTGTGTGTGTGTGTGTGTGTGTGTGTGTGTGTGCCGGGGCTGAGGCGGTGAAAAGCTCTCAAGTCCCTCAATCTTTCCAAATTGGCCTCTGGGATGACGCCACTACACAACTACATCCATCCCCGCTGTGCTGCATGCATTCCTGGTGTGTGTGCGTGTGTGTGTGTGTGTGTGTGTGTGTGTGTGTGTATCTCTGCATGTGAGTGTGTGTGTGTGTTTGGACAATGGCAACACTTCCTTTTTGGCCTAATAGGCACGGAGCCCCAACCATTGTGGCCTGATTAGGGCTCCCATTCAAGCTCTCTGGGATTTCTAATTGCGAGGCCTTGTGCGACGAACTCCGCCTCACTTCCCACCCCACTACACTCCCCTCACGACTACTGTAAGACTTAATGAGACACAATTACTGCCCCCTAGGAGTCCTGCAGCGAGCCAATCACAAAGAGAGACAAAGACCCCCAGTGAATGGCCACTCAGCGGAAAAAGAGACAGAGAGAGGGAGCAGGAGGGAGAGGAGAATCACAAGCCCTCATTGTCCAGAGAAAGCTCAGAGAGAAGCCTTTTTTTGGAGAAATATAAATGTTTTTATTTAATGCCGGCTCATAATTAGGCCCCTGAGAGGGAAAGGGAGAGCCAGAGGAGTGGAGAGGGTGGGGAGTTCAATAGGGAAAGAGGCCTGTGGGTACAAAAGACGAAGAATGACATGTTAGACGTGCAGAGGAGGAGGAGGAGGAGGAAGGAGGGGGAAAAAAGGGGGTAAAGAAGAGGGGACAAATAGATACTGAGGTGAAAAAAACACCGATGCAAAAAAATAAAAAAAGAGAGAACAAAACCAAGTGTAAAAAGTTGACAGGACTTTCTTCTTTTTTCTTCTCTTTTTGTGGCTTTTCTAAGCCGGTTTGGCGTGGGAAACGGCCTGACGTTGAATGATGAGTGCCAGACGGAGTTAAAAGCCGAGGTTTGGCACTTCACGTTTGGCTCAAAAGGTGAAATATTCCTTCATTTGAGGAGTTTTTTTTTTTTTCTGCCAAAACTGTGTGGGAGGCGATATAAGAGTTTGGATTTTTAGAAAAACCTGCAATTAAAGACCAAAAAAGGAAGGGGTTTGCAGACGGGCTCTCGACACGAGTGTTGGAACATTTACTTAATTGTTCCTCTGGAATAATACAGATATTATTTCCAGCAGTCATGCCATGGGATCGTGAAGCGTTCTCATAGAAAACGGGAGTTTATTGTGCAAGCTGAGCCTCCGTGTCAGGGAATATCTGACACAACAGATATCACTTGCCGTACAAACACCACACGTCAGTCAGCTCTCTTGAGAAAAAAAAATGCTGCATTGTGGGTTGAATATCGGCGCGCGGTATAATACTCCTCCAGCAGACGAGATGGCAGGTGTGACCTGATGGATGAAAGAAAAAAAAAAGAATAATTAATGAAAATAAAAGGCTTTTAAATTTAGTCTGAGTTGATTCTCTCAAGATTGGACGGAGTGAACCGCTTGACATTCCAAACTGGACGATCTTTGTCTTTTTAGCAAGAATTTAATCTGTGAAAATCTTTTTGCTTTCGGCTAAACGACCAGACGACAGCTTGGCCTTCACACACACACACACAGACACACACACAAAGAGTGACACAGATAAACAGAGTGAGAGAGAGAGATTGTACACGCATGATTTCCTACGCACAAAATTAGTAAATTAAACCAGAAAATACTATGAATTGGCCACTTTCAGGGCATTGAGGAAGTTGAGCTTCACACATCAGATCAGTCCACAGAAACTACTTTTCCTTGTTGTGCAGCTGCGGCGAAAACTTTCATAAAACTTTCCGTCACAGCAGTAATGTGGCCATCAGTCTCTCTTCGTGTTTCCAGGGATCATTTATGGACAGATATTATGTGAACAATCAGCAGAGCTCTTTCTGAAAACAGGAATAAAACTAGAGTCCTAATTTAACTTCCTGTCATTGGATTATCGTGCAACAACGAAACAGGCAGCAAGATTCACTGTCGAATACCATCCAGTGATTAACTAATGAACACATTTATCAACAGTTGCATCATTAGAAACAGTCTGATAATTGTTCTGCTCTCTCATTTTCTCTTATTGGACTCCTTCTTTACTGGTGTCAGATCACACACATTAAATGGTACGCTGTTATGTGACCTGAGACATCTCACTTTCCTTATTGTTGAGTAATAAAAAGGAGTGAATCCCACCTGGAGGGAGGATGCATGGAGACGCCTCTTCAGCATCACCACAGCACCTCATTTTGTCCAACATCGAGAACCGAAAGCGGAACAAACTCTCCGTGTCGTTCCCACTTTTCAGATTCAAACTGTTGAATGTGAGATAAGTGTGTAAAGTGTCATTCAGAATGCACATCCATCCATTTTGTTTACTGTAAGCTTTTGTCATGCTTTAGTGTGCAAAGACATTACAGGTGTGAGTTGTAGCTGGCCACGTTTTTTATTCTTTAGGCAGCAGATTTAAGTCCAAAAGGGGCTGAAGCAGAGGAGTCATCTTTTCCTGATGTGGATGATTTAACAAGAGGATCCCTGAAGACAGAGAGAAGAACTTTTAAGACAAACGAGACTCACATTTCTCTTTTACATTTGTTGAATTAAAACTCAAACCTGCGACATACTCACTCTTACACACACACACACACACACACACTGCCTTGGCCCCATGTCCCTTTCAGTGTGTGCAGCCTCTCAGCTCCTGACTGAACCCCCTTTGTTCGGCACTGACCCTCTTAAGCGCAGGTTGAAGCCTGCGGCCATTCCACTTTGGATTTGGACCCTATCGCGTGTCACACGGCTAAGTCGACCAGGACCGGGGCCTCTTCACTCGGATA
>JAUZTA010000005.1:20990307-21002465 GCA_034780835.1 Ctenochaetus striatus | reverse complement strand
AAATTAGCCGCATCACTGTTTAAGCCGCAGGGTTCAAAGCGTGTGAAAAAAGTAGCGCCTTATAGTCCTGAAATTACAGTATAAAAAGTATTAAAACTAAAGCCTAAAAGAGAGGACAAGGCCTCAGTGAAATGAGGTCAGTAAATTGTATCACTTACCTCCAACAGTCATCAAATATATTTGAATATTACAATAAACACATGCAAGATGATATTAATACTGTATTAAATATCAGTATTCTATTTTTTTCCTCGTTCTTCTTCAAGGTTTTTCTAAAATATGATCTCTTATATAAAAGCCAGCAGTTAGAGGATGGTGTTGCGTCAGGCTTGAAGCTCAGATCGCAATGGGAACTGCTTTTAAAGCTTATTATCACCACTTAAAAAAAGGCATTTGTCTGGAAAACCCAGCTGTGCTGCTGTTTACTGCAGCGGCTGAACTGTTTTTGTGGCTTAAAAAATGAGACCACACCTTCAGTTCTCATTCTGTTTGCTCAGAGCTTTGATCGAAAAATACCCAAAAAGACTAAAATATAAAAAGAAACGCTGGAGCTCCTCATGAACTTCTCACCCACCGTCTGAAAATACAACACCCTCGTCATTCAATCGCCTGAGATCCCCGTTTATTTTCCTCGTCTCAGCCTCCCCGCCTTTCATCTGACCAGGGTTGGACATTTTCACGTCTCATGTGTAGCAAGTGTCTCAAGACGCCTTTGGGTCACAGATGTTGTGTTGAAGATCACAGCTTTCTTTTGGTCAGGCCGCCTTAATAAGAGGCTCAAATTTAGGTTGGTTTTCCTGCTTTGGTGTTTGTATGGACCCTTTTTTTGTAACGTCCCTGTCATTAGAGAGGAATGCATCCTGCAGAAAAGGAGAAACAGTCCACTTCTGAGGGCCTAAACCATCTCATAACTTTGGAATTAGAAAAGATGAGGACACGAGGATGAGTGTTAAGACGCTGTTTGTACAACACTCATAGAAATCTTAATGGACTTGAGGGAGGGAACAGTTTTGCCAGCTTTTTAAGTCTCCAGTGTCAGATTATTCTCTGCTGCTCTTTTTCCTTCCACAGATCATAGGGTAGATTTTCACTAATGCTCACCCATTTCACTCCGGCTACGTGTGGCTAGCATTTAAAATAACAGCTCTAACTGGAAAACAGAGTGGTGATTTAATGCTCCAGACCCTCGAGTGACATAAGCGTTGGCACATCAGAAGAAGCATGAGATTTGTCTTTGGACTGTTCCTAATGCTCAGAAACCTCCGGGGGGGATATCAGGTGTCCGGACTGTTGTGTCCACACCAACACACCAACACACCAACACACTGCACATTTCCATTCACAGCCTCACACTGCTGCAGCTTCCTCTGCTGGAGACTCAGCCATTGTGTACATACTCGGCTGTCGAGGCTGACAGATTTAACATGACTTTGACCTGTTGCAGACAATAGAAGCAGGTGTGTTCTGTTTGTCTGGTTGAGTAATGGCATTTTTTTTTTTTTGAAACAGGCAGTTGAATAATTTGGCAGTGCTGTATTTATTATATAATTTTTTAGGGCTCTATGGAAACAAAGAAGACTGCAACTCATGTTAATTTTTTATTATTTCAGATATTTATTAAAGGAAAATGGTGCTTATGTCTTCACATTGCTGTTTTTTAACTGATCAGCTGTCAGAACTCAAAAAGTGTTCACATTACAAGTACATAGGCAAAGAGAAGCATTTATTTCTCACATTTGATCAACTGAAACGTGCGAATTCTTGCAGTTTGTTTGATGAATCAGTGAAATGATAGATTTGTTGTGTTGTTATGATATTGACATGCCGAAGTTAAAACAAGATGAGGCGCTGTCTACAAGACAGATTTTTCTATCTATATCCAAAATCTAAGATGATATCTGGTCTCATTTATCTGTTGAGCGCAACCTTTATTCAGCGGCTGCTGTGATGGCACAACGTGTAAAGCATGTAGTTTCACAGGTTCAGTTAAAAGTTACCCGTGGTTTAAATATAACCAACCTTAATTTGGATTAAGCTCTGAAAATCATCACATTTGAGCAGTTCTGCCGCTGACTGACTCCAGTCTGTCAGCCTGTGTTTAATCTTGTCCCGATGTCATTGCAATGTGCTTTGGCGTGCTCAAGATAATATTCAATTCATTGAACAAATGACTGTTATTAATTAGTGTGCAGGAGCCTTTGATGGCACGCGGGGCCTGGAGATAAGCAGTACTGCAGGCTCTGAGAGTTCACTGCTGTTGTTACGCTCGTACAGATTAACATTTTCGTCGACACTAATGTGTCACGTCTTCAAAGAAAAACCCCCCTACTTCTGAAATTGGCCCCGTTTTGCTCGATAGGGAGGCATAACTGCATGCACGAAAGGGATATTAAGCTCAGTATGATCATAAATAGACAGGATCACAGGGCCATGTATGCAGGAGTGCACAGAGCCAAAAGCTGCAGCTTGTTAGCAATGACAGAAGAGAAGAAGAGGCATCTTTGCTGAGGCTGGTTTCACTTTGGGTTTGTTTGTTTGTCAGGGTTCATACCTGAGAGTGTCTGCTTCACCACAAACGTCATTGTTTCACTTTTATAGCTGCCTGTCAAGGTTCCAGTCTGTGGTTTGTGAAAACTGCATCAGCTCATCACAGATGCCAATTAACTGTATTGGCCCCCATTTTTACATATGCATTGTGATAGCAGATCAATGCACAGGTGGGTGGCCCCCTTTGGCGGTGCTGTAGGTGAGTGCAGCAACTTTTAAATGCTGCAAAGAAAGCTTGAAGCAACTGTGTCTTAAGCCTGCATAGCGCCCTGCTCATGCATCAGTGAGGCTTTTTGTCTCTCCTGCTTTCTTGCTAACAATGCAAGAATGGCACTGATGATGTTATCATGTGGGGCTTTCCAAAGCGTTTCTTTGGTTCCACGCGGTCGGTCAACTGTGCCTTTTTAACAGTAGTCATATTAGTTTGTGCATGAGAGATATTCTTACCAGGTGTATTTACCTGTATCTGCATATACCTGTATCTACTTCAGAGCAATATTATCCAAGTCAAGGATGGATGCTCTCATTTATGTGAGCCAAAATAAAAGGTTCAGGCTGATTTATATATTTTTTGAAACCCATTAGAATTGGAGCTGAAGCAACTTAAAATGTGGATGTTAAACATTAAATGTAGGTGCAGTCGAGCTACCTCATGTCAGGTCGTAAGCCCAAATAATTTTACAGTTCATCTGTTTGATCCTCATGTCACCAGGCTGTACCAGTCAGGGGTTCCCGTTTCCAAAACGGGCACAATGCTGGATTAAAAGCTTCACGGATGATCCCCGGGCCGCTGACTTTGCCCTTGACCAAACTACTGTGAAAAATGTCCTAAAACATGACCTGGCACAGTATTTCATTTCCTAAAGGAGTCAGCTAAAGACGCTCCGGAATGGACTGAAGGAAATTAGCCATGTGAGGCTTCCTGTGTGTGTCGGGGGGGAAACAGGGCACAATGGCTTCATGCGTGATTAAAAACCAGATACAAATAGATTCACATTGTTCATCCTGCTCCGAAACCTTTACAAATAAAATCTATCTCTTAAAACTGAGAGTTCTATCAAATCACCTGGCGTTACATAAAGGGCTTTGAACAACGGAAAGATGATTGCAGTCAGCAGGTGCAAAGTTTATCTTTTTCCTCAGGACGTTTTTCTTTTTTGCTATGTGATGATGCTTGCATTATCGCCTTTCCCACAGTGCTGCTGCTTTGCTGTGCTGTGCATTTTAAAATACTTTTTTTTTTTTTTTTACCCCTCAATAGCGCTGCTTCAATCTGAGGTATTTTACACAAGCTGTCATCCTTACTGGTGTTTGACATTGTGATGTTGATGCGATAATTAAAAAAAAATGTCACTTTCGTCATTCGCCAGAGGGAATTCTCCGGAGGGGAGTGAACATGGCACGGAGCATGTGAAGCAGGAGGCTGTGAAATGCTGACTGCAGAATTCTCAGACAGTGGGAAGGCCGGTGCTCACTTTTTTTTTTTTTTTTTTTTAGAAGTTCATTTACATTTTAGAAGTTCAGCCGCAATCCAGAACTGTTTACGGAGAGACTAATGTTTAACTGTGATGGCATTCCTTGAATTGTGATGAGAAGGAAGTAATCAGTGTTGAGGAATGAATTGTTTGATTTAATGTCGACTACAAAGTGTTTCACTGGGGCATTAAGAAGGTTTCGGTCTCCTGTTTGAACTGAGTGTAAGAACGTGCTAAACAGCTCTTGGGCCACAAAACTGGTGCTTTTTTTAGCATAGCAGCGATCTGGACTTGAGACTTAGGTCTTGGACTTAAGTTTGAGGTGAGTAACTGAGATGAGGACTTGAGAGTTTTCTTACTTGAAGGAGTCAGTGTTCATCAAACAAAGTGCTTTTAGAATTCGTCAAACAGCCTCACATTTAAATTTGGATGGTTTCATCCCAAATTTTTTGTGTCCGTAGACAAATACTTTTCCCTCCTATGAACGGCTCTGAGTGAAGACTCTCCGAGAGTGTTGACATTTTATTCTCTTTTATACCATTAGTCATGTCTCACCCCCTCCATCAGCGTTGGCCTGGTGCCTTGTGGACGTTCGGACAGATATAAACACTTTTTTTTCCTTGAGGCATGTCCAGATGATGAATAAACTATTTTGTTTGAAGCAAACAGAACCTCTTTGGATTTAACTCCCCAAATACTTGACTTTAACTTTAAAAGCAAAAACATTCAAGTCTGAAGTTTTTACCAGAAAAACTCCTTAAACAATAAGGAATTAATACAACAGTGACTGGCAGGAGGTGCTTTGCCATATTGTTTACTCTGGACATTTCTATTGTAAGCTTTTGCATTGAAAGCACTTAGTTTCAACTATGTACAAACACTGTCCAAGTTGGTTTACTCGGTCGGCACTCAGAGATTTAGAGGACTGAGAACTGACTTGCAAAGTCCTTGACTCGGTTTGAACTTGCTGACTTGACTGGAGGTTTGCTTTTTAAATAAGGCTTTAGACTTGACTTGAGCTTGTCTAGAAAGATTTGAAATTTGCTCGGACTTTTCCAAGAAGATTATTAGCTGTAAATAAAGTCAGCGATAACTGGCACATCTCTAGAATGAAAGTTCAGGCTAATCACAAACTGTCTTCAGTGATTATTCTCTAAATGATCCTTTTATTGACTTGACTTAGTGAAAAAGAGAACAAGGTCGCCTGTAATGTAACATGTTGCAGACTGAACTCTTGGCCGTCTTGAGGAAGGAGCGCCGCCCAACGAAACCAAAGTTAATGAGGGTCCAGATTATGAGACTTAATGACGCTGTGAGCTTATGTGGTTTACGGAGTGCTATGAAAACAGATTACTCGAACCCTGGCGTGGATCCAGTCAGCTGAGCATTGGCACCCCAACCATGTGCACCAAAGCTGGCTACATATGGCGCCGCATCCCCCAGCAGACCCTGCAGACAAACAGGGTTAGGCCAAGGCTGACTGACAGGGGCCTATTTTGGGTTTTGGATGCTTCAGAAATTATCACCAGCACTTGAAGTTCTTTTGATGAGTGCCTGCATCACAGGGTGGTGCTTTTGAGGTCAAGTCCCAACTCCCGTCTCTTTTGACTCTTTTTCCATAAACAGAGGAAGCTCGTGAATGTAAACTGATGCAAGGAAAGAGGATCAGCAAGCTTAAAGGAAGGTTTTTATTACATCTCCACTCGCATGTTTCTGGTCCCTCTCTGTCGACACTGGAGTTTATTTTGAAAGAGATTCTCTTAGAATGATTTTTCAGAAAAAAAAAACATTGGACACTGAGAAAGCTTTTTTTTTTTCATGAGAATACAGTTATTGTAAAACCTGACCACAAGTGTGAGTTTAAGATGACTTGACTTCTAGACAGTTTAACGACTCGGATGTTAAATGTGAGGCTTGTTAAAGTCTGGTGTGTGACGTCACACCGTAGAACATCTGGCATGAAATTAAAAAAAAAACTCACCAGTGTGTGTTATTGAAGTTATTAGCAGTATAAGTGAGTGCTTACAGAACGGTGTTAGAGCATGTGTCGGGAACACTGTGTTGTATTCATCCCAAACCCTGTTTAGTCAGCTCAGGTTGAATTTACTCAGGAGTTTTGTGGTTTTGAGCCGCAGCAACGTCTCAATAGTCTCAAGTGATAGTTACGCTAAGCCGGCCAAGCATAGATGGGTAGTCATCAACTTTCTCTCATAATAAATATGGAGGTTACAAAGCCCAATCATTGTCTTCGAGCGTCTGCTCAAAGGGACGCTGTTCTCTTTTTGACTCTTTAGACTTCTGGTCGTTTTACGTCAGCAGCACAAATATGGAAACTTTTTCTGGTGTGAAAACCTGGTGGAAAACTGTCTGACTTTCCTGTCTTTCACCTTGAACTATATTCTCTTTGCTTTACCACAAACCTTTTCTAAACTGCTTGATGATAACAGGATGATTTTTAAAAAAGAATAGATTAATCTTTTGTCTATAAAATGTCAGAAAACTGTGAAAAACGCCTGTCCAAGAGCCCCGATTGATGATTTTAAATGACTTGTTTTGTCTGACTAACGTTAAGATATTAGGTTTGCTATCCTTCTATTAAACAAAGACTTTTCAGCTTGTAAAGGTTAAAAGCGGCTTATCTCAAAAGAGCCAGTAGCTTTGCTGTATAGTCGGTCAGAAGAGGTGACAGGTTTTAGTTCCTACAGTATCCTCACCCTGTTGAGGAGTGTTGGAGCAAATCGCTGTCTGCTCATTCACTGTGGGCGGCTGAATGTAAAATGAATGTGCACTTGTTTTCGGCAGGCAGACTGGCCTTGTTCTCAGGCCTGGGTGTCCCTTGTCCACTCAGCGGACAGACACCGACTAGATGTCAAGGTCTTGCTGTGTGTTGAGCGCCGAGCACAGGGAGAGGATTGTCTCTGAGGAATGTCATGACACTGAACAAACAGCAGCATAGCTCAGATATACTGTATCCCTCAGTCTGCGAACCCGGAGATCTGAATGAGTCCGAGGACCTCATATTCTTACCAAACTGACTTTTTTTTCTTCCTTTTCTGCGATATTGAATCCACATCTTTTATTTCTTCCCTTGTTTTGATACTGCTTTATTATTTTCTTCCTTCCGCCTCTGAAATTCCCGTCTGATTCTCCCTGCCAGGGTCTTAAAATTTCATTTAGCTTCCCTCCTTGCAGCTCTCGTTCTCGCCCAGCTGTTAATTGCCTGCAGCTCAATGAGAAAACTGGTGGTTTAGTGAGACAAAGAAACCAAACATGCTCTTTATAAAAACCCCAAATGCAGTTCAAGGTTAAGGAGGACCCGCACTGGCTCGGTCCAACTGTCTGAAAGGTGGCGAGACTCAGAAAACAGGTGTGAAGTCCAGTTTGGACACACAAAACCACATGCTGCTCAGAGGAGGAAGAGGCGACATTAGCTTAACCCAAATGATTTATGAGTGTAGATTAATGGTGTCCCTTGAAATTGAATTCAGTACTTAGACTGATGAGGCTTTGTCTGCTAAATATAGGACAGGCCAGCGAGAGCTCTGCCTCTGACAGATAGATGATTATTGGCCCATGGGCAGAGCGAAGATATTAGGGCCTTGAACTTCATCCTTCATCCGTGTGATGCCTCTCCCTGCTGGCTTCACGGCGCCTCGGTGGCTCCCTGATGTGGTTCAAGGGGCAAATTTCTCAATTGGGAGGCTGGTCATCTGACGAAGCCCCTCCGATCAGCACAGGCTTCAGTCCTTCAGCTAGAAAACAACATCATCTGGTTTCAGCTATCAGATTTGAGCATTTGCTGCTTTTTTTGCAGCATGAAAACATACAAGTTATCGTGTTGTTCTTTGCAGCTGGGGTGTGTGATGTTATGTGTTTATCGGCCTCTTTTCTCCCTTCTCACTGAGCCAATTTGTAACATCTGCAGAATTAGAGTCATCTGCGTGTGGTTAAACCATTTGTTGTCATGTGTTCACTTGTTATTGCCTAACTTTCGATCATTACAGAGAAGGAATACAAACACAGTCTCTCGCAGTGTTTCTGTGTTGTTTAGCTCGCTACGTATAGATGGAAGCTTTATCTCCAGCATTAACATGTTTATATCTGTCTGCTGGGTTTGAGTGACAGGTCGATTTCCCTTCGTTTATGATAGGTGAAAGAAAGGCTTTGATTCATCGCCGCCTCCACGGCTCCAAGCCTTCATTCTCTTCTGGGTGTGTTTTTGACACGGCTGGTCTGCACTTGTCAGACTGCAGCCTGCACAGTGATTTAATATTCACTGTTCACACAGAGACGCTTTGAAATAACAATAAAAAAAAAAAGTGATTTACAAAACCAAGTGTGATCCCAAGCTTGATTTGGCAGTAATTCTAAGAGAATGGGATTTTGTGCACCAACTTAAAGATTCACAGACAGAGTGATGTTGCATAATGTGGTCTATTCACTGTGATTATGAGGAGAAAATCCCTGATTACAGTGTTTTTCAAAGAGGAAAGAAACACTGTTAGAAAGGTGAATTCCTCTGATGAAATCCCACCTTCGGTGAGCTGAAGACACCTTTGTGTGGTGTGTGAGACACATTTTTGCTGCTCGACAGGAAAAACTGCTGTCTGGCTGACCAGCTGATGATGCAAGACTTGATGTATCTCCCTCATGTACGAACTCGAGCTGTCAGGGAGACTTCAGTGTGTTTTTTTTTTCTTTCCATATGAATGCCAGCGACTTGAGTAGACGTTTGGCTTGTTGGTGTTTATCTTGGTTTCTACATCAGTTAACACGTCTCTGAAATCAGATTGAGTGACCGATCCGGACTGCAGTGTTGTAAGAACTTCTCACCCGACCGCTTTTTTCTATGCATCTCTTTGTTTGTGTTGCCAAATGTCTGTCTTTCTCTTCTGTCAGACGATGTTAAGTGAAACAAAGTGTCAGACAGTGTTGAGACCGTCGCCACAGCTGCATTTCTGCAGCTTTCAGCATCCGTGCAGCTGGATAGATGCAACAAAACTGCACTTGTGTGTTGGAAAAACTGTAAAATACAACAAATTTGACCTTATTTAAAAGGGCCTCTTGTCTCTTCTGTTCGCAGTTTTGTTTCCCTGCCTAACACTTCTGTTTTTGTGTGCAACTCACAATGGCCACAACAGTCCAAACTTTAGTGCTAGACTGTGACAGATTGAAATAATTAAGTTTAGGATAAAAGTTTTGCATGAATGCTCTTCTAGATGTAGAATAAATCCTGTGTAGCAGCAGAGGGGGTGAACCATGCCAGAGCTGCACTGGTTTCATTGCAGATTCGGTGGAACAGCTGAAAACACTCAGCAGTGTCAAACACTCGCCCACATCTTGAACCGGTTCCCACGTAACCTGGTGGACAACAGGAGCCAGAACTCAGCTCTTTAGGTTACACAGATGCAAATGTGCACACCAGGCCAACGTTTCTGCAAAGATATGAAAGCACATGCTGAAATGCAACTTTCAAACTATACATAGTGTTTAGTCCTTTGCATTGCTTCATGTTTTTCTGTCTGGTCAGCTCTTTTACTTCAAGCTATGGTATTAAGCTTTGTATTTGTTTTTAAACTGAAGTTTCCAGTTTTGAGTTTATGTGAAATTAGCTGCTGCCAACGAAAGACTCGTAGATGGTGTTGGAAGAGAGCTTTCCTTTTGCTCCCTCATCACCTGTTTACAGCTAGTCAGAGGTTCATTAAGTTGGACCAATTTAAATAGAGCTAAAAAATGACTACCTGATTCAGCTGCACGGGAAAAGAGGTTGCTTTGTTACCGACAAACAGAAGAGATAACAAACGAGGAACAAACACGTGAACACCACGGGGAACTGTGGTTAATGATCACTGATGTGGTCTGCTGAAAGTGAGTTGATTTAATGAACTGTAAAGCACAATAAACGTTCAGGAATGGTTTTGGAAACAGCAGAGCCGAGACTTTAAGACACGAAGGAAGCTGTGTACTTGCTGTCTGCAGTCTGGTTTGTTTAGACCCTCAGCACGAGCGGGGGAGGATGAAGATTAAAGAGGCAGCCAAAAGTTGGTGAAACCAGAAATAGTGTCGAGCAGAACAAGGGGAGGAACATCAGCGGTGTAAAACCATCTGAGGAAACACTGAAAGGAGCAGCAGTTTAATCAGAACTTGGTTCTCGGGAAAACCACAGAGCAGTAATGAGCTGCAAACAAGACAATGTGGAAAAAATAGCAGTAAACAGAAGAAGGTAAACAAAACAAAAACACAGGCTGAATATTGTGGAACAGTTGAATTACACAGTAGGTGTCAGTGTGGGCAGACTTCAACAAGGGCCACCAGTGATCCTGTTCTTTCTGCAGAGCCTTGAGCGAGCAGATCGCTCAGATGTTTGGAGTGGTTTTGGTAAATGTGATGTTTTGTCTGCAAGAATCTGTTGAAGTTTCTTCCTGCAACATCCAGCATTTCTTAGTTCAGTTGACTGAAGGACAGGATGAAAAAAACAATACCAAATATTGCATATGAATAAAAATTTTAAAGATTTGTTCTTGATATGAAACATCAACATGGTGTCTGTGGACGAATGCTCCAAAAATACCTGCTTCTGAGCATCGCTGCATGAATAAATGATGATGTTGCAGGTATGAAGCAGCACGGAAAAGGGGATGAACTTAAGATAACTCTCGCTTGTACAGGACAATTTTGTTCAGTTTGAATGAATGAATGAATAAATGAATGAAACTTGAAGACACTGCCAGTTATAATGAGCAGCGAAGGGCTCTGAATGCAGCCTGAATGCAGCCTATCGCAGCGGTGACAGTTGGGGCAGAAAAGGCCCTTTGGCTGGATAAAAAGCTTACTGTGTGAATGAACTGTGGCAGGTTTGGCCTGCGACTGCTGCTTCTTTTGACATGATCGGACAAGATTGTGTGCACGCGCGTGTGTGTGTTCAGCTCCTTAGTTTGCTCTTTCATACACATAAATTAGGACACCAAACCCAACACGCCTGGCATTTCAAAGAGGAGGCCATTCGGTGGAAACAAGTGCCCCATTTAGACTATCTTGATCCGAGTATTAAACTGTGCCCAGAGTCTCTTCCCATCTCTCTGAAGCCTGAACTTGTTCCCTCTTCTGTTGAACTCATGACACCTGAAGCAAATGCGTCAGCGACCGTTTTATGTAAGCTAAGATGGTTTGAATCCTTCCTGTGTCAATTATGAGGTCTGTCATTTAGGTAAAGACACAGAAAGCTATTCATAAAACACCCAAACAATGGTTTTCTAGCTCAATGAAACTGGCATTAAGCAGTAATAAGTTGGAGACTCTGCACACATTCAGAAGTAGAAAGTTATTTCGGGTGTGTGTTTGATGCTTGTGAGTGTAAAATTGAAGAAAATTAGGAAAAGCTAAAAAAAAAAGATGTATTTCATGCCAGACAGGGCAAAGGGGTTTCTTGCCCAGGGCAGTTGGGCAATCCTTATTATTGAACCTCGACCAAACAGATGGCAGGTCATTAAAAAAGTCTCATGAGTCCACTTTTGTACGTCTCTTTAGGAAAGTGCTGACAAATGACTTGTTCAAGTGTCCTTTCCCTCCATCTCCTTTGCTTTATCTACATTTTGTCTGGTTGTAGAAACAGCAGCTGTGCCTTTAGATCTGAATATCATCGCTGCGTTCAGCTTTTGACTCGTGCAGTCCAAAGTGATTCTGAGCATAAACGTTACAAGCTCGCATGAATTGATTTACATTTAAAGTGACTGCAGCTTCAGAGTCAGATGCCCTACTTTTTTTTTTTCCAATTACATGCCAGCTGCAGTAGCCTGGCCTGCTGTGTCACAACAGAGAAGCCCTCATAACTGATGCCTGGTCAGCTCTGGACCTCAAACAAACGGCCACATTCCTTACCGAGCCTCTCTTCGAGCTCACAGATCACACATGTAAGTGTGTGCTGATAAACCCCACAGCAGTGGGCCTTTAGGGTTGGGGGTTAGCCCACCTTTACCTTGTGGTTTTCAGTCCCTCCAGAAATTCGCGATGTTGCAATCTCAACAATTCACGCGAATTCAACCAATCTCTGTGAATTCTTTGCGACCTTGCAATTTTGTCCAATCACCACCACTTTTACGCAATTTTGGCCAGCCTCCCATGAGTTCCACCAATCAT
>JAUZTA010000005.1:20790176-20811517 GCA_034780835.1 Ctenochaetus striatus | reverse complement strand
AAAAGTGGCGGTGATTGGACAAAATTGCAAGGTCGCGCAGAATTCACGGAAATTGGTTGAATTTTGGTTAATTGTTGCGATCGCAACATCACGAATTCCTGGAGGGACTGTCTTACTTCTTTGCTGTGCTGTCAGAGTTGACACACCCTCCTCCTTCCTTTTTCAAGGCCTTGAGACATGGGTGCTGATTTTTCGACTACCTGAAGCAGAAATATAGCAGTATAAAAGCATATAGCTTTTAACTCATTGCATTATCAGTCAAAGAGTCAAACCTCCACGTGCGTGTTAAAAAAGCTGTATCACTCATCTCCTTCTCCTCAAGGCCATAAACCCATCAACCACCGCTTGCAGAATTAAACAACTGCTCAGCCATTGATGACAAATTAGCTTGTCATTGCTTTCAAAATTGCCCGTTCAAACTACCTCTGAGGATAAGGTATTTGCCCGTAAAACACTCGGCAATTTAAAAAACACTGGTGTCATGGTTGATTAAAAACCAATGGCAGCTGTTGATGGGACCATTGGCATGCAAATTGTTTCCTCCTGGCAATTGTGCTTCCAACCACCCACCATGACCTCTTTCCAATGATGTTCTGCAATGTAATAACAAAGCCATTCTACGTCTTCCTTCTCTGCTTATGGTGCACAGTCATTATTCTCGCAGCTGCATGAGGTCATTTATCAGAAAAGCATCATTGTGCTTTACTTTAGACATTCGAACAAAGAATAATATGGTTGTTTTTGTAGCGAAGAGAGTAAATACTGGTTCAGTGGTTAATGTGTTTCCATACCAACCAGTCATTCATCAAGTCAATGGAGAACATGCCACTGATGTAGTCAACTAAAGATAATGTTAACTCACTATAATATTTTTAATTGCCTGTATAATAGTGTTTTTTTGTTTGTTTGTTTTTACAGTATATCTGATCCCGACGCGAGATTATCAAACACAGTCTCCCCTCATTTTAATCCCAATCATGAAATTTAATCTCAGAATACATACAGAGGAAATAAGATTGGAGCTTCTGTTAACCCTCATGTGAAATGCCCCCATGCAGATATTACGGTGACATATTCAAATGTGGCTCCGCCGCACAATCCGATGGGGATTGAGTAATGAAACTTAAATGGCCCACATAGGGCGGCGTGCTCCCCACCTTCGTTAAAAGTAGGGCAGGATTACAGATATCAGGAACGCAGTCCAATTTATTTGCTGGCCTGCATCGATATGCTGATGTGTGCAAGCATGAAATTGGCCCATGAATTAAAAGGAGGCATATTGCTGTTTGCCGCGCCATTATTGCCTCCAGTGGCGCCATAGCTTGAAATCCAAGCTCAGTAACCCATCTTACTTTAAATGTGTGTGTGTGTTTATGCCTGTGTGTGTGTGTGTGCATTAATATCTGTCAAATATTATATTACCATCTCTGACATTTCTGACCAGCAGTGGCCATGGAAAAATAGAGATGCCCTATAAAACTAAAAACCAATTAAATGCAATCCGTTCCGTCGATGGATTCCCATGTTTACTGTCTGCTTTGCACAAGTGTTGACACCCTGTGGGATTACCAAGGCTCAGGATGAATGCCACTGGACGATGCAGGACCAAATCTGTGTGAAAATTCAAACACCCAACCAAAATTAAGCATTTTTAGAAGAGTGTTTCACTGTGAGTTCAAGAAAAAAGAAAGAACTATAATGTCCAAAACATTACATATCACTTATGAGATTAAATGCGTAAAGTTTATTGTTTAGTGTTTTAGATGATTTCAGACTTGATGGACAGGGAAGCCAAAGTATAACTGTATTTATACGAATTTTCAGTGACTCATCACACGTTTTCATGGATCATGACTAATGTTAAATTACAATGTTTATTCAAACCAACCTACATTTCTCTGCACAGCCTCGGTTGTTAAAGGGGCCCAGTGACTGTTCCTCCCACGTCCGCCAACTCGACTGAAGTTCCATATTTCTCTCCTGACGAACACGCTCGTGCACAAACACACACACTCAGCCACTATGCTTGGCACAACATGCAGGCACTGCACCAGTGCCGTGCCCTCTGAGAAAAGAGCAGTTTGATCAGAGCCGGGCCGTGAATGTGCAGCTCGTGTCTGATTCAGCCTGGGTTACAGAACGTGTTAGCTATGTTCATTAGCCTCTTAACTTCCCTGTCAACACCAGCTCGTACATGGGAAAAGGACGTTCGTCTTGGCTGTTTATCTTCCTTTGAATACAAACTGATTGGTTCGTGCAGTTTATCAACATGCAGTCCCTCTTTATTCTTACTTAGTCTATTGACAACGTGAGACAAATGCGGGGGTTTGATAATGAGTTGCTAAGTGTGGCGATATTGTATCGATTGGCATCTAATTGCTATGTTTCTGCAGATCAATTTGGCTCTATCGGTGCTATGGTGTTAAGCCCATGTAATCCAGAGTAAAAGCAAGATCGGGTTAATAGGAGCCTAAATGCTCTTAGACACAACAGACAAAGTGGCCTCTTGGCCCCTTCTAATCTCTCCACCGCATCAACAGACACCAGTGAAGCTGTGAGAAGTCCAGCATCCAAGCTAATCCCTTTCTAACCTTTATATATCTGAGGAAGATCATCTGAACTCGCTGTTTCTTTTTCAGCATTAAATACAAATCAGCATGTTATGTCATGCTCGTACGAGTGCGTGGCCCACATCGGCTTGTTAG
The DNA here is from genome assembly GCA_034780835.1 of Ctenochaetus striatus. Taxonomy (NCBI): domain Eukaryota; kingdom Metazoa; phylum Chordata; class Actinopteri; order Acanthuriformes; family Acanthuridae; genus Ctenochaetus; species Ctenochaetus striatus. Next base: position 20,808,812 of record JAUZTA010000005.1, on the reverse strand, counting down.
ACACCAGTTACACAGCTGCAATGGTGAAACACTGTGAAAAAACTGCACAACTTATTCTATAAAATATTATATTCAAAGCAATAAAATGCAACTTCTCTCTGAAGCTCTGCAAATAAAGTCGACCACAGAAAAGGCTGCGTTTCCAAAACACCACCCAAGTCTTTTATAATCGTCAAATCAAAAGAATTCAACAGAGACGGCAGACATTTAATATGAAGTTTAGTTGTTAAATATCATATAAAGGACTTTAAAACATAAAAATGGGTTTTGTTTCCAGTCGAACAAAACAAACAATGTGGTTAGAGCATTAAACCTTCCCGTGTCTGAGACTCATGGTTGTGCACTATAGCATAAATGCACACATAGATTTTTCCTGCTTAAAATAGTCATTTAAAATTAAAATTTTACTTAAATGGTCCGAGGATGTTCAAGCAAAATATCTCAAGTGAAGATCTTTCAGTTAATCATCGGTTACTAATGAGTAGCAACAATATCTATCCCAAAATTATTAAAAGTTTGTGATTGCTTGAGGAGGCGGGCTCGTCTTTGCGGGTTTTGCTGCGATAGATAACAGAGAATCTGCCAGACAACGGCTCACAGATGGAACGTTAGCCGCCAGCACCAGTTAGCAAGGGTATCAGTCTCCCTCCTAGTTGTCTGTGAGCCTTCGATCAATAGACCTGGATTATCTTCTTCAGCATCTCAGTTCATTTTTCACGGCAGAGAAAGGCTCCACCAGCTGCTCTCTCTTTGTCAGAGGATGTAGGGCCTAGTTCCCCCATCTGATAAGATTACAGAAACTAACCGCCACAGCTGCTGTGTTCGGGGTGAACACGTATTCGCGACATGCGCTATTTTCTTACCGCGCCTATCGCTACATCGGTATATGTTTATTTAACAGGCTGGCATACTAGTCAGTACAACAGTCACATTCAAGATGGGAATCCCATGACTACCCATGCTTAATTAAATGTTTAATTAAGATGGTGGCTTTTAATTAAAAAGTTGATTATTAAGAAAAGGATTATTGCCAAATGGAATAGATAGGATATCACAGAATACAGCCCCTGTGTTATTAAGAATGAGGTGTGATTTTATTTGATTCAGCAACTGTAATTTGCATTTATGGGCAAAAGATGTCCTTTCATTTAGAGATGAAATAGACTCTGATAAGAACTAAGACGCGCTGGCTCTGCTGGTCTTGATGTAGTCCTTCGCTCAGTGCTGCATGCATGCAGCTTGCTTGGGGTGATGCTCCTGACTTTGACTCTGTGCGAACCAACAATGCTGCTCTTGTATCTGCAAGGTCGGTCCACTTGTAACCGCTCCCCACAAGGGCCCTCGTCACAAAACAGACAAGATCCACTTGAATCTCTCCACTATGTAGGCCCCCGGCACTTCGCTGGTGGCTACTGGGGTCAAATACAGCTGTTTCTCTTTTTATTGCCCAAAGAGAGCAAGCAGGCTCGGCTTTGCATGCATTTCAAGGGCACACTAATACCCTGAATGTCACCAGTTCCTCCAAAGAGTGCACGGTTCTTAAATTAATGCCCATGTACAGTTGATGGTAGGTCTGAAGGATACTCCTACAGGCATGAGAAGAGCAGCCCGTGTGAATGAAGCTATTCAGTTATAATCCGCAGGATTAGGACTCTGTCCATCAGCTGCCTCTGTCACTTACTGTGCATTGCCAAGGAGGCCTTCCCTCCATGTATTGGCATGCTTTGATTGGGATCCGTGGAAGCAGCGTCAATGTCATGGGGGATTTTGAAGTGACAGCACGGATCTGATAAATCCTATTAGTTTGGAGTTACGTCCAATTTGGACCACTTCTTCTTGGATGCCAAGTGAAGCAAGGACTTCTAGTGGCTGTCTTTAATTGCTTCGATTTGCTGTCAGAGCTTTGCATTTTGTTTTGGTTTTTTTTCCTCAAATCTGTGTGTTTTTCTGTCTCATGTGACTCGAGAAAATGTTGTGGCTTTGTGGTTCTGAGATCAAAGTCTGGTCACAAACAGACCTAAAATCCTACAAAAGCACCCTCCTTTTCAGGCTCAAAGGATTCTTGTTTATTACAGGGCTGGGTCCTGAATTCAAACTCGGAGCCATCAATCACATCTGAAGTAAAATTGTTTTCACAAAATTAATTTCTGAGATGTAGGATCATGGCAAGGCAACATCACTTAAAAAAAGGGAATCCAACAGGGCAAAAATGAACAAGAGGCCAGATTTACACATTTTAAGCTTCCGTTCAGATTAGCTGAAATGGTAAAATTTATCTTTTCCTCAAACCTTCCCTTTTTGCATCCCCTCAGTCTCACCATGCTGCATTAGAACATGGTGTTGCAGTGCAGTCTTGCAGTCCAAATATGGCCACAATGCAGACATTACATCGTCTGAAAGCACCCTCCTACCACGCTTGAGACCGAGACAGACAGCTTTTCAGGAGGCACGGCCGACCATGAAAGGCAGGGTGCATCTCAGCGTAAACAGTTTGCTGGCAGCCAAGTCAGCAAGCCACAGTCCCTTTATTGAGTCCCAGAGACACTCCACTCAACAAAGCCACACTGTGACCTTTCAGACCCATGCAGCAGGCCAGATATTGAGTCAGGCTGTCCGGAGGATGAAGCTCATCTCAGACTAAATCTCAGCCCGCTGTTCGTCTCTGTCTCTGGGGCTTTTTGGCAGCACAGTTGTTGTTGTTGTATTAGAGTGTGTTGCTCTTTCTTTGATTGATTTGCAGTGTTTTGTAGGGGATCGTAGATCTTTGCTCCCTTTATTTGAGTTTCTTTCTATTCAGTCTCTCGGGTAGGTTTCTAGTATATAGGGCGGGTCTATAGGTGGTTTTAATAATGTTATACTTTTGTGGAAACATCCTGCATCTGACAACCATTGGACTTAAATTCTGTCTGAATTATTGTGCTTCTTCATACTCTGGACTGACTTAATCCCTGGCAAACTAAGAACCACATTCTCATCTGAATGTTATTTTTCTTCCAGTCGTACACTCATCTGTTTACAGCAGACACACTTTGAGATATGAGCCTTTCTGTTGAAGCAGGAATTAAGGCCTTGACCCGTAGCTTGAGGGTCACACATGTACCGCCTATCAGGTCAGCTGTGCTCTAAAGAGGCCAAGTGGCTGTGTTACATATCATGGAGATTAGCAGAATCACGTATGACAGGTTCCTGGTCTTTAACAAGGCTGACTGGCTCTGGCTTTTTTCCTTGTGTGCGTCTGGAGTTAATAGCTGGATAAGTTGGTTGTATAGCTGCTATGTTTTAGATTTAAACCTCGTATTCCTCCTGTTTGGTTGTTTTGTAATGGATGAAATGAATTCAGGCAATTATTGCCGTGATATTACGACTAAATGAAGTTTTACTTTGAGCTGTAATGATGAACTGATGGTCTGATTATGTAATTTATTTTGCAATTACCTACCTGAAAGGATGGGTTTTGTTTCTTTGTTTTTCTTAAAATCTGTTAATCCCATTTCAAATAAACGTCTGAATCTTTATGCTGACCTTCAAGTTTTTCTTCTGTGAGAAGAAAAAGGTTAGCAAAACCCAGCTAAAGGGAGCTTTGGGACTGGAAAGAGTTGCAGGTTTGACCTTTGAGGTTTTCTGAGATAAGACAGTCCCCAGGAATTTCCTGGCTGAGTTGGAAAGTTAAAAAGTCAAACGCGGAGTCAACTTTCCCCTGCTGGTCCTTCATTCGCCGACCCTGACGCTTCTATTCACACACACTGCTTGAGAGGGAAAATGTGTTAATTACCTTCCTCAGTAGGAGGCCATATATATTTAACACTATCCTTTCCTCTCCTTTGTATATATGTCCCATATTTTCATTCCATATTTATGAGCTCAGAGACATAGCAATGTTTTTAGAGAAAAAAAATGGTCCCTTCATTGATTAAAAATTTAAAGTAAATAAATAAACATAGTGAATCTAGATGGACAGCAACCACGGCAAAACTGATATATCACTTGAGACAAAGACCTTCTTTCTGAAAACCAAGATAGCTTAAATCAAAACTGATTAAAAAAAATCATTCAACATTCTCAAAACTAAGATGATAAACTACAGGTAGAGACAACAGACATTATTTGTTTCTGTATAGTTGCAAATTAAACAGCAACCGAGATAAAACAGTTACTGCAGGAGCTCTGATTTACATAATTTAAACACCAAGTCTGACATGCAGTAATTTAGCATCAGAATGTCTGATTAAGATGCAGAAAAGAAAACACAAAACACTTTTTATGTCAAGAAAAACTGCAATTATTGTTCAGAAGTGACAGAAATTTAACATAATTCATATTGCAAACAGGATCCGATATTAATCCAAGAAGTCAAAAAAACTGAAATGTTAAAATATCAGATGTTCTTAAACGCCATTTGCACTTAATGGATCCGGTTTTATCATTTCGACATTAGAGAAAATGTATGTCAACAATTCACAAACTCTCACTGTTCATGCATATTGCACATTTCTACACTGAGCTTTTTTAGACACCCTGACATGTAGTTTAGTTACAGTTGTTGAGTAAGTAAGTAGTTGTGAAGAAGCAGCTCCAGTGTGTTTGTTTAGTGTTGCATGAGGAAGTTACACTGAGGGCAGCATTGTTTGATGTGAGCACCGCAGGGCTGCAACAGACAATTGCAGTGCAGTAGTTGAATGATATGAGGCCGGGAGGGGTGTGTGTGTTTGTATGTGTGTGTGTGTTGTGGTTCTGCTCACCGTTCACCACTAGTCTTTGTTCATTGTTATGAATAATACATCAGAGGAACATTAGTTTGATTCATATTGCTGTTGGCTCTGCTGTAAGCCCGCTCTTGGCTCTGCCCTCACTTATCACGTTTTGCGTTTTATCTTCGTCGAACGTATCTGGGTTGCTTTTCTCACCATCAACAGTGCGTTCGATCAGTTTGTGGACAAAGCCCGTTGGACTTTAAACAACTTCATCCTGCGGGCCATTTCCGTCTGCACGGATGAAACCAGGTCACTTGTTCACAATGGACCTCACACACTCATCCATCTTTCTCCCCCCTCTTCTGTTCTCTCTTTGCAGCAACCGGCAGGCCCCTAGCAACCACGACCGGATACAGAGGCTGAGGCAGGAGTTCCAGCAGTCCCAGAACGTCCCGGACGACCCAGACGACCGCAGGAGGACCTACAGCTTCGAGCAGCCGTGGGTGAGTGTCTGAAATGACGGGAACCTGAAACTCAAATCCACAGTCGACCGGAGGAGATGTCTAGACTGTAAGACTGTTAATGTCAAGAAAAGACTTCTGCCAGACCAAAACTCTGGACTTCGGTTGCTAGCCTGAGGAGAATGCTAACAGTGTTAGCACCTGTCGGTACCTGTGGCTAACTGGATTACGGTGCTAACCATCACTAACCCCACTACTACCAACCACGAACAAGACTGATGATATCACCCTGTCCTTCGTTTAGGATCACCATTAACCTTCATGGGCCTTCTTGGCTAATTGTGTTCATGCTAACACCCACCCTCACCCTCAAATGTTCAACCACCTGCATGCAGGAGTTCTCACAGCTCCGGACAAACCATCACTAACCCCACCCGCCTGTCACAATCCACTCTACTCATCCATCATCCCTGTTTGTGTGTCCGTCATCCACATGGACCCGCCCACCCCCCCCAAACATCATGGACTTGGGTTTGTCTTCACCATGTGTCTGTGTACGAGGGTGTCATTTCCAACCCTTTGTTTTAACTGTGCCTTTTTACAGTTTAAAGGTGGGGTCGTGTACATTACGACTGGCATTTGTTTAATTCAAAGCTTCAGCAGCAAAGAAGAGGGATAATGAATGCATTCTGAAGCAACAAGGGGTAATAATAAGCGAACAAAATCTGAAAACCTTCAGAGTTTTTTTTTTTTTTTGAGGTGATGAAATCGCCTGACATATTTTTTAGTATTTATTTTAGTCCTCTCTGCTTCCTTACAATGCAACTCAAGTGTACTTGGTTTTACATGATTTTCAGTGAGAAATTATGATTATATGAACAGTCGGCTGGAGCAAATTTAAGATTTTTAAGATAAGATTTTACTACGTTTTTCTAATTTGGTTGCATCTCTGTGTAATGTGTATTATATTATTGTATCATACAGTAAAAGAGTAATTTTCACCACTTTTTTTTATCTAGTTTGGGACAACGCACGTCTTCTGTCACACACTATTATCACTATTATCATGACACATTGCCTATTCTTATCATAAATGTCATGTTCTGGTGAGAAATTTGTCCCAAACCAGACTTTTGGTTGTAAATTACGTCCTTTACAGCAAATAATATGAATCATCGTCCTTGTTGGTTGTTTTTCTACACAAGGTCATTTTGCACTCACAGCTGTGTTTTTGTACATAATCTGTATGATCTCTTTTTACTGCTGGTGTCTTACACTACATTTCCCCGCTGTAGTTTTGCCCAGTCTTTGGTGTGCAATGGGAGACTTTGGTCCTGTGATTTATAAATTTGAACTGAAATGATAAAGTGAGAGCTCACGAACCAAATCATCTGTGCTCTGGCCTTTCCTTTCTAGCTCTTAAATCCGGTTAAAAAATGTAGTGTTTTGTGCAGCATTCAGCTGCATCGACCAGCGTTGTGCGTTTTAATGGGTTCGGTGAACTTCTGCACATTCCAGCCAACATTTTATGGCAAAAGCAGGACAGTGTGGGAAAGAGGAGTGCAGGTCACCTCTCCTTTTGTCTCTAAACAGCCGAGCATGCTCTCAATTAAACAGCTCAACAATACTGCGGTATTATGTTCGTGTACATCGGCTGCGGCGCACTCGCTATTGTCACAAGTCTCATTTTCCCATGAAATACTAACGCACACTCTAAAAGTGAGGGACTTCCTTCCTCCCAGGAGCTTTTGAACATTTTAGGTTCCTTCACATCTTTGTTAATCAGCCTTTTATGTACATAGTGGGGATATATGATCATCATTTTTTTTTAGGAGAAAGTTTCTAAAGGGGAAGTCAGACTTTTTTGGTAAAAGAAATCAGGTTGGCTGTTTCTCTGTTTAATCTAATGTTAATCAGACTTGTTGCTTGGCGAGCAAAAGAAACAAACTAGAAAAAAATCCAACATTTTCTAACCACTGCAGAGCGAAGAGGACGGGATCATTTAAAAATTTTTCCATATAAGTGCTGTGAAGATACTTTTGGTATCGTTTTGATACTTATACAAACAACATACTACATTCATTTTACAATTTGAAATAAAAACAATAAAGAAATTGCGAATTCTGATTTAAATCAAAACCTGTCTGATTTAAAATGAAAAAAAATAAGACTAAAAATAAGATTGAGCTTTCAGTTCTTACATGCTATGAAAGTCAGTACCAAAAGGTATTAAGTCTTCATTCAAATCACTCACAAAGATGTTATGCTTTTGATAAATTCTTTATATTTCGAACCAAGTTCAAAGCAGCTTTAACTGGAGAATCTCTCAGGAACCTTCTCCGGTTCAGCGGTTGCAGACTGAGGAACCCTCTCATGGTCCTTTCAAAGCCCCTTTGCTTGTCAGAGTGCAGCTCATACTCATGCTTGCTGTAGTAATTGCCTGTTATTAGACTCATGCCCTGGCCATACTGGTGGGCCATATGGAAAACAGGGGAATGTGTCTTTGAAATTCAATTACCTTCCCCATGCATATATTACATTTTGTTGCTTCATCTGAGTGATGTGCTGCAAACCTCAAGGAGCCAGTGTCCTTTTTCTTAATTCACCTACAGCTGCCCCACTTACAGTCTCTGCCAGGACGGCACTGCATAACAAGATACACTCGCATCCTGCTTTTTATGTGGCAGAAAAATGGTCGTCAGTGTCAAATAAATCAGAATAAATCCTGATTAGGTCTGCAGAGTGTGATATCTATTTTAGAGCTGAGATTATTTAAAAAATAGAGCTGAATAATGAGCAATTTTTCAAGGAAAAATTGAAGATTTTTTTTTTTATGATTCTGAGTTAAAATCATTGAAAATGGAATATCTCCTCTTGTTTTTTTCCTACCGACTGTTCGAAAACCCAAAGTTAAGACATCAACTCGGACCCCCAAGAATATTGAGATTAAATGTCATATAAAAAAATCAGTCAGGAAGAATCAGAATTCTGTCAAATAAAGAGAAATGAATGCTGGACCCGGTTGGTGTCATGTTTTCCCAGTTCGACAGACATCTGTGAACAGCTGGATTATGAATCATATTGTTCTGCACCTCGTACAGTCACCCTCAGGTCCGCCCCGTAATATCACACCTCCAATGAGGCAAAGCTTGAATCCGTTAAATCCGTCCGACAGTTTTCTCTCCGTGTTCCGGATCGGCCCAATTATTCATTTTCATTACGTGCTGTTTGCCTCTTTAGCCTCATGTCTTCCATCAGTGTAATATCTCTTATTTGCGACGAGCGTGCTCCTCTTCCTCCACGACAGTTCGGGGAGCAGTGGAGGATTGTGGGTAACACGGTCTAATTCCATCAGGATGACTGATGCCCGCTCTCCCGGCAGCACCGTGCCAGCTTTATTGCACTCATTTATACCACTATGGGAGAAAGAGTTCATTCATTTGATGGTGGGGGTTTGGAAAGGGGCATAATATTGCCTCTTGTATTTTATTGTAACATTTTAATGCTGCTATTATCTGGATTCCTTTAGGGTGTCCCCCCCCCCCTCCTCACCTCTACAATCCCCATGTTCGGGGCAGACGAGCCAACATTCCCATTGTAGGAATATTCAACACTTTCAAAACCGCTAAAGGGGTTTTTTTTTTTTTTCTTCGTGGAAAACATTGGGAGTGTAATTTACCTACGGGTAATTTTTTTTAATTCGGCTGTGGAAGAACAGCTGTGTGGGTGCTCACGCCTTCGTTTTTATTGTCGGCTGAGCTGCGAGGCAACGCCAATCAATTCCAGAGATGATTATTGCCCCGGCTTCATTTGGTTTAAAAGGGGGAGTGGCTCTTTAGCACTCCTAATTGTTTTATGGCCTCCCCCCTCCTCCCCCCCTCCCCCGCCAACTGATGTCCACAGAGTTCCCACCAGGCTCTCAATATGATGCACAGCCATAAAAATAATTAGTTTGGCTTTGTGTTACAACTGATCTGCACGCATTTATCGTGCCCACACCGCTAATGAACATCAGAGGGGCGGAAGGAGTTGTTGTACAAGTGTGGGCTGGACCTTTAGTTGGTGCTCTGCTGCTGAGAGAGATTTTAATGTTTGCTTAATGTGTGTACGCTGTTATACATCCGCGACCGTCAGGACACATTGTAGACTTTGAAAAGTGAGACTTTAGATTAGATTCGGTTACAGATTTTAGTTTCAGATTCAGCTTTTCGTGAAGTAATCATGAAATAAGGGTTAGGAGTGAATATGCTTTAAATTATGTGCTTATCAAATTGCTGCACAGAGTCAAAAAGCACCTCGTCCTGCTTCTTACAGGCTTTTGAATTGATGAACAGCATCCAGTAATTCCTCTAACTTTCTGAAAGTGTGATTGCATTAATCGCACTCACTTAACCTGGCAGTCGGCCGCATGCACAGAGGTGAGGAGGCAGTCGAACTCGCACCTACATCTGCCTTTTTCTAGGTGTGAAACCGAGCGCAACACCTCGGGCGCCCTTTGGAGAGAGGCTGCGGTGGTTCGTGCCGTTACCCCTTTTGAACTGTGAATTCTGTGAGACCTCAATTATCTGTGACCTCTCAGTAACGAAGCACTCTCGGAAAAAGATCGGGTTAAATATAGGACGCAGCCAGGTGGGAGGCCATGACGCTGGCTTTTCACCTCAATCTCCAAAGCAGCTTTTATGACGTGTATAAAAACTTTGGCTATGTGGATCTTAACAAACGTACGTTCCACCCATCATGACTGCACTTCCATGCACATGTGCGCATACCAACTGTAACCCGATAACCAGCGCAGGAGGTGTTTATCCGCGGCTGTTTGGAGGCGGAGGAGGTGGGAGGGGGGGGGTTTCATAATGTCACCAGGTCGAGTGTTGTCTCCTTCATTAACACCCACTAACATCCATCTCGTCTCATCACTGCACCCCCCCACTCTGAGACTCCAGCATGGCTCCTCCCCCACTTCCCCTCCCTTCTGTCTGTCTGTCTGTGTCTCACCTTCATTCTGACCTGAGAGGAGATGAGCTCAGGGTGTGTCTGCCCGTCTGACTGACTGACTGACCGCGGGTAAGTGTCTGTCTGCCTGTGGTTTGGAGCTGGGGCGGGATGGGGGGGGGGCTGGAGGTGGGAGGGGCACGGTGGGAGATTTTTACAAAGTATCCGGTGTCAGCCACTGCTGCTAGTTTTATTGGGCTACTGTGTGGAAACTCAGATTCCAGTTGTGACGATTTCATGCTTTGAATTTGAACAAAAGGATCATGTGTTGATCTGTTCATTATCATTAATTCTTTATATCAGTTTTGAGGACATTTTGCAATCTAAGTGTGCAATTTTTTTTTTAAATAAGAGAATAGTTTTAGCTCAATCACTTTATTCACTTTAAGTAGAATCTTGCTCATGTTCTAAACTGGTGATTTTTAATGTTATTTTAAAAAATGCACAATATATTTTTTAGTTAATGTTTGAAAAGTGCAGGATTAATTACATAAAATGGACCCATCTACCTGACTCACATAAAACCGTTCGGAGTTAGACTTTGAGTTAGAGTGTTAGCAGCTCTAACATCTCGCCTTCATACATCAATCTTGCATTAGCACTGCAGGCAGTTCAACACCATGAATGTTTAAATGAACACAGGAGAGTTGGGAGTATTTATTTTCCTCCGGGAGCATAAAACTTCCAGCGATCCCAGAACCAGCAGCTCTCAGATCAGAAATAACTCTGAACAATTAACTCCGTCACTATGACATTTCTTTAACCGTAGCTTCAGACTGTTTTGTTCCTCTTGAGCCATTTAAAGGCAGCAATGCAGATTTAAAGAGCTGGTTTACTCAACTGACAAAAGATAACTTTTTTTTCCCCTCTGAAACTTGTTTCCCCACTGCAACACAACAGAGCAGGGAATTTTTTTTTTACCTCCAAACGCGACATGTTTTTCCATCGTCTACATTTCTGCAGATGATCCACAGACATCACTGAAAACTGTTTTCATAAAACATTTTCTCAAGTAGAAAGTCAGTCCAGTGGAAACGGTTGACTGTTAGGTCTTTAGATTATCTTTCAAACTGTTTAAGAGTGGGTTTAGTTAACTTTCACGTCCAAATATCACCAAAGACAACATGATACAATATTATCCCGATAATGCGATATGCTGAGTATTGCGATATCAGATATTGCGATATATTACGATATTATTTCACCTTTTTCAACTGCAAATCATGCTCACATAGTAAATCTTGAGTTTATATTTAAAACAGGAATTAAGTATTTATGTGATAAAAATATCCATATTTGGTGTCTCTGAATCAATAAAATATCCCCACGGAAAATATCACGATATTTCGCTGTATCGATTTTTTTCCCAAACCCTTCAAAACCAGATGGGGTCCAAAACAGGGGAATTGAATACCAAATAACTTTGACTAACTTGAAATCCCTAAATTAAAAAAAAAGACTCTATATCAAGACATTTCCGTACTACTTTTGACAAATTTGAAATTAAAAAATGTCCTGCACTGAGTAATTAAATTATATTTAATAATGTAAATGTACTTTATCACATTATAAAACAGAAGTTCAGTTAATTGTTGATTATTGTCAGAATATAACAGATGATGATGATGATGATGATGATGATGATGGTGGGGATATTAGAGTTAACTGAAGTTGGCGTCTCGCTGTTTCCAGTCAAATACCAGCAGCAACGGTCTGGGCGGGTACAGCCAGCCGGGTCGCCACTCGGTGTCCGTCGAGGTTCAGATGCAGAGGCAGCGACAGGAGGAGAGAGACTCGTTCGCCCAGGCACAGCGACAGTACAGCTCCCTGCCACGGTAAGAGAGTGTGTGTGTGTGTGTGAGAGAGAGAGAGAGACAGGCTTGATAAGATGTTGTGTTTGATGTTTTCTCTCCATCTGTCTAACGATTAATATGTGCTGAGAGATTATGAGTGTTGGTACATGTTGAATCTTCTCGTGTTCCTGCTGCCTGTCTCAGATGAAATGTGTCCTGGAGCCTGTGGCTGTTTGTGTTTCTCTAACTCAGTGTAATGTGCTGTAATGTATCTCAAAGAGTGATGTTGGTGTGTGTGTGTGATTTTCCCAGCATGTGTGTGTAAGTTTGTGTACGCCTGTCTGATTATGTCAGATTCATTGTAATAGCCTTGTGACAGTAATGATAGCAGATTATATACATTATATACATCTGACTATGGAATCAGGTTATAGCTAACCACACACACACACACACACACACACACACACGGCCTCAGAATAAACAGATCATCTTACCCTCTCACACAAATCTGACATGATTGCTCTCCTCGTCTTTAATGTAACTCCCTTTGACTCCAGTGTGAAGCTTCTGTGCGTTCGTCTTAAAATCTAAATTTGTTTGAGTTTTAAAAATTTTAATGTTTTATTTATTTTTTCGATGCTTCTTGGTTTCCATTCAGTTTTCTACACTGTCTGAAAATCTGTTTGCAGACTGTTGAAACCTGCTGGGTTTATGTATCCTGTCTGAGTTTGCAGAAATAATTGCCAAAGTTACATGAACATTTTCACCGAGTGCAGCCTTTAAAATCAACCTGCAAGCTTCATTATCATGCGGTAGTGAAGTCAAATTGAAAGAAGGTAATCATAATCAAATACAAACTGTGATGCTTGCTTTCAAAAAATGGTCAGAAAAGCAAAGCATACATGTGCGAACACTAGTTTGTCGTTTAATTCTGCAGTCACTTCAGGCACAAATGTCTACAGTGAAATGTTATTCAGAGTAATTATTGTGTTTTCCGAAGCAGCTTGTAATTACTCTCTCACACTCCCAAACACCCTGCAGACCGTTCCTGGTGCACGTCGTCGGCTTGCACTTACCATACGTATACAACATTAAATTCATTATCTTCCGTTGCTTCACCATCATACTCTAATCCACTGTTATCGACATAAATCCCATCCTTGATAAATATTGCAGGCGGCTTTGCTTAAAAGATTAATGAAGAAGCGTCTCGCTCCGGCGGTCAGAGGCAACATCCTGTGGCCGACTCCCTTTACTTTTCCTCTAATTCCATTAAGAAACGGTTCTGTTTGGATAAACCCTGCTGTTGTGTCTCACAAACACCATTGTTTGACTTAGAGCATACCATCATGTGAAGTCAGAGGCTGAGACGGAGTAAATATGGCGTTTAGGAGATCACAGCCTCGCTGGGATTCCAGTGAGGGGTTGAACTTCTTCATGAAAGCCCGTCCTGATCGTGCACGGAGACTTGATTAATGGCTACAGCATTCCTTAAAAAACAGCTTTCATTTTTAGATAAAGGTCAGTTCCGTTCTGGGCGAGACACTTTTCCTAAACAAGGAGCCGCGAGTGAAAATAAACCGCCGCCATTTAAAAAGTGATGGCGGATGAAGGGCCCTCGTATTCATCACCCACGAGCGCCCATTGATCTCCGAGCCAAAGCTGCGCCATTACGGGAGACCAAAGGTTGGCTGCAACAGCTGCAGCAGGCGTTTGTGCTCACCAGTGTGTGTCTGCATGCATGCATGTGTGTGTCACACCCTCATGTCTATCTGCCCCCGCACTACAACCTGTCACCAAGTCTCCCTTTTTTTTCCCCTCGATCACTCTGTCACCTTTTCCCCTTTTCTTTTTTTATCATCTGTCATGCTTCGCCGTGTGCATGCAGAGAATACAGAACAGTATACATCCCTCTGTATTAACCACACATGTACATGCTCCCCCCCCCTTGGCACGGCATCAGACAGCGAGAGTGATCTGGTTTGCATTTCTCAGCGGGGAGGCAGACCGGCTCTGGCCTCTTTGTCAACATATGAAATGAAATCAGATGCCGGGGATGCCTGTCTCTGAAAATTGGAATCATTCAACCGTGCTGAAGAATAAACCCAGGCTATATTCTCCTATCTCACTGATCGAGAAGCGTATCCATTCCCAATTGCATTCAATCTCTGTTGAATAAAAACAAAGGTCTTTTCTATTCTCATTAAGGATTTTTTTTCTTTCTCCTCTTCCCACTCAAATCCAAACAGAAGAGTAATACGATTTCTTCACAGCTGGCTGATAAACCTGCTAATTATGCATGGCTCTGAGTCAAAAGCCCATTGATGTATTTCTGTGTCTTCCTCTTCTTCTTCTTCTTCTTCTTCTTCTTCTTCTTCTTCTTCTTCTCTGCCTGCTCTGGTTTTGCTTTGCCCTCAAGATAACTGGGTGGAGCTGTAGGGTTTTGGGATGCACATCATGTGGGCTCACGCACATAAACACAAAGGCAGGGCCGCTGCCGCCGCCGCCACAAAGAGGCCAGCCATGCAGAAACGAGAAATAATGTCACACATCTGGACCCCCCTCCCACACACACACACAAAAATCTTTTAAAAGGGTGATGCAGCCCCTCAGAAGCATGACAACCAAACATGCCTTAAAGACACTGGTGTCAGGTGTCAGACATCAGCACGGGCGAATCCACTGCAGACAAGATGGTCGCCTCATTTTGCTAAAGGTCTACTGTTGCTGTCTGTCAGATCCAATGGCTGTTTCTGTCCGTCTCGAAATGGGCCTAATGGGCTGCGAGGAGGCTTTGACATGGTTAGGTGTCCCTCCATGCTGTCGCTGTGGGCTGGAACTCGCCCAGAGGCAGTTTGTGAGGCTGTAATGGTGCCTCATTTTCATTGATGGTGATGTCTTGGCTACCATGCAGCTGATGGTATGAAATTTTTGTGCAAGAATCCAAACATTAGTCCTTCTGCGAAGAGAAAATGGGTTCTGAACAAACATTTTATATCACTGGTGGTGTTTTTCCCAGCAGGTCAGGTCACAGTTTGTGGCTAAAAGGGTTCAAGTTGTGTGTCATGTCGAAATGAAGCGTTTACGTTTGAGAGAGAAGGAACATGACAGAATTTGTTGGCACATATCGTGTGACTGCCTTCACCTGCATCAGCTGAAAAACAAACCAGTCGCATAAAAAGCTTCACAACTGTAAAATATTGACTTTTCTTAAGTATTAATCATATTCCAGTTGAGGTACTAACATTAATAGTTATGGTGCGAACAGGAATTGCTAGAAGCTAATGCTGCATGACTTTTCGGGTCGCAGATTTGTGAATGTAATTTAAAAAATAAAGCTGAATAAAACAGGAGTCTGGAATAGCCCACAGCTAACTCCCTGACCTGCATGGCAACAATGCACTTTTTTATTTTTATCTCCCAATTCAGAGTGTTTTCCTTCCAAATGGAAATGTGAAAAAAAAGGAACAACAAATCCCATAAACACTGACCTTTTTCACGTGCACACTATCAATCTCTACAACACTGGCACATATATGAAGGTATAAATATCCACTGTGGTTTAAAAATCTGTGGACAACATCAAAAGAGTTCTTGGACAAAAAAAAGTCATATGTTATTTAGGAACCAAAAGAAACGGAAGGTGATTTCTCATTTTCCTGTTCTTTTTGTTCTCTCCTCACCAGGCAACCCAGGAAGAACCCCAGCTCCATCTCCCAGGACTCGTGGGACAAGGTCTACCCGCCTGGCGAGGGCTTCCAGACGGCGAAGGACAACCCCAGGTACTCCAGCTATCAGGGCTCCAGGAACGGCTACCCAGGCAGCGGAGGGGTCAACGCCCGAGTCCTGCTGGAGGCCCAGGAGCTGCTGAGGCAGGAACAGAGGCGCCGGGAGCAGGAAGCCAAAGGGAAGTTAATGCAGGAGAGCTCGGCCAACAGCAGCTATGAGGGCTACTCCACAGGGCATCTGAAGGACCCGGCCTCCCCGAAAGGTCCGTACCGCCAAGATGTGCCACCTTCGCCTTCGCAGTTAGCGAGGCTCAACAGGTTGGGGTCAGAGAAAGGAAGACTTTTTTATTCTTGAGAAGTTCGGACTGATGAACGAAGAGCTGAACGGCGAACTTGAGGGGGAGTTCCTCACAGGAGCAGCAAAGGCGGACGCTACAAATGGTGACAAAGGGACAACCTAGAGGTCTTATAGCTTAGCGGTGATCTTAGAGGTAAACAGTTGTGAAGTATACTCAGTATGTGGGTGTGTGTGCTCATCCCTCACTGTGCCGGTGACCTATACCAGTAGTCAGTCCCTCCTACGGACACGAGACGCTCAGTGCCTTCTCTGCATTCACGGACACGACGCTTGTTCACATTCGTCCAGGACTCTGATTCATTGAGATCTGGCACCGCTATGTGCTGACAATCAAACGGGCAGACAGGCAATTGAGTGGGCGTTCGATGCCCAAGGGCGGGGGGGGAGGATTTCTGTGTGGGTTTGTGTGTGTGTGTGTGGGCATGTGACAAGGTACATGTTCCAGGATCAAATGTGTGTGTGTGTGTGTGTGTCGTGGGTGACTCTTCCCATCGGTCACAAAACCACCTTCACATCACTACAGTTAACATCCGACCCCCTGCCTGCCGACGCTACCGACGGTGTTTCCTCCGCACTCTGTTTTCTCGACATTCAGTGTTTTCTCCTCAGCGATCGAGCGAGCGCTCCCACTTGAGTTCTCCCCGGGGAGCAGAGAGAACAAGGCGAAGAGTATGAAAGAAGCAGGGCACAGTGTGTGTGTGTGTGTTATTAATAAAAAAAAAGAAAAAGAGAAAGAAAGCTCCCCTCATAAATGATTCATATCGTGTGTTATCTCCATGGAGGAGACCCAGGCAGAGTGGGTAGACAGCTCTGATCCTCTGCCTGGCCCCCCTGCACCGCTCTGGGCTTGAGTCCCTGGCCCGCCTGCCTATCTGTCTGGAGCTCTGGCTCCCGTCCTCCTGCCGTCGTCGTCGTTCTCTTCGCCTTTTTTTGTTCATTACCTTTCTTTCTTCTACCTCAGCATCCTCCCTCCTCTTCCTCCGCCTTCATCCTCCCCCCTGTACGCTCATCTCCCAGTGTCACCTTCCTCTCATCTCACCCCTCCCCTTCCCATAGCTCTTCCTCCTGCTACCCACTGTACCACCCTCCTCCTCCTCCTCCTCGTCTCCGGAGTCAGGCTCTGCACTGAATTTTTCATCACAAGCCACCTGCTGCCAGCCGGAGCCAAATAACGCTGCCACCAAAGGCACCGACAGAGGGCCCGGCTTCTGACATAAAGAGAGGAATAAAAGCAAAAGCAAAAAAAGAGCCAGAATAAAGATGGGTAGAGAGACAATGAGCCTCGCAGTGTGAGATTAACAGAAGCTTTTTTTACCCGTTTTCAATAAAAAAGGCGAAACTGTCCTCAAAGTTGATCTCTTTCAATTTGCTGTAATTGCTTTCAGCGTTTTGACCCTTTTAGGCCGACACTTCTTCTTCTTCTCCAGAATTTTTTTTTTTTTTTTTTTGAAAGTGCTTCTTTGAACTGCTTTCTTCCAAAGATGTAGTTTATAGGATATGAAAATATATCAGTGGTTACACATGGCGATGCTAGCTATCATGCTAGCTTGGTGACTTTCTCCTTTTCAACCTGGACGTGTTTTTATTCCAGTCAAACTCTGCTGCCCCTAATGAAGAATTTTTCACCTGGAGAGGTGGAGTGATCACTGAAACCAGCTGCTGGAGTTGTGGGTCTGAAAGAAGACCCTCGGACGTTGATGACACATGCTACAATCACTGCCGCAGCCCACCAGCCCGCCACTGTAATTGCAGCAGTAGGTGGCAACCTGAATCACCAGTCTTTCACATCACTTACGTATCTGACGCGGTCGTCTCCGCCCGCGAGCGAACGAACCAGCTGAAGTCAAACTTTAAACACAAAGGGAAATACAAAATAAAAAAAAAAGAAAAAGCGTTCCCATCATTGAGCTGTGGAAAACAAACAGGTGGTATGTAATTATCTTTCCCTCCTACACGTTCGGTGTGTTCGGAGTGAAGCTGCACGACATACATCATCTCCTGCTGGTTAATGAAGACCCTTGTTGGGAAAAACACACACACACACACACACACACACACACGTATAACAAATAATGAACGAAAAGCAAGAATAAAATGAAGAAAACCGGACTTTTTCACGGCATTGTTCCGGTGTTACATATCTGTATTTTAACCTGAGGAAAGTTCACCATGTGACTCCGTTGTAAGCTAACTAAAATGTCCCTTCTGCATAATGTATGTACATGAGTGTGACAACACAAACACACTCCGGGTGTTGTCGGTGTGTTGTTAAAACCAAGCTACAATGAGGCTGATGAAACTGTTACCAAATAAGATCCAAACTGTGCCGGTGAAGTTAAAAAATGTCCACAACTGAACGTTTTTTATGTTTTTAAGGGAAAAGTGTTTGGTTGTAGCGGCCGGCGCCTCCTGCTGTGAACACGTGTGCAGATCAGCACATTTAGAAGGATGTATTTGACCTGTGCTCCGAACCTTACGGACTCCGCTGCTCAGCTGTCCGGTTACGGAGGTCCGATATCGATAAGTGCCTGAGAAAATTTAACATTTTACACAAAAATGGGGACACGATGTGGTTTGTTTGTCAGTGAAACTACAGCACACAAACTGCAG
>JAUZTA010000005.1:20751191-20771628 GCA_034780835.1 Ctenochaetus striatus | reverse complement strand
TGTTGTTTTCTGTGTAAAACCACACACTTAAAGCATCTTGGCTGATTGCTACATGCAACAGAAAAAAAAGAAAAATTTGATCAAATTTGGCACATCGCAGCCACCGTACAGTACAGGACTTCTTCTGTCAGTATGACACATCTGGGTGTGAAGACGCTCAGCGATGCAGCAGGTGTGTGCTACAACTCAGGCCTCTGATTATCTTCAGCTTTAATCCCCACTTTTGGCATCCAGCTGATTCCAGGAGTTTAACGCTCGTTACGGCTGCGATGGGACACGAGACTCCCGAAAAATATGAATTCAGGAGACGTTGCTTCGTCTCTGACTGTCTAACTGCTCATTTTACACTTGCATACACGCTGTAGGCCCATTTACAGTTTCAGTGTAATGACTTTGTACGCAATTAATTTACATGTAAACAGGATTTTGTTCAAAATCCAAAAAGCGTTTGGATCCGAAGCTGCAAATTAATTAAAGTGATGATGAAGTCTCGGTTAATAAAAAAAAAAAGAAGCAGAAGCAGCAGATTGCAGGACATGTAATTGGCAAACTTCCATCCTGCTGCAGCCAGCCCAATGACCTCTGACCTGCTTCTGCAAGACTGCACACACACACAAAAAAAAGAGTTTACGGAGGATAAAAAACAGCACACATGCTTCACGCACACGCATGCATTCAGCATCAGGAACACAAACTGCACAGAAGGCCTCACCTCTCGCTGTATAATCGCTTTTCTGACACACAAACACACATGAACAGTCCTCCTCAACACGCCGAACAGCTCATCTATCTCAGGGAGTCCAACACAAAATTAGGGCCACTCTCTGCTCATAGTTGCCAAGGCAACCACTCAGAAATATAGAGGCTTTTCTGCACAGAGGCGAGCATCACGGCATCATGGCTGTATTATTTACCACTGGCTGAGGCTGTAATCCCTGTCACCCACCCTGTTGTGTCGCCTGCTATACCTCTGGAAAAGAACATCCAACCCCCACAAGCAGCATCAGTCTCCCCCCTTCACACACACACTAACACACACACACACACACACGCATGTATACACACACTCTTCATTGTGGGTCGCTGGGAACAGCAGGGCGACAGTTACCATGGCAATATCGATAGTTATCTTTTTCGCCCCCCTGCACGTCAACAGGTGAGCTCTGTAATGTAAATTTGTCAGGCTGTCACACACAGATGAGGGAGTCCGCAGGGGAGCACGCACACACACACACACACACACACACACACACACACACACACCTGTGCACACACACAAAAAAACACAAAGAAACTCCTCTCAAGATTCTTATAAAGGCCTGAATATATGCCCCAAAAATACTGTATGCATTATATACGAATGAATGTGCTTATAAATGAACACATTCATCAAGAAAGGTAATATAAATACACAGACATGCCCTCTGCATCGAGACAATGCAGCAGAAACACATAAATGAATATAAATGCTGCATGCACGTGCAGTGAACACACAAACACACCCTTTGTCTCCACGACCGAACACACCGTGCACATTAGCGATGCATGTGCATGTGTGTATATAGATCCACAAACACAACACACAAGTGTTTCAAACAGTGTGTTTTACAAACAAAATGCACCAACACCCCCCCCACACACACACACTCCGTTCACCCCATCAGTCAAATCCATAATTGGCCGTCCATTATGCCAGAGTTCATTTGCATGGTTCCAGCTGAAGTGTTTACCAGATGTCTGTGGGTATCGCTAACATGATTAGGCCGCCGTTCCGCTAATTTATTGGGTTGATGCTCCGGGTTCTCGTCAATCATCCGCCGGATTTCGGGAAATGCTGTGAAACTGATGTTTTTTCACTGAAAAAAACCTGACGTTTGTGTATGAAACACTTCATGTCAGCGTCACACTGTATGTAAACACCGTTTGTGACATCCTGTTGTCCGTGCAGAATGCTAAACTCTGCGGACGTGTTTCTGAAACAAAGTGACTCTGACAAATTCCTGCGTGTTTATCATAATCAGAGATCAAAGTGAGACTGAGGCAGAGTTTTGCAGCAGGTCTGATGTTCTTTTAGAGGAGGGCAAGGGTCCATCTTTGCTGTTAACACTGAGGATTACAGCTTCTTAGAGCAGTTTTGAGATCATGCAGTTTGGATCATCACGTTTTTACAACTTGATATTCCTACAATGTCTCCTAGAAATTATGTTAATTTGTTATTTTGCAAATAAAAGTTTTTTAAAGCAACATAATGCAACACCAAGATAAAGTTTTTTTTTCCAACTTTATGAGGAAACTTTCCACCGAGCCACAAATATCCACCGGCAATATTTATAATTTGTTTTTCCTGCAGTATTCACTTATAACAACCAAAGCACAATTAATAATAGTTAAGCTTATGTCTGGGCGCTCAAAGCAAGGCTATGAAAAAAGATTATCATCCTGATTATAATAAAAAAAAGTCAATCGTGACCTAAATACAAGATGTGTTTTCTTTTTTTTTTGCATTCAACTAGTTCTAATCTTATCTAACAGGTCATTGTTGCCTGAATCTGACTCACAAATCACTTTGTTGAAATCTCGAGCTTCCTTTAGAAGATCCAACAAAGATACGAAGCATAAACAAATTTTGTGATCTATAAATGTATTATCTGGGAGACAGGATTGGCCATTCCAGTGATAAATGACTGACTGCACAAGATTATTATTTAGTAAACAAGAAAGGCGGTTTGCTATCTGTCATTCAGAGGAGAGACGCTTCCATTTGGGAGACAAGTGATGGATGTGTGAACGCAGAATCAGCTCAAACATGTTGGCAACGATTTGTTATGACACATACATAAAAATACTGATAAAGACATGTGAGAACACACACACGCATCAGCAAAAAAACAACATGGAAACTACTCTCACACACACGCACACACACACACACACTAATCTTGATCTAAGTCATACAAAAAACACACACCAACATGATCTACTTTCACACACGCTTGCATTGGACTCCCCGCTGTCACAACATTACATGTAATGGACGTGTCAGTCTGCCAGGCAGCTTCAGCCACGCTCGCATTTTTCTCGACTCCGTCCAGAAAAAAGGCAAGGTGAAAATATTTTTCCACAGCGGTCTTTGCTGAAGTTGAAACGCAATCCTCCATCCGAACGACGTCCAAATAACATGCTAGGTGTCACGCCTATCTGAAACAGCAATCACTGGACGCAAATGTCAATGGGAATTCAACTCGAGGGTGTTTTTAAGACGGAAATTCTGATCCCCAAGATTTAAATTCAATATAAATGACTAATCTGATTCCTGTACGCTCTGCATGACAACGACGTGCAGGTTGGACCCAAATGCCAAGCAAATGTCACAGGTATTAAACAACACACACATGTATAATGAGATGTGACTGTCAAGTGCAATATGTTGATGTTGTTCTGCATAAAACTGTAAATTGCTCGGAAGAATAAGCGTTCACACAGTATTTACATACACACAAACACATATGTGGGTTCGTAATTGAAAGCATGCAGCACATCTGGGCAGTGGGAATGCTGGGAAATTTTATGAGGTGGTGTAAAGACAAAATGTGTTGTCTAGGTAGCGGCAGGCTTTTTACATGGGAGAAGATATTTGCTTGAATTTGCATTAAATATTTCTGCTTGTAAACTTTTCAAACAAGTGCAAAACTGTCAGGTTTCCTCCCTTTGCAACATGTGGTAACAGCCTGAATACCACAGAATATACACAGTTTATGTTTGTGAAGTTCACAGATACATTTGATTATTACATTTTACATGCAACATTACAATAGGTTATGAAAATGCGACATAGTTGTAATCAAACAAAGACTAATATGAGCAGGATTTTGTCTCCAAGAACTTTATGGGACTGGCGTTGCATGTCATGTAGACCCGTGTTTCAGGCCACATCAAGGTTGACAGATTTTAAACATAATTTAACATAATTTTACTGCCCATCAGGATATTTTACAGACATTATGTGGGAAGCAAAACCAGGTGTCTTACTAAGCAGATAACTTTTGTGTAATAGAGAAAAAATCAGGTATTTTAAAGCAGAAATTTGATCTTTTTCTAATCTTAACCAAGTGGTTCATCGTGCCAAACCTAACCAGACCTTAATTGCAGAAATATATTGTTTCAATGTAAAGAAACATCAAGTTTTTGTACGTATACAATTCATTGTGCCGATGCATTTATTCAATCCTGATGAATGGGTCGGTGTTAATGTACTTAAAGTGGGCTCTCATAAGTTTAATTAATCAGTCGACTGTAAGACGGCTTAATTGGAATAAATGATTTCAACCTACTTTTTCTCTGCTGCTCATATTGTTTAAGCTCCTCCCTGAGCATAAAAAATAGTACTATGGTACTCAATTTTTCCCTTTAGTATGTTATGTTCTGCATTTTAAAGGTTACGTTTGGCCCTGATATCCATTTCTTGGGCCATCATGGTGGTGTGAAGGTTCAAGATGTTCACCTTGTAAATGGTCACATCTAAAGTTCCAGTTCAGGTATATTTGTCATATTTCTTTCGCTTTAGTCTCTCCTTCCCATTTTCTGTCCCATCTGTATAATATTCTGTCCGATAAAGGCCTTATAGCCCCAGAAATGATCCCTTAAAGTTAAAGTCTGTGTGAATAATCAGCATGAATTGTAATAGTAGCAATAATAGTAATTGCAGCATTAAAAGTAGAAGAACTTACATGAGCGAGACCTGCACACACGAGCCTGTTATCATTGTTATTCTCAGAGACTTTGCAACCTCAAGGCTGGAACCTCTGCGCCTGGTTTCAGACTTCGGCCTTGATCCCGGTCTTTATTCACGGCAGCAGTCGGGGATATTCATGGTCTCAATCCTGTGCTTAGTGGTTTATTAGTAAGCCGAGCAGCACTGTGGTCAGATTAGAATTCACTTCCACCTGCAGAGAGCGAGAGGAGTCCATTCAACATTTCATTCATTCGCCCCCGTCGCTGGCCATGCCCCGCATCAAGTCTCAGAATTAATATAGCGTGACTTGGCTACACCGACCCATAAATTACACTCGTTGTTGAAGATCATTGGCTGCTCTGAAATACACTCCTCTGAAGGTTGGTTTTTGCGGTTAAAGGGCCGACCTGCGACCTGAAAGTTCAACCTCTGCGACCACAAACGTGTCCATAAACAGCTCGTCTCACATATTTATAGCAATTTTATGAGCTTGAAGGCCTGACATGTAAATGAAGGTGCAAACAGACAAGCTGGATGGTGATATTTGATGAAGGATCCCCGATGCACAAACACAGACACACGTGCTCCAAATTAATCTTGTTAATGTATTAAAATGCCTCGCATCGGTGCTATTGATATGCTGATCTATGACTGAGATCTGAATGGAAGTTTTTATTAGTTTTCATTAGCTGGTGGAATTAAAATCCCATCTCATAAATTAAACAAAAAGCCTTCGAGATTTAATTGATTTCCTTGGTGGGGTGAGGATTCATTCAACACATAATTATAGGTTTCATGAGGATTATCAACATAATAAAAAAAAAAAGCGTGAATGTCAAAAGCAGGAAAAGAAAAGCTTCCGCTTAAGAAATAACAATAACATGACATTTAATTTTACATCTACGCCATTATCCGGGAGTTCTGTTCCAGAGTATAACGACTGATAACGCAGGAAACTGTTCACCGTATACGTGTTCAATGAGCGAAAACATCAACGAATGTGTCTGTTTATCGCGTATCAAATATCCCAGTTGTCACATGAACAACTTGTTTTTAATATATTATACTAAAGCAAATATATACAGCAAGTAAAACCCCAAAAATGAGTTCTATATCACTTCTGTTGTGACTTTTTTTAAATGCTCTATTTGTTATTTTGTCTTTGACACATATTCAGTGCATCTTCACCTTCCACCAGTGAAGGAACGGCAAGTGTTTGGTGAATTTTCAGATCTTCTAAGAACTAAAATATCCTGAGCATGTTTGTGATACTGCTCTTTTTTAGACGAGGCAAGTTGCCATTTTTGTGCAAAATCAGGATCGCACAGGACGTGTTTTCAAAAACTGGAAAACCTTGAGGAATTTAGTGGAAAAGTAGGTTCATAGACACTGAAAGAGACAGCTCAAGCTCTGCATGCATGCATCTGTGTCTTCCCTCAAAGGTTGTCAATGCAGATTTCACTTTAAAGCAGTGACGGTCTCCGGTAATCCGAGAAGGCCACTGTGTTTTTTTTTTTTGCACCAACAGCAGCACACAACGGCGAGCATTTCTCTTGTAATCCTGTTACACGCCGCATAATCCCACCCACCCTCGCCGTGGTGATGGTATGTCACTCACCGGCTCCGACTTGGACATCTGTTAGCTATCTGCAGAGACAGACAGAGAGCGATAGTGACAGACACTCGATAGAGGAGTCCTGGAGTCGACAGGAGGGGAGTTTGAGACGGACAGCCCGGTGTACAGGGTGAAGAGCGGAGGGTCTGCCAGGAAAACCTGCCCTCCCACCCACGAGCCTCCGAACCCCCCGGAGGGCACGAGCTGGTGTGTGTTCAAGCCAGCAGATGATAGCAGCCGGTGAGCAGACGGTGTGTGTGTGTATTTGTGTGTGGTAGTGTGTGGTTAAGATGAGGCGGGCGGACCACATGCAGACCGGAGCGACGTGGATCCGAGCAAGGAGATGATCCGACTCAGAGGGAAGAACCGGGAGGACCGGACTCACATGCTTGGTCTGTTATAAATGAGGACAAACTCACGGACTCGCTGAAACTTTTTTGCTACGATTAGCTAACAGCTTTAAATCTGAATCAGAATCACTTCGTAGCCAGATAAATATATGGAAAACATGTGCAGCTGATGTCAGTTTTTAAGGATTATGAGGAACAATTTCACAGTTAGCAAACAATCTGAAAATAAACCGGCAAACATCGCTTTCAGGTTGCTAACTTGCTAACTTTGTTGGACCTCATTAGCAGTTGATAAAAGCTGAAAAGTAGAAAAAGTTTGAAGCGTAACTCTCTGCAAATATTTGCCATTTGCCAAATAATTCGGCTCAATGTAGCTTCTGTTTGTCGCTGTGATCGGCTGCATTAGTTAAAGAAAAGCTCACCAGAAGGCTGATGTAAAAGACGACGTTTAGCCATATTTTTAAATCTCTAAAAGTCTTTTTCTCCGGTAAACTTGGGCACCACTTAAACTGTAAATCTATGCTAACATTACTCAAAAAAATACACATATTTTGCAGAATTCACCTTTTAACACATATTGGAACAATGAAATCCAAAGCTGATCCACTAAAAAACAACATATTTTGTTCAATGCTTTGACTGACAGGCGTCAAACGGAAGAAATGGCAAATTGTAGGTTTAAAAGTTAAAACAGCTTTTTTTTGTTGCACATGTTAATCAGTGTCAAATGTCTTGAAAAATAAATTATACACCAGTTATTTATGTCCACAGCTGCAGCTTAAATTCAGGTCAGAGTCTTGTGTTCTTAAAGATTACATTAAACAGGATGAGCATTTTATTTAACACTTCTCTGTTTGAATGCAGTTTAAGTAGCTTTCAAATGAATCTTTAAATTTGTTTTGTCTACAATTTATGCCTAAATCTTTCACCAAATCTCAGCGTGAATTTGATATTAATTTTCATCCTCAGCCTGGAGTCCTAATCCTCGCCCAGCACTCACACACACACTCACACACTCACATGCTGTCTGAATCATAGTGATCGCAGGGGTAAACACGCTCTCAACACACATATGTACACACTCAGGTGTGTTGACAATGTGTAAGCACACACACACACACACACACACACCCACACATAAATCACACACTGGAGAGAGAAAAAAAAAAGTCAGATTGACAGGCACTACACAGGCTAAAAGAGAACAGCAGATGAAGGAAATATCAAGTATCATAATTGCGTGTGGGTGAAGCATTTGATGTAATCACGAACCGCTGATTACAGCAGACGAGTGGAAATGTTTTCTCTCCTCTGTTTTTTTCTCTCTGAGTGATATATGAGGCATTTGTACTTGAAGGCATGTGATTTTTTCTTTCTTTTCAAGCAGTTGCACTCAATCTGAGGGACTTTAAATGTAAAAACTGTTTGAAAAAAGTGCTTCATGACTGATATTCTCAGGTTCTAGTCAAAAGATCAGGAGTTTCACAAATTTGTTGTAATTAATTCAGCCAATTTTTAATTAGTTTACGGGTCAAAGCCAACATCTGTATATCTGCTTCAAATGGATTTCCAAACTCAAATTCATTAAATATTAATAAAACAAAAATACACTGAATTGCTGTGCTGGGATCTCTGAAATATGCAACATATATATCGAGATATTTTGTGACTGTTTGATCCGAAGCGCGCTGAGAGTGTATTTAGCATAATTATTCCCCAAACCAACATGTTATTTTAGAGATTTACCCACTGAACTACAAGAAACTATGAATAGGAACCATGTTGGGGCATGTTTCCGCGAGATACCCGACACTGTGTAATTATCAGGAAACAGCTTTTCACATCAACAGCTTAACACAATTTTAATGGTATGCTATATCAGGAATCGCTGCATTTTTCTATTGATCGCGTCCTTTAACACGAGGCGTTGCCTTCAAAGCAGTTTGTGTTAAGCTCAGAAAAATAAGCCACAGGAACGTAACGGTGATAAATAAGACGTCCCCTTTGGGAAATCTGCTCCTCTCTTGCTGCTGACCTCCTCGGGGGAAAGAGCTCTGTCATCTAAAGCTCGTATGCAGAATCACTTTGCACCAGCGGCTCAAAATCACGCAGATGTGCTGCTAATTAAGTGGTTTTTTTTATCTCCCAAGATGCTCAAATAGTAAAGCTTAAAGCTAGTAAAGCTGCTGATCGTCTCTGCCCTGATGCTGCGATTGTTGTCCATCCTTTGGCCACATAATTGTTTAAACATTTGTGTATTTATTGCTTTTAAAGACTAGTTTCGTGTATAAATTTAAGCAAAATCACAAGAGAGACCAAAATGACCTTTGCAACTGGCAGAAAAAGACGGGTCAAACTGATTTCTTGCTAATTCTTGTTTTTTCTGAGAGAAACTTGACAGCAGTTGTTGGGTTTGTTCGCTTTCTAAAAGCTGGTGTTTGTATTCGGCCAAAAAGTTTAACAGATAAGAGCGAAATAACTTTTTAACACTGCACATCCTCCAGCAGACTGAGTGTTTCTGTTGATGCACAAGTCAAGCAGAATGATTCAGGTCTCCAAATCCTCACAGTTAAGATCAAGTCAAGACTTTAAGCTCAGAGCTTTAAGGAATTTGGATCAAGATGCAAATGAAAAATCAGTTTCAAGTTATTTAGGAGGCTACAGGTGTTATTTCACTTGTCAACCATGAGGTAAATATTCTCTTCACATCGGTTGGGTATAAGAGATTAAGGACCTGAAATGTGGCTAAAATCTTAATATTTAGATGCATTTGAGGAGCTGCAATGCATCGGTTCTGCAGTTTCTGTGCCGTCACTGTAGCCGCTGCATTGTGTTTTCATTTACTCTCCATCTCCTGCTGTTTCCAACTACTTTATCTCACTTATTCTCACTTACTCACACTTTTCTGCTGTTTTGTAAATAAGCTTAAAAAGCTGCAAACACGAAATATGTCTTGTTGCTTAAGTAACAAATGTGCAGCAGAAGCCACTGGCAGCAGATGTTGAAGTGTCATTAACTCCTCTTCCACATCAGCCTTTTCTGAGTCATGAACATCTCTGCTTTCGCTGCAAAGAAGCAACAGTCCCCATCTAGTGAACTGGTCCAGTTTAGCTACATGGATACTGTAAATAACACACAAGATAAATTTTCTATTTTATTGCATTTCCCTCAAAACATGTCCTTTACTCAGCATCTTCATTTTCTGATCATAACCTCGATGTGGGTACAAAAAGGCACCTTGTTTTTTCTCTCTTGATGTCACAACCTCCTCGAAGTGATCCAGAGAAACGCAAGTTGAAATTCATTCCAGGTAGGTGTGAGTTTGTTGTTTTGGCTCGGAGCAGCGAATCCTTTGCATGTATCCAAAATAAACTCAACCGTTTCAAATTTTTATTCTTTAATCTCCGGAGTGAGTTGCTCTGAGTGAGCAGATAGTGGGGTTTCAATTCTGCGCAAAGAAACATCAAAAAGACGCACAGCTGTTGATGAGGAACAAGCCTGTGACATTTCAGCTTTCACAAGCCGACTCTTTCAACTTAATGCTGTTGGGTTTTTTCTTTTTTCTTCTTCCCCGGCTCAGGTATTTAATTTGTCTGGCAGGTATGCAGGGAGAGGAGCGGAGCAGGGGGCGAACAGCGAGGCCTCATGGGCATCAGGCAGGAGGGTAAACAAGCTTCAAAGCCCCAGCAGAAGCCTCAGTCTTGACCCAGGGTGAAACACGACTCATTAGTTACATGCCAGGCAGCATCTGGAGTAATCACACCAAACACCATGGACTGTGTCACTCTGAACTCCACACACACCGAGCGAAAGGCAACGTGCAAACAGTGTGTTGTTCGATGATAATGTGCTTAGTAAATGGATGGAAAACACAGCGACAAACGTCTGCAGCACATCTGTTCATTCTGAGAGGTAAAGAAAGATTAATCGATGATATTATCCAAGTTCTCTGCATTTTCTGAAGTCAGCCTCCATTTTTTTTCCCTCTGTGATGTATTTAACGTTATTGAACGGATGGAATTTCCTGGCTGATACATGCAACTGAAGGCGCTTCCCCTGCGAGGTGACAACACAGCATTTCTCCCATTTCATTCTTCATTTTTTTAAATTAGATTTTTGTCCAGAGCCGTGATACATTTCAGTTTTATTGAGGCATTTGCTTCTCAGAAACAACCTCCACACTCCGCATAGATCAGATAAATCCGGTTGCACAGTCCACCCGAGGCACTTGCACAGAAATCCATCAACACATTCTCTTATCATCGGAGGAAATCACTGATTTATTACAGGCAGAGACTACTGTCCTTGTCAAAGCTCTCCAAACCCGTCCTGCTATCACTTTGATCATGTAATGACAAAAAAACGGTGATGAAAACCTCAAAAAAAAGGTGTTGTGGTGCATCCGCCTATCTGCCGGAGACCTCACGGCTGAGACCATCATTCCCTCGGATGAAGGATAACCGGGCGGCAGATGTTTCAGGAAGTAGCCCATTGATAACAGTCCCAGAGGAGCCTCCCCATTCGAGTTCAGCACCCCTCCCCCCCCGCGTCTCCAGCCCATCCATCACTGGCTGAAATTGGAAGCTGCCCTTGAGTGTCAGCGACCAAGTGTTGATGGAAAAGGTGCTGATGAGATGCGCTGATTTGAGTGCTGCGTCGCGTCCAGACGGGGCACGGAGACGCGCACAGTTTAGATTTTTTGGGATGATTAGCTGACGTCCCTCATAAGCTGTGACATGATGTACCCACATGTGCAGTTACACGCCGGCAGCTTCAACAGCCGGAGAAAAAAAAGTGGTGAAACGCACATTTCGGATACATCATGTTGTGTTTCCTCCTATGAAACATGTTGCTTGACACCTGTGACGCTTTGTGCGCATAAAAAAAAAGTCAAGCAGGAAAGTCCAATTAATGCTTTTGATATTGTAAACCCACATTTACATTATCATTAAATAGTGTAAATAAGCTTAATTACAGGACATCCTGGCTGCAGTCAAACAGAGGATAAAACTTTATATACACACAGTCCAACTATCTGGAGTCTTTTTCTTTGACACAAAGAGGAAAAACATCCTTAACATGAGGATTTCATCTGGGCAAAGCTGTCTGAGCCCAGGAGGTACGAATACGTTCCTCATTTCAGCTTCTTACTTTTATTTTGGGCAATGAAAGGATATGGCACATGTATCTTCAACATGACCTTCTTGTCACCAAAGTTTACCTTTGATTAAATCAAGTTCTTTCTGATGCAAAGTTGGCAAAACAAGACCTGCCCAGATCATAATGTCCTGGTCTTTATGGTTTATTTTAACCTAAAGTTTTGGCTTTGACCATTTTAATAGACAAGCACTGATTATTTCTGACCACTTGTCACAGTTTACATACAGTACGTCTACAAGCTGTGAGCTGGTTGATAAACAAGCATAAAGAGAAAGGCTTCATTTCTATAGATTTTAGAGTTGACAACTTAAATTTGTCTTATGACCCCGACAAACCTCTGATCTACTGTAAAAACTATGCAACAAATCCCTCGTGGAGCCTTCAGTATTCAGTTTTTGCCAGAGAGATTCAACAATGAGATCATTTTCCAGCCTGAAAATTGTGTTTGGTTGTGTAGTTACAGCACCGAACAAGCCTAAAGACAAAATGTGAGCTTTTCTGGTTTTTCTGATCACTGAAAATGTCATAAAAAGTAAGACACACAAGCAGAGAAACTCCAGGATGACCGGTGTAAAAGAGCCTTGCCAGGTAGATGATGTTGCCTTTCTCTGCAGACAAAGAGATCTGCCCTCGGTGTGCTGCTGCTGTTCATATTTTCAGCCACTGTGTTACTCTTTCCAGCCTGTCAGCAGGGTGCGAAAAGCATTCAGCTCTGAAGGATTTGAGAAACAGTGCAATCGTCCTGAATTTAAATGGATTCGGGCCCCAGCGTACAGATGGCTGCGTGCACAGCCAGATACGCCGCTCAATAGTTCAGAAACCCGCTCTTTTCTCCTTTTAATCGCACCCTCTCTTTTTCTCATTGCTGTCTTTGCAGCCTCTTTATCACTCCGTTTCTTTACACACCTTGTTCATGCACCACGGCAAACACACACACAAAAGCACACACACTGTTTTACCGTCTGCCTCACCCGTCTGCCGGCTTCTCTGTCCGACATCACCCCTTTTTCCCTTCCCTCCTTCATATTCCCCTCGCACTGAGAAACGAGATAAAGAAATCGTTTTTCTTCTGCTGCCAATCAGGTCAGCACAATTACACAAACCAGCAAACACTCTCCTCTCTCTTCTCTCTTTGTGTCTTTCTAACATGCCCTGTCTTTTTTTTTTTTTTAACCTCCTCCTTCACCAAGTTTCCAAACACTCAGAGACGAGATAAAGAAATCACTTTTTCCAGGAAGGTGCGATGGCACAAACTAGCAAGCACACACCTTGAACTCTTCCTCTATCCTCCATTTTTCCTCGTCCGTCACCCTCAACCTTTTTGTTTGTTCCTCTTTCTCACATGTCTGCGTAAAGAACCTCAAACGATTAGTTTGTTTGCCTCTAAATGTGGATTTACAGCAGCTCAGACTTTCATGTCTCACCTAACGAAGTCTGACGTAAGGAGAAGAACCTCATCGCTGCAGTGCAACAGAGTGATGGATGAAAAACACTGAAGTACCAGATTAAAACAAAAGGGGACCAGTAAAGATGTCCAGACATCTCAGATCTCATCTGGTGTAACGGGCCACCCGGGGAACCAGATGCTGGGAATTTTAAGTGTGCTCGGAGAAGACTGTTCCATCTCTGAGATGCACATTTTTCACAGCCGGGGTCATAAATGCAAAGTTGTGTGTTTCTTTGATTCACCTTGAACTGGAAATCTAACGGGTACTAAAGGGAGGCACCGGCTTCACTCATGTATCCAGCAGTGATCGACACAGTTCTGAGTCAACTTGCCAGTTTGTCAACAAGAAACATCTACTAACCCTAAATTTATAACCAATAGTTACATTTAATGTAACGTAATAATCATGTAATGCAATGTGCGGACCTGTAACAGCTGCAGTAAATGACGGGGTGGAATATTTGGTCAAACTAACACAGGATTTACACCCGTTTGCTCATTTCCTGTGTACAAACCAAAAGACAACACTGTCTCAATAAAGCTCACCTAGCATAACAAAATTTAAAAAATCTTTGGTTAGGATGTTGTTTGTATTGTATTGAAAGATGAGAATAATAATAATTATGCATCACATTTATGTTTAAGCCTTAAATCTATAACCTGGGTTATTATTGGTTGAGTATCACAAGATTAAAACCTGTTACCTCGTCAATATGAGACACTTTTACATACCGTACTTTTCGGACTATAAGCTGCACCTGTATATAAGACGTACCCACTAACTTTAACAACTAAAACCACTAAAGCCATCTTCTTCAGTGTCAGAATTTAACATGCTCAGAATTACTTTATTTAGTTTATTTTCGTCCATAAAATAGCTGCATCGTAGTTTAAGCCGCAGGGTTCAACGCGTGTGAAAAAAGTAGCGGCTTATAGTCCAGAAATTACGGTAACTAAGTAGCATGCTAGCTAACTTGTCTACAGTCCAGATGCTACTTTTGTGATTGTATAAACGCATTTTTATTGGGAATCTCCACACTTCCTAAAAAATGTATTTTAAGAGCAGCTTTCGAGAATAAAAGAGGAAAAGATTTGTGTTCAGTTTTTGCAATTTATGGTTTATGTTTTTAAAACCTGGACGCTTTTATTTACGAGCCTATAGATACACCATGTTACTAACACTACACTACAGTATTTGCCCACAATTTGTTAACAAATCTAACTGCCTGTTTCCCATTTTTAAATTTAATTATTTCTGTTAAAATAACATCCATGCAAACAGATAATTTCATACTCAGTCTTTTCTGCAGCATTGTATTGACGGGGGTCCATGCATTTGTTTGTTTCTCGCCTGGCGTGAAGGGGTAGACATTCAATCCAAACAAGTTAATTAGCAGGGAGATAGCATCGGCGTGATGATAATGAAATAAATACTGTCCTAAAAGAAGAGATTAGCAATTAAGAAGCTGGAGCGCAGAGTCGTTTATGTTCCATTGTGTTGTCTTTTAATGTGACACGGTAATAAATGCTGCTCCCGCCTCTGCGTACGTGTGTGAAGTAGGAATGTGTAACCCTCTCTTGCCTATTTGTTTACCAGCTGTTGTTTAGTTAAGAACAGTATGGATGTCTTCTGTCGAACAGCTACAATAGTGACACTGTGTGTACAAACTATCCTGCACTTCCTGTTTACAAGACGATGTGTTTATAGCAGAAATAAAGAGTTACGGATGATCTTATTGAGTTTATTATCACATACAGTACCCTGTTGTGAAATGTGGCTAATTTAAATAAATGTTAGATTGAGCGATAGTGAAGGCCTGTGTTTGTTTGATTGATTAGACACAGAGAAGGTGTGTGTGTGTGTGTGTACAGTATTTTTGCCTCTGCACATAAATTTATATCCATATTTGTGCATAGAATTCCTGCACATGCACGTTGTTTATGCAAACTTCTGTCACACATTCCTCATAATCCCTCGTGGAACTGAAACAAAGTTGAAGTGTCCATGTGTTTTGCATCTGCGAGTGTGTCTACAGTGTTGTACGCTCATGTACACACACACAGGAAACGCACACTTCTCTCAGCTGCATGTGTGTGTGTGTGATCCATCTGGTCTGGTCCAGTTTTCTTTATAAAGCCGGCTGATGAATGGAGGGCAGAGGGCTCGACAGCGACCGGGACACATGGCAACTCCCCCTCGACATTATCAGCCACAACACCATTCATTCCACGCATCTATCTATCTGTCCAGCAGCGGCCAGGAGAGTCATTAACCTGCAGGCCCTCTGGGTTCCTGAACGCCACTGACCACAGTGAAGCAGACAGAGGGAGGTTAATGTGCACTTGTACTATCTGTGCATCTGCAACCTCGTCTCTTGTAATGTACAATAAGTTGGTTTGCCGCATTTTTTTATTCCAAATTGAGGAAATAAAAGGGCAAAATGGATTACATATATCAGTAAATGCTCACATCCTTTTTATTCATTACAAAGGTGCCATTTGGGGTTTACTTATACATTGTACGTATATTCTTGAGGTCTAACAAATGTGTTTAAGGCATTTAACTATATTAAATCCAGCACTGTTGACATCCTATTTCCTTGTGGTCTTTTTTCCCGCCTTTGCTGGTGCACTGCAACATATCGTGGCCTATCTTTTCACCCATTGATCAGTGGGATAGTGTGAAACCAACAGCAGTGATGCGTTTGCATGTACGGGTCTCCATCTGTGTGCACTTATGGAAAATGGCTCTGTAGACCTACAAAGGGTCAAAAACTGTCTTCAGCAGTTTTTGTGATTCAGCTCGTCAGCTTGTTAGCTGCTCATGTGAATTAGTTATGCATAAGTACAATTTTTTGCATATTTTTGAGTGCACAGATTTTTGCATCCATGCCATGTGCAGATGTGTCCGTGCTACATGAATGCATGCTTTTGCACCCGCTGTCTCTGTGTGCTTATCTCATCTTCAGTGTGTATCATAGAGAAGCATTCGTGTCTGTGTGCGAGCTCATGTCTAAATTCATGCTTTACTTGAATATGCAGGTATTGCTTCCATTTCTACCTGCTTGTCTGAGGTCACTGGCGTATATTTTATGTTGTTATTTGCAGTAAGTCTGTAGATGTGGATTTGTCTTCATCTGTGTGTCTCCTGAGTTGTTTGTTTTGTTTTTAAAAAGGCCAATTCACATTAATACCACCAACATTTTAGAAAACATCAGCGTTAACGAGCAGCCAAACAACCAATTTTCACCCATAATCCACAAAATGTAGCTTAAGCGAGCCGGCATGTCCGTTTCTACCCGTTTAAGCCGTGTACGTGTCTGTATTCAGGTGTGTGTGTGTGACTGTGAGAGACAGTTGCTCCAGCAGAAGTCATCTCTCATGTCCCCTTTCTAAACAATGGCCCATTGTGGCGCACAGGCAGACTGACAGATTCAATATAGCCCCTGCAATGGAAAGCAGATTAAGTCACTGCATCATTGCTTACAGCTCCTTTCAAACACTATTAATTGCCTTCATCAGTGGCAGCCATTCTTTAGCTCCAAGTAAAGAGGTTTAAGGAAAATGAGCAGGAATGGATATCATCATTTAAGAAGTGATGGCTGAGCTTTTTTTTAACATCAGTCTATAAGGGACGTGTATTGTTTGTGGTTTGTTTTGATGAGAACATAATAAAAAGATGAACTATCACTTTTTTTATTATGAAATGAATCACATTTTAATAACAAAGCGAGCAAATATTGACGCAGGCAGTGGAAGGAAGTTTGTGTGAGGGACAAAAGTTACGACAGTTATAAAATTTTTAAACAAGCACTTCAAGACGACGGATAAACACGGCCATGATTCATTGTGATGCATTATAAATGATAAACTTGTTCGGCGCGTTCTGCTTCAGGACAAACTGTTCCAATAAAATCCTCTTTATTTATGCAAAACTGCAGAACGGAGGGTGCACACACTTTTAAAGCGTCAACAGGTTAAAAGTAGAGAAATAATTCCCACATTATTTTTGTTTTTTGGTCTCTTGATCGACTCGGTGTTGTGACAGTTTTCAGCTGCCGGTCACTTTATGATTTCAAGGATCTGAGATTCTCTTTCTTTCCTGGCAAGATTCATCAGCTGTGATCCAGAACACAGAGACGCAGAGGGACTATCATCCCGCCTGAGTCAAAGCACGTCAAAATCCATCCAGTGACACAAACTCTGAATGTTTATAATACAGCTCTGATTTCTACTTTCACATGTAAATATCCGGTATTGGAGTTTCTCATATTATGTGAACAGTTGAGCCGTTTTTAAACACAGTAACTCAGTTTTAAAGAAACAAAGCAACAAGAGGTCTTTTTGTTTGTATTAGGACACAAACAGAGCAGCGTTCCTGTCGGGCTGCGTAAGTCAACATGACCTCGATCCAACTGAACATTCGCTACGAAACCAGATGGAGGGCGAAAAATCCGAAAAGAGCAAAATTCAACGCCATTTATGCAAATAATGTCTTAGATGTTTTCTATTCAGTAGATTTCAAAATGTCCGTTATAACGTGAAATTTACGTTTGTCAATAATTTACATCTTGCAGGATTTTTAACTACAAAACTTGATGTGACCTTGAAATGAAGGGCTCATTTTTCATGAGCTACATATCAACAATTATGTCAAACAGCAACGCAAAGCGGCATGTTTTGCATTAATTACTGATTGGCATAGAAGCACAAGTAACAGGTACATACATGCAGTGGAAAGAAATGATGAGTGTAAAATTTAAGCCTTAACACCCCTATCAGACAAGAATGGTACAACCCAAGTATTTGTACGCTAAGACAAATAAGTCTGGCTGTCTGACTGTGAGAGAATGATGCTTATTTTTGCACTAATTTTTCTTAAAAATTGCCAGTGGAGTACTAATTCTTCTTCTTTGTAATGATAATAACAGCCTCAAACACAGTCAGATCATTTATAGGACTAAATGCTTAAAAAACACCCAAAAATAGTCCATTTTAACTGCTGCAGTTCGCTCTTCCATTCCATTTCCAGACTCGTCTGTATGTTTTCTGTTCTTTTCACACACACTTTCTTCTATCAGTGTATTCAGCTGTACACAGCACATATCCACCGTGTATCCCAAGGTCACACTTAGACATTTTCACTCATTTATGAGCAGCATTAAAGCTAAGGAGTGGGATAGCAGCACTGGATGAACATATTTCTGCAAACTTCTTCTCCAGACAGTAAATTGGAGGACTTGGGCATCAGGCTGAGCTGCACTTTCATGATTAATGGCTCTACTTTGCTACTGTGGTTATTTGCTCCATGGAGTGTCTGGCGAAGAGGAGGGCTCTAAATACTGTGAACTGCACTGCAGCAGCTTAAGACCTGCGACAACCTGAAAGGTGTTCTCAGTCCAGTTCAGCCCCTTTTATCCACACGAATCCAGTCGATGCATTTTAGCCCTTGTGCAGTTCATTTTAAAAACAAGACAGTCATGTCATCGTCCCTCATCAGCGTTACATGGACCAAAGTGGGGAAATTAAAATCTGTTGACTTCAAGTCGGTCATTTATTGCTTTGTATATCAAAAAGTTAAAAGTAATTACCGTATTAAGGCACTATTTATATCGTTAGACTGCTGTGACCGCATGTTGAACACATTAAGAATGGGACAAGTGGAAAAACAGACCTATTGTCAGAGATATTTTGAGACATTTACCCTTCGTTTGGGAGGTCTCAAGCCTGTTTTTTTGTCTTTGCCAGAGTTTGACTGACAGCTTCTGCATCAGTCCAAACAAACCACACTAATCAGGAAAAACCAGAGATAATGTTAAGCACAAAACTGGATGGAAAGGGTTGGAATGGCAAGAAAAACTAGAGGAAAACTCAGGAATTTTAGCTCTCCAGTGCCAAAAAATTCCCATTTTTACCCTCCACTGGCATCTTAGTGGGCTCATTTTTATTCCATTCCTCCATCAACTTTTAATTTGCTTGTCAGAGGTTTGTTTTGATTCAAGGCTTGAACCAAATTCATTTTACAGAAGGCTACACCAGAGTCTGAGTTCATTCAGATTTAATGGGTCCCATTTAATCACGGCACTGAAATTTTTATGCTGGAACACAACCATCATAAGGCCGAAATCCAAAAGCTTGGGAGGGGGGGAAAGCAACAAGTGAACACTGAAACCAGCAAATGTTGGATTCACTAAAGATGTATGAACCTCTTAAGCATGTCATGAAAACCTTTGAGTTCAGCAGTGTGCAAAATTAACAAGAACAGCTTCATGATCTCCTCTTTCCTGTTTAAAGCCGTGTTTCCGCTGCATGGCTCGGCTCTTTTTCCACAGAGTTTTTAAATGTTCAAATAATAAGAAGCAATTCTGTATTCAGTTGATACAAAAGACTTAGAAAGAGCAAGACAAGCTTTGTGAAGATAACCGTGTCATTGTGGTTCAACCGAGGGTTTGTCATATGGATTTATCCTTCTGTGAAAATATTTATGGCCTTTTTCCTCTGGCTGTTTCTTAAGTGTTCAGATTCTTTCTGTGGTTTTCTAGTCATCTGAAGTCGAGTAGTAACTGGTACTTTTCTGGCATCACCTGTGCAAACACTGGAAACCATCGACCGGTCAAAAAGAATTGTCACTAGATTCGACAAAAACATCATGAACACCGATCGCAAAATTGCAATTGCAACTATTTTTATTCACTCGACCCACATTTGAAGCTGCAGCACGACGGCTGGAGTCACAAGTATTTTTTTTTTGAGTGGCCACAATCAGCTCTCACACCTGCGTCGCAGCCGTTCATGGTGGAATCCAACTGTAAGAATCACAGTTATGTCGGGGAGGTTTCAGCTTCAGTGGAAAACAAAAGCCAGAAACGTACCAAAAAGTGTACTGAGTCAAGTTTAGATGGTCTGATATCTTGTTGTTGTCTTTATATTTATCATACAGACATGAGACACATATGGATCTTTGTTTGACATTCAATCAAAAAGCAAATAGATGTCAATATGTCTTAAAATGTTCATTTTAGCAATTATAACTAAGAATCTATTAATTTTTTTCAGTGGCTTCAAGTACAAGCACGCATTGTATTTGTCGTTCAGTTGCTTTCAATTTTTAATATTCTATTAGGAGTTTTTTC
>JAUZTA010000005.1:20557501-20572742 GCA_034780835.1 Ctenochaetus striatus | reverse complement strand
TCTGCATCTTCAAAGCATAAACAAGGAAGTGAATTGGGTGACGTACGTGCATTACGTTTGTGCTGGGGACTGCTAAGATTGGTGGAACTGACGGGAGGCTGGCCAAAATTGCGTAAAAGTGGCGGTGATTGGCCAAAATTGCAAGGTGGCGCAGAATTCACAGATTGGTTGAATTTGCGTTAATTGTTGCGATCGCAACATTGCGAATTCCTGGAGGGACTGACTTTTAGACAGTAGACATGTATCTGAAACAGCCCTAAAAGTTAAAATGCTGTGCGTCGTTCTTTCTGTCATGTGATCATGGAGACATGGGCGTGACTGACAGTTCATATCTGTGCTATAAAGTGTGTAACATAACTTTATACAGTGACCATGAGGGAAATCAACAGTGGAACTGATCAAACTGCCAAAGTTCCGACCAGAGTCAGTTTTCGGTTGGTCGGCATCTCATCGGACACCATGACCCCCGTGTCAACCAGCATGCCAGATGAAAACCAATCTGGCAGAAATTAGGCTTGATTAAAAAAAAAAAAAAGAACTGTGAGCGACCAACTCTGTTCTGCAACAAGAAACTCTCACGCCTCCGGCAGTCAGGTGTACTTACAGAGGGCAAATCACTTAAACCCCGTGTGCAGATTACTGTAGTTAGGGATTAGGATCGACGGGGCAGCAGTGTGACACTTGACCGTTGACAGCAGCGTTCAGACTCAAGCTGCTAAAACCACAGCAACCGTGTCCGACCCCGGTTCACGTAACACGTTCAATCAAACAATATGGCCACATACTGCCAGCTTCTTTTTTTGCTTTGTGACTCAATATAATTTAATCTGACTTGAAAGATATTGACTCTGCTGTTATGATGCTGAAATTTTATCTTGAAATTACAAAAGATTTTGACAAGTGATGTGATGTTTTCCTTTTTTTTTCGGCTCAGTTGAAGTCCAGAGCCGTTGTACTCACACTTGTTGTTTTCTCTGTTCCTCAGGGTGAGAATCCGATCTACAAAAGTGCCGTAACAACTGTCGTCAATCCAAAGTACGAGGGCAAATGATGGAGCTTTGCCTTCTCTGTGACAACACTGTATGGAAAGGAGTCTGGGCTGAATCGAAGGGAGGGGCGGGTTTTATAATGCTCTCACTGTTTGTTTGTTTGTTGTTGTGGTAGCCACCAAATGATAGCGATGCATTTTGCCACTATTTCAGTTCGTTTTACTAACTTGTTTTTATTTTCTATGCATCAGAAATGTGTACAGTCTGTAAAAATGTGGGGTTTTGTTCTGTTTTTTTTTTTTCCTTCCTCTGTGGAACTTGAGAGAATGTGTCGAACTGATTTGTAGTTTTTCGGCCACAGGACTGGCAAGGTACGAAAAACCTAGCTGTGCCTTTTTTTTCTTTTTTTATAAAACCATCAAGCCATTAGTGTTTTGTTGACGGTTGAGTTGGATGTTGAAAACAGGCAAGAAGTGAAGAGTTCCTCTCCAAATAACCACGAGCACAATGCATGACAAACTGTCGGCTAATGTTTTGGAGACACAGGTGAGCTTTAGTCTTAAGATTGCTTTACTGTCTGAGCAAAGGTCTTAATGTGTCTGTAATCACTCTGACTCTTTTTAGTGTCTCTGGGGTGAAACTCTTCGAATGTAGCGCCACTTGGCCGAGTGCGGTAGCAAAAGAAATGTGTACAGTATGTTTTGGTTTCTGTGTTAAGCCATATTTGTATTCACAGAACGGGATTGAAGGCGTTTGTATGTGTTTTTCTAAGTGACTTAATCTATCTGAACAATCATTTTTTTTAAAATGTCATCGAAAAGATATTTTCTTAGGCTGCCTTTTTAGACTAAAGGACTTCAGTGTACAGTGGTATTAATGTTTGGCTCAAGGTTTTACTTGCTTAATTTAAAGCCAACTCAGGTCCTTAATTCTTCACAGCAATGCCAAATACACACAAAACTGCCTTATTCGCTAACAAAGTTTTGCTTATATTGAAATGTCTTGTTTGTTTTTTGGTACATGAATTGGAAAAGGGTCCCACCTTTCTTTTTTACATGTCAATAATTCCAACCAACTCTTTAATGGTGCCTCAATCAATCGTTTTTTATTGAAAAGAAATGGTGATAATGTCATTAAGTCATAAAGATTAGTGGTACGGAAATTAACCATGGATCTTTAGTGTTTGGGGGGTTTTGCAAAGAAAAAAAGGTTACAACTATCACAATTATTTTTAAGTGCCTTTTTTTTATTTCAAAACATTCACATTTGCAATTCTGTATTTCTAAAATTATTTATTGAATAAACATTGAAGACAATTGACCCCTATACTTTAAAAACATCATTGTGCCGTTGTACATTTGTGGATGTGTTCAGTGTTCTTTGTAACTAGCTTTAGGCCTGTTTTCACCGTGCAGGAACCTGAAGGGGAACTTGAACAAATTGTCTGCTCTCGTCTCTTCCCAAGGCTCCAAAACAAAATGACCGAGCAGGTTATCAGTTCTTCATCCTGACAAATCAAAACAGCTTGACAGATGAGCACATGAATTGTCAGAAGGCTTAAAATTATATATTTTTTAATGCCTGCACTAAATCACAAGTAAAATTGCCTGGTAATAGTTTCCAGTGGTGTTGCCTACAAGGTTTGCTGAATGTTGATGCAACTATTTATGTTTTACCAGGACCGAAGTGTCTTTTTAAGCTAAATAGAAGTTTATTCCGACACATGAAAACAATGAAAAGCATCTTACATTGTGTTGTGTGTCGCACCTGTTTCATTTTTAAAAGTAATTCATGGTTAAATAGAATATTTTTCTTTCACTTCTGACTCAAAATGAATGAAATTACACTAACAGGATAATAAGACTGTATGGTGATCTGTTTATATTTGTCCTGCACATTTTTGAAGTGGTGCCTAGATGTGTGTTTAAACGCCCATTTTTCATCTTAAAAATGACTTTTATCAACATAAAGAGACCGACGAGTCACATTCAGATAATTTAGACATTTTATTTGGAATTTTCTGCATTAAAAACACCAAACAAATGGAAGTGCGACTCAAATGGAGCATAATAAAAAAGCCCAGCTCGGAGCTGAACATCAGACCTCATCGTGACACCGTCAGCCAATCACGTTTCGTTCCATCCCTTGTGGAGCGTGACGCCTCAATCCGAGGGCTCTCCACAGGTGATTGGTGGCCTCGGCCGACCAATCACAGGCCGTGTTTTGCAGCAAAGTTGTTAACCCCCAACAGTAGCACTTTGGCTGCCACCTCTCTAGTTTCAGCTTGCTTTACATCGACAGGAAAAAAAACAGACTTTTCATCGATCGATAAGCGCTGTTTGTCGAGGCGGACGCGAAGCCGAGCGGCGGCTCTTCCTGCCGGGACACCGGCTCACCGTTCGGCTTTTACCGGAGCTCCAAGTGGAAGAACTAGCCGAGGCTAACGTTTAATGTTAGTTGGCTCCCTCTCTGGCTAGCTGCGTCGTGTTGCCTGGCGTTTTTTTTAAACTTCTGACTTGCAGAAATGTTGCCCGTCTGTCTCGAAATCACCGACGTGTACCGGACGATCAGCTCGGTGAGTAGATTTCTTGTTGTGTTTTTTTTTCCGTCTCGAGTCGACGGTCATCAGAAAAGGCCCACCGTGAATAGTGTTTTCTGGCATCAGATGATTTCATACACGCAATCAAATTCCTGGCTGGTCAGCTGGATGCAATTCAGCATTAAAAAAACACACACACACACACACACACACAAGTTCCCAATCACTTTCCCAGCTCGCGAGACGAGGAGAATGTGATATCGATTGATTGTGATAAAGAGGATTTTTTTTTTATTGTATAAAACAAACAAACAAAAAAAAATCTAGTTCACTGGATGTTGCATTAAAGGCAGAATTAGACAGTCGGAAATGTGATATCTGTGTTGGGGAGAGAAAAGCCCATCAGAAGGCGGAGTTGCAGAGCCTGTGTGAGCTTTAAAACACACATCTGACATGATTTCATGAGAGGATTTTTCATCATCTTGGCCAGAAATGTAACATTGTTGGATCATGGGCTTATGGGTGTGTGGCTAAACAGCGCCAGGCAGCTCCAGTGGCCTGTCATGGAACTGCTTGGCCCTGGCCTGCATGGGTCTGGATCCTTCATGTCTC
Organism: Ctenochaetus striatus; assembly: GCA_034780835.1. Lineage (NCBI taxonomy): Eukaryota > Metazoa > Chordata > Actinopteri > Acanthuriformes > Acanthuridae > Ctenochaetus > Ctenochaetus striatus. The sequence continues at coordinate 20,568,602 of JAUZTA010000005.1, read as the reverse complement.
CTGCATTATCTACTGTAACAAACATCACCTTTCCCTTCATGGACTTAATAACTAATTAGATTTCCCTTTTTTAAAGATAAATTAAAGGACCTGCACCCACTCAGGGACAGAAACGCCTCATAGTGACCAGCAGTGGTCGTGTTACACTCATCAGCTAATAATCCTTTAAAAAACACTGCTTAGTGTCCCAGATCAGATGGGTTCACCACATCGAGTTAACCAGGTGAGTTGTGAATCAGAAAAAGTACGATAAACGGGGTTTCCAGTCGCTGTCTTGTGATTGTGTAAACTCCTGAGGTATTATGGGACAAACCCCACCCTCATGGGACATTTGTAGGCCACAGTAGCACAAAGTATGTGAGGTATGAAAGGACTGTTTGCTAGGTGGTGATGGTCTGTTTAAATGTTTTTCCCAAAGCTTTTAAAAGCTCCGATCTCAAGGTCACAAACATCCACTTCTTAAAATTCATGTATTTCTTCGTAGTTTTTGCCATTTTTGCATAATCACATGAAACAGAGGCCCCCACATCAGACTAATTATTGGCTTTATTCCAGTTAATATTCATGCTGCAAATAAATGTGCATTAAAAATACTTCAAATACAGCTTGACTCCAGGGTAACTGGAGGGGAAATCAGGCTTTCAAGATGAAGATAAAGCATCAATATGATAGTCAACACATTATATACACCTCTTCTAATTACACATTATCTAGTAGACATGATCATTCTTTGTGTTTTTGACAAACAACCATGCAAATGTGCCTTCACTTAAGGCCAATGGGCTCAACAGCCAAAGAAAGTATAACAAGTAGGAACAGGAGTGTATGTTATTCTGGAAATCAGTAATAAAGGACATAAGTAGCTTTAAATGTCAATAGTTAGTCAAAAACAAGGTAGTTATTTAAATCCAACAAATTAAAATTAAAATTCTTACCCTGGAGTTTCATTTGCATCAGCACTCATAACCACTGTGCTGCTTTGCATAATTGAACTTCCTCCTGATAATAAATGTACATGAATTTGGTTGATTTCCTGTTAGAATTTACCGTCAATATATGACAGCATATTTGTTTTTGCTTGCTGAGCGAGGAAGAAGGTCGACAAACGTGACTAAATGAAACGTGAATCAAACTTAAATACGTCGTCTCGTCTGTGAACTTTTCTGCCTGAGTCAGAGATTTTCACATGCAGGTGTGGCTGTTAAACAATGGAATAAACTAATCCCATGATCCCAGAAATATTCACACTTTTTTTTTGTTTTCATTGTTTTATTAGCTTCATTGAGAGGCAAAAAAATGACACATTGTGCATGTAAAGCTAAGCTACAGAGGCCTCGAGTGGCATCAGATGCAGCGTTGAGTTTGTTGCTACTGGTGACTCCTTTTACATTAACTTTGCAGCCAAACCAGCGACTCTGTGAAACTTAGCCACAGTCGCCTGGCCCATTTTATTCAGCCACCACATGATGAGACACTCACTGATGGCGAAGATGGCTAAACACGTAAAACCAATTTTTTTTATTTTTTTTTAAAAAGGAAAAACAAACTTTTTAAAAGATATATAACAAAATTTTTAAAATGTAAATGCTAACATGTTCAAATGTTGTATTTTATCATGGTTAACCACCTCAGTTTGGGGGGTTAGCACGCTAACATTTTAACTGTTTAGCGGTAAATGTAAAATAAAGTTGCAGATGATGAGGGAAAAAATAGTTTTCCACACATTTGCTGTCGCTCTGTTTTATACAAATGAACAACTGACCTGCAGAACTTGTTTTTTTAATCTGCATCTAACTGTGTTTTCTCCCATCATGCTTTGCAACACTACAGATAGAAAAGGCTAATGCTTTTTTTTGCATGTCACCAAGATCAAGGAGAAATGTTGACAAGTTGGGTGACAGAGGAGCTTCTGTCTGGAAGTTAGAAACAAAATAAATCTGTTTAATAGGAATAACTCTAGAGTCTCTTTGGTGGCCGTGAACACACCAGGTGTGGAGGCCCGAAACAGGCAGCACTGCTGACAATCATGAGCAGGTGGTGGAAAAGTGTTTTGTCTTTGCTCCGCCCAGATAGCCCTCTTCTTCACCTCTTTTTAATCAACCAGCGAAATCTCAGTTGTGAAGTGTGTGCCACTTCATTTTTTTGTCTCTCTTTTGAGAGCTTTATGTTCTCAAAGTCCAGATTTTTGTTTAAATGTCCTGGTTTGCTCTTGTCATTTGGCCCTCAGGTCCTCATGATGCAGGCGGTGGATTTAATGATGAAAAGACAACCTCAGCTCACCTGGATGGACCCTGGCTAAACCGAATGACATCAACAGGTAAGGTGTTAAAAAGACTGTAAAATATTATTCTGACCTTGATTAACATTTGACAAATTGCTGACAGAGGAATAATTCTGAGGCTGGGGTCCTCGTTCTTAACTCTCCATATTCATGGAGGTCAAAGCTGAGCTCAAAGACAGCTGGGGGGTCTACAGCCACACCGACCAGCCCAGATAACCATGATGGCTCTGCTGGAGTCAAACACACTCATTGATGTACATTCTTACTGAGCTGCAGAGAGATTTGGACAGAAATATTCAGCTAACGGAGTCCATGCAGTGTTTCTTTGTACCTGTGTGTTGGTGTCCTGTAATTTGGATCATTTGCATGTCACGCCAGAAGAGGGCATCATTGTTCTTGTGGTGAGCATGTTGCCATGAAGCCTTTTACCTGGATTTTTTTTTTTTTTTTTTATTATTGAGACAAGTGGGCTGTGTAAGACTCAGCAGTGATAGATAAGGTTCATTGGATCTGGGCTTTTCTTTCAAGTCAGTCAGCTGGAACAGTTACTTCTGTGGTATTTTAGGCGTTGGTCTGGATTGGGAAATGTGGGATTTTTAACTCCTAACATCTTTTAGGGTTGTGTTCCTCCAGTTTAGCACCTAATTATGGTACCAACTCCCACATCATTATTGCACAGAGTATTTAAGTATTTAAATTTAACTTTTAATAGCAAAAAAAAGAAAAGAATTTAGAGTGAAATGTTTTCACTTCTTGCATTTCCTAGTAGATATACTTTGAAGGCTGTTTTTACTTAGTAATTATGCTTTTTAATGTTAGTCCTTCACAAAAAGAAAAAGTTAAATGCCAGAATAAATTTATATGGATGAATTTAATTTTTTATCATTTGAAAGGTCTAGTTAAAAATAAACGTTAATATGTTATTATGGACTTTTAAAATTAAGATATGGACTTGCATCATTATTTCTAAATTAAACAAAACCAGATTTTGAATAAGTAATGTCGTTCGCACCGTTCGGTTTTAATAAAATATTAGTTAAATAAAATAAATTATTGTTTGTAATACACCTGAATCGATTTTTTTAAAAGTTTATTTATTTATATTTTTCGCTCATATTTTATTTTTTTTTAATCTGGTGATTAGTTATTAGTCTTTTTCTTTTTTATACTTTATTTTTATTTATATATTCTATTAATATGAAATAAAGTATTTAATTATTTCGCAATATTTTTTTTTTTTTTTTTTTCTGGCCCTGCCTAATGTTTATCTCAATAATTTATATGTATGTGTGGAGAGGAGTTAGTTTGCAAGAAAATGCCCCCTTCCCCCCATCCCCGCAACGCGCAAGCGCTCGGGATCGTGTGGGAATGGTCGGTCCGCGAACTGGGGGTTGGACCGCTCCGAGCGAAACAGAGCAAAAGAGTTTTAAATGTCCGCCATGTTGTCCATGGCGCACTGAGCCAACGATAGGGAGCGGAGCGTCGGAAAAAAACAGTCCGAGAGAGAGCGACCAAGATCCGGGCCTTCCCCCGGCTCCGTTGGCGACGCCCTAAATACAAGCTACGGCCATTCGAACGTTAGAATAGAGAATAACCGCACAGAAACATCCATGAAAGCTCCACTCGGTACCGTTGTGAATATTAGGAGATCCGATAGATTTATATTGCATCTCGAATTGTGAAAAATGAGTAAATTGTCGTTTCGGGCACGGGCGCTGGACGCTTCCAAGCCACTACCCGTCTTCCGTTGTGAGGATTTACCCGATCTACACGAATATGCATCCATTAACCGGGCCGTGCCGCAGATGCCTACGGGGATGGAGAAAGAAGAGGAATCGGTATGCTTTTTAACGTCCGAAAATATGTGAAAAATTATGTGCTTTGTTTTATTTTTTTATTTTTAAACGTTCACAGGCGTCCCTCCTTTTTTCTGCGCAAGCTTTCACAAAATGGCCGCCGATTTTCTGGGGAGAAACACGACGGATTTCTGTTGCAAACGGCGCGCACGCGGGACCCGGACGGCCGTTCGGCCACAGTGGGGACGCATTCTGTCATTATGGGATAAAATAACGCGGTTTGGTCCGCTCATTTGTGCGTGAGGTGGTTTTCTGAGTACAAAGGAGTCATGTGACTTCAGCAATTCCGACATTTTGTCTCGTCTAGCAGGAACGGGGCCTTGTGTTGGCGTAATTGCAGAGGACCGGGGCAAGGGGGTGCTAGTGATTTCAGATTATATGGGGCATCTGCGCCGCTTCCAGACAGAAATGTCAACACCGCTGCCATGCATCGAGGAGAAACTCAGCCTCGGTCATCTCGAGCAGGATGTGGTCGATGGTTTTATGTGTGTTTGTGATGCGTTTACTGACATCTTTAGCTTTAATGCTGAGTCTCTCAGTTGGGACAGTTGACTATTAGCTCTTATTTATGTCATGTTATTCTCTACACTCCTCCATCTTTATTTTTATTGTGATATTTTAAATTAACGCTGCTGCTGTTGTCATTCAATTTTTGCATTAATTAAAGGCAGTGATCAGTAAATGCACTGCATTTGCAAAAAAATATATTATTTGATTTTTTTGCTAACCTGGAGAGATTTCTCTTCAAATCTCAACTTCAATCTGGAGAAAAGGTTGTTTTTAATCTGAGCTGTTGTCACGACAACAACCATGTGTCTGGTTTCCAAGTGTTGACATTTGATTCTTGATAAGAAACACCTAATCCCATTCATGCACCCATTTTCTGCAGCTCTTGTAGATGCAGAATTTGAAAATTATTGTCGGATAATTGGCCATTCTCAGGCTGAAACCTTGAAATATTTTGAAAATTTTTATTAGCGAGAGAACGCGATGCGTTCAGGTGAAGTTCAGGGATGCACCAGCTGCCGAGACAGGTACATAAACAAAGTCTGCAACTTGCTCTCAGTTCTGCCGCCTCCCACATGGTCGTTGTGGTTATCTGTGGGATGGAGGAGGTTGTGATAAACTGGATGCATCGCAGGGAGTTTTTACTGTTTGTGCTTCTATTCTGTACATGTTTTAAATTCTACAACAGCCCCTTTACACTGGAGAGTCTGAGTTTTGCAGCAAACCCAGCAGGCTTCACTGATGTCTAAATATAAAGGCAGTAAATGGTGGACATCACCGCAGGCGTCAGTGGTCGTTGTTGTTGTTGTTGTTGTTGTTGTTGTTGTTGTTGGCTGCAGCCGGTGGCCTCTGTTCTCGCGGTGGAGGCTCGGTGTCAGGGGTTCACTGTGTCAGATGGCACAGCAGGCTGGCAGACCAGCAGCACGTGGCGCTCAGGAGGAGATCAGGGCAGCGGCGGCGGCGGCTGCAGGAGGAGGTGGAGGAGGGGGCTGCTGTCACTTCAAAGTCTGTGCTCCGCTCAGCTGGAGTGCTTCATTATGTAACAGTCATATTATCATAAGAGGTAGGCCAAGGCCTGCTGCTTTCCAGCCGCTCAGGGCTTGGAGATGTCTGCTCTTAGGGTCTGCATCAGGTGTGGGACGGAAACATGCTTTGAGTCGTTGATGGTGGATGTTGCAGCTCATGCTCTTCATACCTCTGTCTCTTCTGAACTCATGTTGCTTTATTTTAGATGCATATAATTTACACTTTGCATCCCTGACGTTCCACACAGGGAATAGTTTTTGGACATATGCTTGACCAACTGAGCTTGCCAGCGCTGCAGCCACTTTGACAACCCACTCAGTGTTCGGTGGTCTGCAGGGTGACTGTGTGGGGTCCCTGTGCTCATGAATGGAGAGCTTTTTAACAGTCGGTTGTTGAACTGCGAAAGCTTCTCTGCGTGCCAAATGTAGCGCCGCTTGTTCGAAACACTTCACACGAGATCGCACACTCGCTTTTTTCTGCTTCTGCTTGACTTTCTCTTGGAGAGCCGTCGCTCAGTCCAGCATGTGGTTTTTGTAATTTTCAGGCGGTGTGTGTGTGTGTGTGTGTGTGTGTAGCGTGGATTGACTGTAGAGCTGCCAGAAAACTTCCTGAGCACGTGCGGCGTGTTTGTTTTGGGCCAGACTCTTGGTCTTGTGTTTACTTTTGGGTGAAAGTGAGGTCAGTGTCTGCGGCCCCGGTGGGAACCCGCAGGCATCTGTTGTGTTTGCCTCTTCCCTAGACAAAGTTCGCCACTCTTTTTCTCTCTCACACACACACACACTCACACACACTTTGGCAGGCAACCATGCTCTCGCTGTGTGCCCTTGCTGGGTGGGAATGTCGGGTATGTCACCTGTCCAAAGTCTCTGCTGCCTAAATGCTGTGAAATTGAAAGTTGCCCCTTTTCTTGCCGTTTGCTGTCTTTTTCTCCGACTGTTGACAGTTTTGAATTGACGTGTTTTTAACCAGTGTGGGAAATTAAAACCAACCTGAAGGCAAGTCCTCGAATGTAACTCCACACTGTGGTTGCCAGCCATGCAAGTCTCAGCTGGAGCGATTACTCAGGACGAGAAGTGAATTTGAGGAATTTTCCAGTCATTGATCTATGGATAGAAGACTGTGTGCATTTTGCTAGTGATTAATCACTGTCCCTGGGTTATTATGCGATAATAGGCCCACGCCCAAGTTGAAAAAATGTTATTTTGCCTTGTTGACACTGTTTCTATCTTAATTTATCAGCCATATTTATAAAAGGCTGGGCAACATGAAAAGAAATGCGATCATTTTTTATCTCTGGTCAACAGAAATGGAAAGTTTCCCAAATCACCGTCACTTTCTTAACAAACTTCTGGCTGAGTTCAGATCTCTGCATGACCGAACCCCACCGTCAGCTGTCTGCCGGTAATTTCCCACCGCACTCAGGCTCGGTGTGAAAAACCATCCTCTCCCATGCAGCGCATAAAAACTGCTTTGTACTGTAGCTATGCGTCCCTCGACAGCCTTACCCCCGCCGTCCCCCTATGGCTGTCCATCATGTTAAGTGGCATTTACAGAGTCTGGGACAGTAGCTGTCGGAGGCGAGACTGGTGTAGGTGGAGGAGGCTCTGGCTGCCTCGGCAGACTTGACAGTGATCGATGCGGTCATTTTAGAAGGCTATTTCTGGACTCCTGCGTTTGTGTCAGTGTGTGTTTGTGTGTGTGTGTGTGTGTGTGTGTGTGTGTGTGTGTGTGAGGGCACTGGCTAATGCTCTGTATTCTGACTGTTCACCTCAATCTGAGTCTATTTATTCTCAGGCAAATGGCCACGGCCGGGAAAGTAAACAAACACATTGCTTGATTAGGTTTGGCAGCCGACGTGTTTCTGCTCGGGGCGGTTTGATTTTTATGAGTTTTTCCCTCATTGTGGAGCGGCTGGAGGAAGTGGATGCAGGGGCTTAGACGCTCGCCGGGGGAATGATTCAGTGGGAATCGGACGGGAACATGAAGGTTACGCAAGCAGGCACGCACAGAGGAGGGGGCTGCGGCGTGTTTTAAGAATATGTTAAATGCTAGAGAGTTTTGAGTTACGTATGCAGACGCCTGTGGGGAAGCGCAGAGAATAAAAGTAAAAGGTTGTCCACAGCAACGTCTTCAGCTATAGGAGTAGGCTCTCCTCAGAGCAGATCGCCACAGCTCATGGCGCTGTAATAAATGTAAAATGCGCTCTCTGGCCTCAGGTGTAACAGACTGTAGAAAGTCATTAGCCCCAGCAGTGTGGTGTTGATGATGAACACAGTGCTGTGGGACACAATGAAATGGATTTAACACAGCAGACTGAAAATGTTACGGATGACTATAAACAACATGATAATACACTGAAAGTCACAAATTCTAATGGGTTCTGTTAGTCTTTTGTCTCTTTTGTAAAGTAACATCCTTGTTTTTGACTGTGGAATGAATAAATGAAGTCTGTGCTGTAACAAAGACACAGTTCAATCAGTTTTCAGCTCCGATCGACTGAACCACCAAACGTTTGCCTGATTTAACCCGGTGCAAACAATGCATGACCTTATGTTCCTGTTTTATAATAAGCAGTCTGCCTCTTCCTGTGGTCAGTTTAACGACCAGAGGAAAAAGGCTGAGGAAAACAAAGCTGACATTAAGCACTAAGCTGAAGAAATGACCTACACATTAGCTCCTGTAAAGTAATTGTTAAAGTAGAAAACGTCACATTGTGGCTTCTCAGTCAAATCTGAAACTGTCACGACCAGTCGGTTCAACACCTGTTGTTCAGAAGTTGCACTTAGTTGGTAATTTTGAAACTCATTCTAGGTTAAAGTGCTGCACACGTGCTGCTCTGTAAGATCTGAAAGACAATGTGGACTCATATGGGTAATTTATAACCTGATGCTGAAATTCTGTTTAAGACAATACTTATGCCCGTGTGTTGTTGGACACATCATCTGGAGTTAGCGTAACTCATAGAAAAAAGACACTTTATTCACACCAAAAAGACAAAGAAATTAAATTTACCTAAACCATTTTGGTGTGTCTTTCTACTTTTTTAATGGTCACCAATTTAGTTTTTGTGTAAATAAGCTCTTATTCACAGATTAAAATGTGCAAATCCCCTCTGATGATGTTGAGCATCTTCTCATTTGCTTCTACAAACCTGTTTTGTCCTCGGTGTGTCTTTCAAAGTCGTGGTTGAAGCTGCTGTTAATAATTTCAGTGCTGTAGTCATACTGGTCTCAGTCAGTCTCGAGGACTGTTGTTCATTAATGATCTAGCTGGGTTCTCTGGCTGAACTGGGAACGGTACTCCTAGTCTTTGTTTCAGGCAGATTGAGCAACTAATGGATTACTAGCTGCATAGATAACTGATCTAGTAAGCCAACGGTACTGAAAAGTGCACTTCCATGTGAAGGGCCACTGTCATGGACGGGTGTACTTTGGTGGCTATGGTGTTTGGGTGGGCAGTGAGTGTCTAAGTGGCATCCACATCCAAGGTTTCCCTGCAGAACATGATCTGTGAGCAAGAAGCAGTGACTTTGTGTTGAATTAAGTTGACTACACCAGCGTGTATTGTGTTGTTGCAAATGCGACGTGTCCATGCATTACTCAACAGTGACTGTGCCGTCATCAGTCGCTTTTAATGCCCTAACGGACCGGTTGTGCTCAAACTGTCACACTTGTTCTCTAAATGGAGCACACACACATAATGTTCTTTTTAGATTCATTCACTCATTCTGTCTGCTCCCCCTCGGGACAGATATTCCCACCCCCACCACTCCCTTTGTGTCTCTTTGACAGCCGCAGGGAAAACAAACACACACATTCTCTCCAGAGAGCTGCCGTACGAGGCCGACGGCACGCTGCCTTGTTGACAGGCTGCCTGCCAGCGGCTCAGCGCCCGGCTCCGGGCCAAAGGCTCTACTACTACGACTGACTGGGACGGTTCAGACGAGGAGCCCGCCAGCCAACCAGTTAGTCCGCCGTCCAACCTGTCTGCCTTCCTCCAGGCACATTAGCCCTCAGCAGGATCACAAACCGCTGATGGTGGTTAGATAAGGTCATCTAATCGAGCATCAGAACAAAAGCATTTCCAGGCTTTCGTTTGTTTTTGTGCTGTGAAGATGTTGGTTCTGGTTTGTCTGCGTGTCTGGTTTCTACATATCAATCTGCAATTATTTGTATTTTCATTAGTAAAGATGGAGAGCTTTGTCAACCCCCTCTTTTTAAAGAGAAACTGTAGCATGAAATGTTGTAACATGGTGTTATTTTACCTGACAGTCCTGTTGTTCATGCACAGTGTTGCTCAAACTTTTATTCAGGTGCAGTTATAGCTTCTATTTACATGAGTCAGCTTGTTTTACCCCCAGCATGACCGAGCAAACGAGCCTTGATATTTGGCAGCATTTGTTTCTGTGCAATTGCTGCACAAATTGGTCTGAAGATGTGACCCATCAAAGGGGTTTCTGAGTCGTTTGGTTTGTTACATCCCTTTTTGGAGACTTGTCTTTTGTTTTATAGCCCCAAAGCTGTAAAGAACTCACTAACCCCTTATTTTGGATTTTGTGGCAACAAAACTAGATGTCACACAGGCTGCAGAAACCCATTTAAACACTCATTTTATTCTAGCGGCCAACACCACACCAAATTCCCTTCTCAAATTTGATACTTTAGAGTTTTGTTTACCTGCCAATTTAGACTCGCCGAAGTATATTTATGAGTTCCTCATTTGATACATGAACCAGTCTTTTGTTTTGTAACTGATAGTGATGTTGTTTTTGAAACGCTGAATCCGTCGGTACGTTAGCGGGTCGCTCGCTGCCAAGCCTGTTTTTTATGTTTTTTAACTGGTACTCATGTCACCACCTTATCTTTACAATAACAAGTCTCTGCAGAGCTGGAGGGAGTCACTTCTTCAACCGTCTTTCCTTTGCTTCCCTGTGTGTGTGTTAGTGTGTGTGTTAATGTGTGTGGAGCGGCTGGATACTAATGATGATGTGAAATTTTAGCAGCAGCAGAGAGAATCTTGGGTAAACAGAGCCATATATCACAGTTGGAAGCGTACTGAAATGGTTGGGCTAATCTTGGGTGCCCACCTTGAAACTGTGGTGATTCAGATACTCTGTGCTGCCGGGTTTAAAAAGTGTAGCTTCTTTATTTTTGTCGTCTGTACAATCTGTAATGTTGATTCTTCTTTTAAATAACCTCAGTCAGTCCCTTCAGGATTTCGTGGGTGTTTTTCAAGATTGTTGCGACCTAAAGTGCCTGAATTTGGGGCAGCTTTTCTAAAAAATTGCGATTTAAGTTGCGTTGTTTTAAGTGTATTTGTTGCCATGAAATTGCGGGAGACAGTGAAAATTGCTGAAAAGTTGCATTTTTTTTCTTTGTTTTGTATAATTCATTAAAAATCAAAGGTGACTCCGCTTTGGTGAAGAACATCA
>JAUZTA010000005.1:20036714-20056718 GCA_034780835.1 Ctenochaetus striatus | reverse complement strand
CAAAAAAAAAAAAAAAAAAAAAAAAAAAAAAAAAAGACACAACAGCAACCCCTCCCTAGAAATAAGCCAGTGTCGGCAGAGTGGGAAACAGCATGCAGCAGGATGCCATAACATTGCAAAAACGAATAAGGGCGTAGCGGCAAGAGAGACGCATACCTGGGAAGATGCTTGGCGCGGCCGTCGCAGTTCCCCTGCGCCCAGCTTTAGCTGCTGAGACTGAGAGCACTGCACAGAGCCTGAGCCGAGCATGCCTATTGGTAGGCAGAGACGCGCTGGTTGCTGGCTGCCTGGACTGGGCTCTCCTCACTACAGCTGAGGTGGGGTGGGTTTCTCACATGCAGGCAGCTACAGAGAGGGATGTCAGAATGGTTTCTTCCAAACTCTTTCTCTTAACTTTGCTTTTTTTTTTCATAGCAACAGTCTTTTTTTTTTTTTTTCAATTCAATCTGGCTTATTGACCTGAATGATAACTACACACAGTTAGAGCAGTAAAGTCTGTAGTATCACATATGTTTTGGGTAATAAAACCTGACAGGAACACACACCTTTTGTGTTTCTACAAGAAAGGTCAACTGCAGCTGTGCCTTTTTTTTTTGCCGCACTACATAGCTGATTCCCCAATAAAAACTCCATCTCCCAGTGAAAAATTTCTACCTAAATGCCCATGCGTCTCTCTCTCCCATCCTGTTAAGTTTTAGATGTGCCGTATGGCAGCAAGCAGCACCGCGCCCTTGGTGATGTTGATGACTCGTCACTGTGTGTGTCCCCCCTCCCATCCAATGCCAAGACAGCTTGGCTAATTAAATGTGCTGGGCTCAGGCCTTCCTGTGCCAACTGTGACATGCTGCACTCTGAGGGATCCCTCATTCGGAGGAGTGACGGGGCAACGAACACGTCCAAGAGATTCAATCACTGATGATGACAAAGTGTTCAAGCCTGACCTCAGGGGTCCCTGCGAAAAGCAGACACCATGGAAGCCCTTTACTTTTCCCATATTCAGGGAGGGGGTTTAGTTGACATGCATTCACATCTGGGAACTGACCCAACGCAACCAGCTCTGGGTGGCCGGTGACTCCTGGCTACGTAGCAGTTATGGGCTGTACAAAAAGGGGAAAATTTCACCTCCTCCAAAAAAATGGTCACAGGTTCAAGCAGAAACAGGTTCAAGTTCACAACTTTCTATGTTTTCATATTTTAGAGACAATAGAGGCGACATGGGCAAACAGAAAGTCAACTGAAAAGAAGCAGGTTTGTAACTGCAAGACTTATTTCTCGAACAGCACGAACAACAAATACTGTCAACAGCATTTTGTGGGTTAGATTTCAGAGTTTGCCCAGGACAAGAACACAATTTTTTTTAAAAACTTGGGTAGCAGCCAACCTTCATATGGTTGGTTGTTGTACTGAGGTCTTTGTCTCTCTTTGGGTTACTTGCATCACTAAAATAAACATTGTTGATTCTGGAACCCTATCTCAACAGCTCTGTGTCAGTGCTGGAAAAAGGTCTGGCTGCACCCTGCTGTAGGGGAAAAAACACTCAACCAATTACATGCTTCTCCAGTGGCGCTAAGCCTTGGATGCAGCAATGGTTCTCCTTCAAAGTAGTAGCATCTATTGTCTGTATCTAGTGTGTCAGGATATGACGCTGGTTATCACCTGTTGCCAGTGGGGTTTCCAGCTAAGAGCAGAAATGTTGGGATGTTAACTACTGTGTCACACGCCACCAGAACATGAACCCTCCTACCCCAAAGTCAGATGATATTTTACCACAACCAATCCGACCAGACTTGCTGTGTCTTTTGTAATATACAAATGAATCCGTAGTTGAGAGCCTCCTTACAGGTCACTGAACATACCAACATGCTCGTACATATACCTTTAAGAATTACGTATTAAATAAAATTATCATATCGTTACAGCTCGACTGATGACAGTCTGTCACAGTTGGTTAAGAGTTTTGTAAATCTAAATTCCACCACTCAGTGCACTGGCCTCATGTTGTCTGATCATTTTCATTGCTACCAGCCGGGAGTACCTGCTGAACACAGACCACTGTATCAGCTCTTCTCCTGCCTCCTGCCACACTGTCAAGACGCTGCCAGCAATACCCATCTCTATGGCAACATAACTTGTCATTTGGTGGACGCTCATAATACTTAAGTGCTTCTTTTTTAGAACAACTGCCTCAAGGGAAGTGAAGGCCCGACTGATCTGAGCACAGGACGGTCAGAGTTTGTAGATGAATCTACCTGAAAGACAGGGAAATATTAATTTGCATCTTGTTTGGCTCTTATCTAATTTTAGTTTCTTGAAATGGTGTTAAATACACTGTCATTATAGTTCATGTGTTTTAGCTGATGTGTTTTTTTTGCTTTGACTCTGGCTTGTCTTTACCAGAGGTGGATGTTGTCACCCAGAGGAGAGTGTCTCACTTTAGACTGAACTCATTACACATACAGGAGGTGTTGCTGCATGTTTTTCCCATCACTGCTACAGACGGAAGAAAGGTCTGAAGAGGTTGTTCGAGACTTGAGGAAGCTTGGTGGCTGTGTTACAGTTAAAATGGAGTCTTAAGGTTCATACAGCAAGCAAATGTTTGTGAATTTAAACATTTAGAAACAGCAGAAAAAATAATCAGTCCAGTATTGTGAACTAGTACTTGAGGTAATTTCCCTACCTGAATTTCAAAACAATTTCAATGCATCAGGATTACTTGTACATTTAGTGTACAGACCTGCTATATTGTTTTGAAAATGCCTTTATGCAGTAGACTAAGCTTTCTTGCAGGTTCCTCAATAACTGTAACATACAGATTTCCATGTCTGTACCTGCATAATAGGACTGATCACATTCTTAACTTTAAACAGGAAAATGCATTCTTTTTGCCCACATTAAGGCAGAACAACAAGCTGCAGACTCAACGTTTTTATTACCTTGATATATGTCATGTGATAAAATGGGTTAGTAAATAGTTGCTTATTTACGCATCCTGTTGACACTGAGAAATGTTAGTATCCATTTGTAGCTGTCTTAATGGCGTCTTCTTTTTGGCCTGGTTTGGTCTCCAGTAACTCCTGAGGGAAGATCTGACACCATGGCTGCTAAATCCTCCTCTGTATATTCACCAGCTAGTTTCAAACTTTGTCTCTTGTCATTTTGTGCTGCACAGGTAGTGTGCAGTGGATTTATCTGAGCTTTTTCTGTCTTCTTTCTCTTCTAACTGCTTCCTGCTGCAGCTGCCGACACTAATGACAGCGGTGAGAGTGAAGCAAAATCAAACAATTAGCCTAATGAAGCTAAGATGCTCCACAGAGCTGAGGGGTTCGCCACTATGAGTGATCCCATTCGCATCACATGTAGTCATCTGATCCATAGTAAATTTAAAAATATTGATTTGAGCTGCTCTAACTGATCATGTTTTCCACAACAGCCATAAAAATACTATTGTAATAGTTCTGTTTGTTACAGGCTTGAGCTGTTTTTTACTATTATTAGTAGTATTTTTAAAACTCTGTTACAATTGTCAGTTCTATTGTTTTTAGATTTACACTGCTTTGTATTCAGAGCATTTATGTAAACCTTAAAACCGAAAACAACATGTCATTTTTGACTCTATTTTTGTTTTGTGTCTGGAGTTTTGTACACTCCAATATGGGGGAGAAGCTTCAGTTTACTGATAGGTTTCTGCTTGTCTGGAGGAGACTGCTGGTCAGTGTGATGTAGGCACTATTTTATCTTTTCCTTTTTAAAATGTTCCTCTCCCTCTTCTGCAGTCTGCCTAGGCTGACAAGACAGTCATGACTTTCTTCCATGAAGGGAAACATTGATTTCGGCTCAGCAGGGATCATGCAAAACAGCCCCTCATTAAAATCATAATTAGAACTTGAAAATGGCACATGGGGTTCAACTCTGGGGTGAGTTGAAAATCTCTGAAAACTATTAAACTTTCATTTAGCCTTTCGCTCCCAAATAAAACGGTGGTGGCATCTTATACAGCGTGAGGTGAAAGCTAGAAGTAACGCCATATCTGCTGAAGCTGTATGTTTCCAGCAGCAAAATTAGGTCCAACTGTTTCACCACATAGAGTTCTGAACACTTGAAAAACACACAGCAATGCTTCAGCCCGTCCTGTTTTATCCTTTCTAGTGACCAAAAAATTGTCTTATTTGTGTACTAAAACTCACACTTCTCTTATTTTGTTGTGACAGATTAAAAAAATTGAGAAAAAACGTCAATATCCTTCATGACTTATTTTTCAATGTCAAGGACATTCTCTCTGTTCCACCTGAAGGTCACTGCTGTGCATCATCATCACCCGTTCTCATACAAACCAAACTATAACGTCACATCAACTCTCTGACAACCCTCATAAACTCCCCCATCAGTTGTGAAGGTCCAGTTCAAACACGCATTAAAACACACACACACACACATAAACACACTCACACACTCTGCCCTCTCCCTGTCCCCAGCCCCGGTTGCCTAGGAGACAGCTGAGATGGGGACCCCATCTCATTACACACCAATAGGACCGTGTGACTGGCTGGAGGAAGAAGCATGGGATCTTTATCGCCATCTAGCAGTCAAGACAGAAAATGACATCTAATTTTTTTTTTAAGCCAAGATTCTGCCTAGTAACCCAATATGCTGACTTCTCCTGGTGCTGAAATCCAGCAATGAGTTTCCAGTGTAATGCATCAACTGCGGGGCTTTACACGAGATGAAAAGTTTAATGTGGGCTGTTAGTCTAATGGTAGCCTGCAAGCTAATCAGTGCGTGTATAAAAAGAACAAGTGTGTGTGTGTGTGTGTGTGTGTGTGTGTGTGTGTGTGTGCCTGTCTGTGTGTGTGTCTGTGCATGTATGCTTGTGTCTTTAAAAGCATGAATCCTCTGATACATCAGGAGATTTATCCCATACATGTTTTTTAAGATAAATGGAGCTAACACTAATGATAAAAAGTATTTAATTTACTAAAGTTCTTTCCCTACATTTAATGCTACTTTATGTTACTTTATACCTCACTGCATTACAGAGGTAAATCTTGTCTTTTTACTTCAGTAAATTAATTTATAAGCAAAAACCACTAGCCATATACAGACTATTCAGCTAGTGAATATTATTTGTATTTCATGTGTACTAATAATTTCAATTACGTGCATTATCCATGTATATTATTCCAATTTCATCTGTGCAATTGAATATTACCACTTAATACTGTCACCTTCGTAAATAATGTACAATTATTTGTTCTTATTTTGTACTTATTGTTCATTGCTCTTTATTCTTATTGCCGTTTTTTACATTCTGTCTTTTACTGTCCACAATGCAAATTCCCCCACTGTGGGACTAATAAAGGAATATCTTATCTTATCGTATCGTATCGTATCGTATCGTATCGTAACGTAACGTATCGTATCGTATCGTATCTTATCTTATCTTATCTTATCTTAATATGTTGTTGATGTGACGTAGATCAAACTCTTTCTCTGGATTTGAACTATACCAATAGCAGAGATAATGTATTTGAGATAATGTAAGTACACAACTTGACAAAATACATAGCAAAGATGTAGTTGTTTTTAGACATTTTAATGGTGAAATAATACATACTATATGTTTACTTTAGTAATAAAAGAATAGTTCCTGTGGTTGTATTATATATCATATTAATAAATAATGTATATATGTACATATATTTCAGTTGAAAGTACTGGAGTATAGTATGCGTCTGTACTGTTATAAGGTAAAACTGCAGTTTCTTAAGACAAAAAATATTCAAGTGAAGTGTGCGTTCCTTGAAACTGTACTTAAGTACAAACTTACTTTATTTTTTTTTAAATTGCGTATTTGTATGTTTGCAATCCTCTGCAGAATATCACACAATCTGAGACAGCTGATCTGGAATATACTGTAGTTTATTAATTCTAACAGATGTGTTCTATTAAATTTTAAAAACATCAAGTAAAAATGGCCACATATGTACGCAGCAGCAGAAGCAGGAGTTTGGGCTGAACTGACCAGGACACTGTTGTGCTTTGATTTTTCTACTTGGCCAGGGACAAAAAGACTGATAATCCTTCTGCTACACACATCGAATGTGAAACAAATCCACATCATACTCCACTGATGACCTGTCTCTTTCTTAACAGATTTAGATTGAGCAGGTGTCCAGTTCACCATAATGTGAAAGTGCAGTTGGGAATGTCAGCAGAACATATTAGTTTTATTAAAGAGTAACTTAACACTCCATGAAAATCTTGTTTCTGCTGACCTCTAGTGGTTTACTGGAGGTTAACTTACTCACTTTGCTGCAGCGATGTACAGGTGTACTCAGGGCCTGGTGACATCACTGTCGGATAGGCTTGCAAATGCAGCTGAGCTTATTTCTGACCAAACCCAACAGTGATGCCGAGTTTGTTCAGAGTTTAAACAGGCTTCAAACTTGTAACAAACCTGGTGTTCAGTTACCCTTTAACAAACAATACTCTGTGCCTCCAGATGATAGGAAATTGTTTGTAGGGCAGGAAGCAGCTTTGTGGTCCACTTGCCCCAGTCTTTTTTTTCCATTAGTTTTTTTTTTCAGCCAAATAGATTTTTTAAAACATTTAATCTAGCACCCAATGAAATGACGGCTTGTTGCAGTATGAAGTTTTCATCAGAGTACCAGTGTGTGTGGGCTGGTGTGTTTTTTTTCCCCACCCTGTTTACACCGTTTGATATACAGTAAATCTTGGAACAATCTTTGCACCTAAAGAAATTTGAGGTTACTACAATTTCAGTCTATAACTCAATATCATCTAGTGGTAATCATGCGCAGGTGAAAATAAAGCGTCTATGTCACTGTACCTATTTTAAATGTGAACAATCCTACGATGTGCACAAACAACCACCTTGTCATCTTTTTGCCCAGCAAGATAAATTGCCTCTTGTTGTTAAAAACTGCCTGGATCCACAGGATATACTACTGTTAATCCCAACTAAAGCATAGTATTGTCATTTAAATGTAGATATAGGAAAGGGTGATTGGATCTAACACAACAGATCATAAAGAGATTTCACACAAACAGTACACTTGTAACAGAGATCAACATAGAAATAAAGACAGAAATTTCAAGAAATAGACGCCTTCAAATGGTGACATAAGACATGGCATGTACGGCAGAACTGAGCCTCATGAAACTACTCATTTAGCTTTAAAAGAAAAGATCTGCAAACACTAATTGTGGGTGTGGTGGTGATATACTGAAGGTCTTTGTAAACATTCTCTGTTCTAGGCCTCTGATTCGGATTGGTCGGTGGCGACGCTGCCATTCAACTCGCCCAATCCCGTTTGCTCCTGGATGTCGGTCATCTCTCCGACGATGAAGGTCGGCTCCCCTCCTTTGCTGTTGGCAGAGCTGCTGTCCGGCTGCTTGGCCGCCGGGCTGGTCAGTGTGGGTTCTTCATCCAGCCTGCTGGAGATGGACCAGTAGAGGTGAGCGTCGAGCCTTGCTGCGGCCAATGAGAGCTCTCGTGCTGAGCAGGAGGGCGTGTCCACCTACGCAGGAGGGAAAGCATGATGAAGGTAAGCACAACCAATTGGCCACCATTCCCATTTATACTTTTGTTAAAGAAAGAGTAGTATTTCATGAGAAACAGACAGTTAATTAGATGAGAAAATAGATAATGTTTTCATGTAAGGTAAGTCGAATTTGAGTTTGGTATTAAAGACCACACAATCTCGTTTTTTTGGAGGCACAAGTGTCCATATTTTGACAAGAGGGTGGAAATAGGGGCAATGCCTCCTATCCCAGTTTGATCAACATAAACAAAAAAAAAAGCTGGGACATGCCATGATAGCAGCTTGTTAGTCATAAGCCCTACTTAGAGCATATCATCCTGTATTATCTAATTTGGCACCATAATCTAAAAGATGAACATGTTGCTTTATTGAAGAAAACTCCAAACCAGCAATTGAGACCTTATTCTAATATGAAAACTGTTTAGTACATAGATGAGAAGAAAGCTCATTTTCTTTAAGATTACATAAAATCAGGCTTTTTTTTTGCAAATAGTGGAGTTGCCTCCTGCTGGTCATTAAAAAGAATGCAGGTAAAGACACCTGCATTGGCTTTACTTTTCAGATCCTCTGTCAATTAACAGACAAGTATGAGAGTTTTATCAATCCTCTCACCTACATCTCAGCAAGGAAGCGTAAACACATTCCCACAAACATCACTGTATCTGTGTTTATCAGTGTATCTTCCAGACTTTTATGCATATCGCATAAAAGCTCTGGTGTGTGGTCCCTGCTGTGTGCTTGTCTCTGACTAAACACTTAAGTTAGACTTCCTGCATTTCCCATCATGCCTTTCAGCAACCCCAAGAGAGCAAGTGTGAGAATTCAGCTTTTGGTTCTACATGTAGGTGGAGACAGGAATAGGGATGACAGCAAGAGTTTTCCTCACCTTACTGAAACACATGCAGTTACACTCTTACACTCTTTTTTTTTACTGTCAGTGGAAGAGCTGGTGGTGTTTGCCTCCTCTGATTAATTCTTAAATTGATTGAAAACGGAATGACACAAAAGTTTGACATTTGTGATCATGTTTTAAACTGTGCTACGAACTCCATCATTACTACATTACTGTTATATAAATATGATGTCTGTCCTCCTATACAGAGAAATAAGAAAATTCACATATCTGATAATTAAGGTACATTCCCAACACATATTGCCTTTTATCTCGACAGAAAATAAGTATTTTCGGATGGATTTTTTTTCTTTAAAAAGGCTCACAGAAGTCCTCAAGTTAATACACAATTTAACCCCTTTTACATATGGGACAGGACAACATCTAGTTACAAGAAACTTACCTCAAACGTGTGATGAAAGGCTCCGTAGTCAACGTCAAAGAAACCCTCCGCTAGTGACATCATCGGGCTGAACCGGTGACCCCACAACACCTCCTCTGCTAGATAGGAGCTTCTGGCCTGACACGTCATCCCTGCGAACACAGACAGATGCATACTGACGATCACATGAGATTGTTTAGATCGTGATATATCAGAGGAAATAACCGGCAGTGTCTGTTTAACAATTCAATCAACAGGCTGTCATATATTTTATATGAACATTCTGTGCAGCCCAGTTGCGCCTATCAGCTGCCTCTTTGTAACTCTCCACAGCACTCTGACAGAGGGAATCAATATTTGGAGTAGGCAGAGAGGCCACCTTCACCTCACGGAGACGCATCATGAATAGCTCTGATGCACTGACTTCCAGCTAAACACTGATGAACACTTGAGTATATTATCCTCTCAGAATAAATTTGACAGGAGGCGATATGAGAAGGGGGATAAGGACAGACATGACACGTCCAAATCCCTCCAAGAAAAAGGTAACTTGACTTGTTCCTGCCAGAGTCTGTTGAAACTTGTGCAGATTTAGTCATTTTCAGACAGAAAGGCAAGTCAACATGAAATGCCGCAGTCATAATATAACATATATGTTAAACTTTACCTCTAAATATCTCTGAAAGGAGCTATGAGCATTGATAATATGTTGCTCAACTGGAATGAAAGATATTCCCACTAAATATAATATAATCCAGTCCTCTTTAATTTTAATGAATTTGTAGAAAAAACCTCTAAAGTCTCGAGGCAGTGTTTTAAGCTTCAGAAATAAGAACTGAAATGTGTTTAATCTGAAGTCAGAGCCAAATTCTATGCAAGTATAACATGACACATTCACATTTTAGGCATCAAACTGATGATTTATCAAGTGTGACTAACATTAACTTGGTCCATAAGTCATCAGTGCTTCGCTTAAGGGCAGATGAGTGTTCACTGAAACGCAGTGTGGGGATGGATGCAGCTGTGGATGGTCCCCTCTGCCTGCTAACCCTAAACACTCTGTTGGACATGATATAACACCCTAATCTTCTCCCAGTGCAAAGATTAAGATGGACTGCTACCTCAGTCTATAGCTGATTGATGGGAACATAAACTATAAAACACCCGACACCCACATGTCCTCACAAGATCCCTTCACACCAGCGATTGCACTCCAGTTTTGTTTCCAGTTATATAACACATTCACTTATATCCAGTGCTTATTTCTAAAAATATATATGTATATTTCCACGGTAATCACATCATAAGGCTCTAAAAGCTCCCTGAAAGACAGACGAGAGAGAGAGAAGAGCTCTCCAACAGAAAACTGCAGCACTAAATTCAGACATCCTGGAAAAGGAATTCCATTTTCTAATGGACAGTTTTGGACGGGGTTTGCTTTCTGTAAAACAGTGATGGTATTACTTTAATGTCACGGAGTTGTATGCATCTACAAGATTAATTTGCTAATGCTCAGTTCTTGTTTTTGCAGCCAAACATTAGAACTTTACAGTAATATTAAATTGCAAGTATTATTGCCAACACAGTACAATGCTGCTGATTTGTTTATAACATTTTTTGTAATTTTAAATCATGAAATCCACTGAAACAAATCATGTAAAATCTTTGCTGACGAAATATTTTTAATGGTATTATTTATACGGCCTGAACCTAAATACATCTAAAATGAAATTTATCATCAGCTCAATATTACTGCATCTTTTTAGCCACTATTTCCAGCAAGTGACTATATATTCATTCATTTTACTGTGATTTTTGGCAGCACATTTTTTGAATCGCCCACATTTTTCATTTGGTTATGCAAACATGTAAATTTATTCGTGTTCAGTTTTTTATGTTGCATTTTGTAGAAAACTGCAAGACTTAACTGCATACATTTTAAAAATACTAATCAGTTTACTGAACTGACCCTGATCTGATCTGAAATGATCTTTATTTTCCAGTAATAGTGGTCAGCTGTGAGCACAGAACACAGGGGTAAATGATTTAGCACAAACAGGTGGATAATTCTGCATTTGCGTTCACATTACTTTATAGCATTAGTATAGTTATCCCGTCACTCACCGGTGGCCTCTACCATTCCCTCCAAGATGACTACGATCTCAAAGTCCTCCTTCTCCAGCTGGGCCTGCGACATGTCCCAGAAGGCTGAATGTGCGTCGATCTCGTGGGAGATCACCAGCGGCGAGACCAGGAAGAGACGATCGTCGCCTGTCTCAAAGCCCACGCTGATGTCTGTCTGGTCCAGAGGGATGAACTCACCTGGAGGAGATAACAACACCAAGAGGTGAGGAGAAGGAAGGATAAGGAGTTTAAATAAAACTTGTTCTTTTTATACTTTTGCACAGACAGCCTGCATAGCCGTAGGTTTATGCTATAATCCTTGTTTTAAAAAATATCAGTGGAACATAAAAACGTAAGTCAAAGGAGAATAACTACTAGTTTATAATGTGCTGAAATACTAAAATTAAAAGTTTGAATACTTTAAAGAAAGAAAAGAAGAAAAACAAATGTAGCAATACTACAAATATCACAAATTGTCTTATCTGGTCATCTCACCCTCCTGAGTCTGTTTGGACTTGATCAGCTTGGCCCTCATGTTGGCCCCCACGATGTGGGAGCTCCGCAGGTCGCCCACCCTGAACATCAGACAGAGCTTGTCGTCTCTCAGAGAGATGACGGCATGTTTGGAGAATACCAGTGTCTCTGCCCGTTTGTTTGGCTGCGAAATCTTTACAAACATACAGCCGACCTGAAGAGAGGAGGGAGGCAAGGTTTGAAGGGGAGGTGAGACAGACCCTGCTCACAAGTTAACGGCAGACAGAGCGAGTGCAAAACGGCTTAACAACTGCAATACTTGGAAAAGAGGATTATTAAAAAATTAATGACAACTTCTTCATTCATTATTAACACATAATGGACACAAAGCACTTTAAATAAAGCTCATTTTTTTCCATTTGCGGTGTTTAAAAACAGTAGTGACACTTGAATCAACCTCAGACACATTTTCATCAGTTGCTAATATGCCGTATCTCTGGCTCACCAACATGCACAAACATGATTCTCCTGGACATCAGTGTGTGGATTCATCCTCAAAAAAACGAGCTTCATCGGCACTTTCAGAAGGCATACCATCTACACTGAATTAGCGTAATTTCTCTGCATGGTTTTAAAATTTTGTATGATCCATTTTTGATTTGATTGAGTTGTCATGACACTTCCTTCTTCTAAGGTCAAACAGTATTTACATGTAGTTCTCTAATTATTTTAGCTTATTTCAGTGCCTTTCAGAAAGGTGGGTTAACAAAGAACTAAATAAGATCATTTGAACATGAAAGCCCATTCTGTCTGCTTTATATTTTCTACATTTCTGTAATAAAATGTTTCCGCCCTGGTGCTCACCATGAAGGCGTTGACCATTGAGCCCAGTATAGCCTGTAGCAGCAGCAGCATGGTGCCCACTGGACACTGGTCGGTGATGACACGGTGGCCGTAGCCAATGGTGGTCTCCGTCTCGATGGAGAAGAGGAAGGCCGAGATGAAGCCGTTGACATTGTTGACGCACGGCGTCCACGTCTCATCCTCCAGATGGTCCAAATCACCCCTTGAGAGGAAAAGGAGGAGAATGTGTGAGGAAGCAAAGGGGGAGGGTGACAGTGTGGGTGTCAAGAGGGAAAAATAGAGAGTGAGAAGATTTATATTTTAAGAACCGAAGTGCAGAAATTTATGTTCGACGACTCATCTCTCCTTTATATTTATAATCTCCTTTCAGCTAATTCTAACAAGATATAAAAAGTGTTCCTCATTTCAACCAGAATGATTCACTTAACAGTCATGCTGTCACTTTTTCTCAGTGCAGCAAAAACCTACTTTTTCCATCATATATCATCACATAGAGCATCTTCACTATATCTCCCGGTTTTTCAGTCCCGTGCCACTGAAGAGTCTGCAGATTTTCTTTCAAACTAATCACTACACAGGCTAATGTTCCTGATTAACACACCTCCTGCCAGAGAGGGAGAACTTATTAATGAAAGTGCTGTAAAGAATGCACATAATCTATGACTTTTATTGACCTGTGTTGGTGACCAAGGAATTGCAGCAACACCGACAGCTCTCTGGCACAGCTTAAGATGGCCTGTAATTGATATAAAGAGGTCACGAATTTACGAGGTGAATACGTTAGCTAATTAGAGCTGCGATCCAGCAGACACATCTTATGAAGAGGTGACACATCATGATGAAATACGCTGTAATATTAATACTGCTTTGTCATCTGTTTTTTTTGGCTGAAAATTTTTTTAGCCTACGTTGCAGAAACGCCTCGCTTAGCTGGTCGCTCACTCGAAACATCAGCCTCCATCTTTGATGAAGGTAGCGTTGCCTCGTGATTATTCATGAAGAAAAGGTCCGACATTTGGGGGAAAATGATTATTTCTTGCAGAAAGTTTGATGAGAGGATCGATGCCACTCTCATATCTGTCTGCTGTATATCAGGCTAGAGAGAGGCAAGGGTTAGCTTAGCATGGCACAAAGGCTAGAAACAGGTGGCCATAACTAGCATGGCTCCGTACAGACTGTCTGCCAACCAGAGTCTATCCGTTTTACTAATCAGAAGCTTATATTTAAGTAATAGTTCAGGACAGGCCATGTTAATCACTTGTATTGTGATTATATCACAGTTAGTGGGCACTGTTTGGTGTAACAAAAAAAGAAGAATACCTAACTTAGCCTGCTGCTGCCCTTTTAGCTTAACTTAGCCTTGCCAACCACATACCACTGCAGCCATCCCAGCAAAATTACCTATTTATCAATCATTTATCACATCTCTGACACATAAACTGCTTAATCCACTCATTCAAAGTTACGCCGCCATCGAGCTGTAACATTATTTTTTTGTGGGTTGTAGCTGTAGCTGTATATGTCCTACTGTGTTGTATTGATACAGTAGTGTTTGTACAGGTTAAGCAAAGGTAAGACAACAGACATTAGAGTGATACTAATCCGTACAATTAAAGCTAGCAATTAAGGGCATGTGCCAAAATGTCAAACTACCCCTTTAGGCAGCAGGGAAGAAAGCATACAATTACGAAAACCCCTGGTCTTAGTAATGCAGATGCAAAAATGCAAAAATCATTCAAATACTCTTTTGGCCTCTAATCTTGTTCATTTTCATTGGTACTAAGCAACGGTGTTGTTCAAGCAGAATGAAAATCTACAGACTCCTGTGTAGCTCAGAACCAAAATAAATTAAATCTTATCTAGAATCTAAGTAAAAAAAACTTGTTCCACCCACTTGCTCAATGGTCTTACCTGCAATAGGCTATGAGGTACCAGATGGCCCCAAAGAAGAGCCATGTGACAGCATAGGCCATGACGAAGACAAAGAGCGAGCAGCGCCAGTTGAGGTCCACCAGAGTGGTGAAGATGTCAGTCAGGTAGCGGTAAGTCTCCCGCATGTTACCGTGTTGCACATTGCAGCGACCGTTCTTCTCCACATAGCGTTGTCTCTTACGTCGAGTTCGGGCTGATGGAGAGACAACGAGAAAGTTGTGAAAAAAAGATGGAGAATTATAGTTAAAACTGTAGACATATGGAAGGTTCTTCTGGAGAACACATGCAGCATTAGCTTTGGTGCTTATCTATGCTTGATAGTTTGAGACAGGTCTTAAAAGGGTTTGGGTTTCATTTCCTTAGATTCTAAGAAACCCTTTCAAAAATCCCTTAGAAAACGTCAAAACGGCACACAAGCCCGCCTTTTTAAATTTCAGGGAAGTTCTGCTATTTGAAGATAAAACTCTGACTGCAGTCGGAGGATGTGAGTTGAATCACGGCACATTGAGACACTGAAGGGTAAACAGAGGAAGGTGCCAGGGGACGAAACTACTAAGTGAGATGCAGTGTGGCTCAGGAAGCCAGGCTAGTGAAGACGGGATGGCAGAAATGAAAACAGACAGGAGAGGAAAAGAGAGGAGATGAAGAATGACAGGACATCATCATCAAACAGAGAAGAAAAGCTACGACTCTGGACTTTAGTTATCGTACAACCTTGAAGTCAACACGTACTTTTGATGTAGTTTAATTCTGAATGTATCCATCCATATGAGATTATGATACATGTTTTGTTTCTTTTTGTTCCTTAAACAATGACAGCATTATTTCTTGCTGTATGTTTATATTTTGGTGCATGTTAATTGATCTTAAAGTAAACTCCTTGTTCTCTGAAAAGTGACACCAAACTGGACGTCAGAGCTTTTGACTTTGAAAGGCAACTCCCAGCATTATCAATTCTTAAATTAATGTAGTTGTTAAAATATCAAGGTTAATTTTTCCCTACAAAGACATTCGTCAAAGAGGAGAAATCCAGAGCAAACGATGAGTAGGGCTGCTGGAGGTGCCAAATTAAAAAGATATGTGCTTTGTGAGGAGGCACTGCAGCACTGGTTCAAATTAGAGGAGATCCACAACTACTGCAACAGATGTGGAGGAGAAGGTGGTGCAAGAGTTCAGTCAAGACAAGTATGTGTGTGTGGAGTCAGAAGAATGAAAGTGTTAATCCAGACTCAGGAGTCATTCAACAGCTCCTCATCTCTGGAGGAGTTGATGGAGTCTGTAAATGGAGTCTCTGCAATCTTCGAGCGATCTACACACTTGAATGAAGTTCACAGAAAGAAGCCTGAACATTTAGCAACTTAATTTCATCACTGAATATTCCATAAAGGACAGGAAAGTGTGTGCAGGAACACTCACCCCATCCGAATCGTCCCCTCTCCTTCTCCGTCCCCTGGGCCTTCTTCCTGGACTGATTGGCTTTGGCCTCCCGCTCCGCCAGCTTGGCCTGGAATGACCTGTTGACCTTGGCCGGGGCCGGTGGGGACGGTGCCGTCTCCGTGGTGACGACATGGCCCAGCTCCTCCGATAGGTTGAAGACTCCAGAGGAGGCGGTGGCCTCAGTGGCCACTTCCACTTCTTCTTCCCCTTCCCCCTTCTCTTCCACAGGGAGCGAGAGGGTGTCCGGACGGGAGGGGAAGACCGAGTTCTCCAGCGCCATGGCTTGTGTGTGTGCGTGTGTGTGTGCGCGTGTGTGTGTGTGTGTGTGTCAAGTGTATTAGCGTGTTATTGATATCCTCCCTATGGCAGACTCTGTCCAGTAACTATTGATTGGATCATTTGTTTGCTTGACTGAAGCCTGAAATACAAAAGAAACACAATAACATGTCACAGTAATTCACCAACAAATGATTTTTAAAAACAAAAAGGACCTGAGGAGCTTCTCACTTCAATTTCTCTTAAGATCCTTTTGCCTTTTTTTTTTTTACATTAAAAACAAGGCCTGTGGGTTCTGTTGTGTTTCTAACAGATCTGACTCTGTCTTTGCCTTTTTGATCATTTCATCCCTTTTTGTGGAAGAAAAACTAGAAAAAACATAACATTGAGACTGATTTTGAATGTTTTTTTTTTTAAGTCTTTGAAATTAAACATGAAAGGAGAATAAATGTGCAGTGTCTTTTCCTTAAAAATAAAAACAAAGTCACAGTGTTGCATATGTGCATGGAGCCACTTTCACTGTTTTGCATGTTTTAAAAAAGAAAGCACCTCTGGGGTGAGTGTTTTTGTAAAGTCCACGAATGTTGGTCTCTCTGAATGTGACTGTGTTGTAGTGCACTCACGGCTGTGTTAAATGTGGTGGATTTATGCTTCAGGCCTAGCGCGATGCCTTACATAAGTCCCATCTAAGTATAAGAAACTGAGTTAAATATGTATGTGGACACTGAGACATGGTGTCTCTGAAATATGTGCACAGTAAAATGGAGCCCTAGCCTTCAGCAGCCTCGGATGATGTGCGTCCATTTAGACAACTGCTGGATGGACGCAAGGGGAGACTGATGGTGACAATCAAGATGACGCACTACGCCTGATGGATGGGATCAGAAATAGCCTCTATTAAAGGATGTCTGTTAGCCAGCCAATAGGCTCCTCAAAAACCGAAAGGCTCAGGGATTAATGTCAAGACAGATAAGATTGAGCGAGATCTTACCTGCTGTTCAGCGTAGCAACTTGTAGATGTGTTAAGAGCTGGAGTGGGCAGATGTTTAATCATAGGAAAAGCGAAAATATGGTCCAAGAACGAACCGCGATTGGCAGCCTGATGGGTTCAGTGACACCCATTTCTGGTGTTTACCAGCGACGCAGCTTCAGTCCACTCCGGCTCGCTTTTCCAGGAAAACAAAGACCACCACGATCCGACCTCAGCGTTCACAATAAAAACGTGAAAGGCGAAAACCCCATCAGCTGATTGATCGGGTTTAAAAAATGAAAAAACGCAACACTGCAAGGACAGTTTAAGTAAAAAAAAAAAAATTATGACGGCATTTGTAGAACATGTGTCGGGCAGTGGACATGCGAAATGGTGGCAGCAGGATAACCCGGCAGCGCGGAGAGCTCCATCATCTGTGCATCTGATGGAGTCAGTCAGGTGTGGAGCCACTGAGCGGCGGAGGATGCTGTCATCAGCCCAGCCCCTATCAACCCTGCCTGCCTCAGACGCTTCTCATTTCCTTAACAAAAAGGACTACAGTCATCTCCCTCCTCTCCTCTCCGCCGACAGTCAGACCTCCAGCATCTGCACACAGTTAGATAAGGCGATGCAAAGGCCTTTTTGTGACGCATTTATAAAAATAATAGCATGTATATCGCTCTAAATGTTTTTTTTAAGTGACTGATTTCATAATATGGCCTAAATGCATGTTTTAAATATCTGGCTTTATTTTTTTTGGTTTGTACTTTTGACTCTTCTTCAAGAAAATTACCATACCAGACTCATTAAAACATCATATTAAAATTGTGTAAAACCTTTTTCATTAATAAGAAACATCTGATGATATAAAAAAAAAAAGTCACGCGCAACATTATATTGGTATCATCAATTGTATCAGTGACTTGTTAATAATAATTAGCGTCATATTCATTAACCGCTGTTCGGCTGCCGGCCTCTAGGTGGCACTGTATGTTTCAACCGGAGCCGGTTGGTAGCCCTCCTTTTCCAAGATGTCGGTGTACGGGCCAGTGGTGAAAATTCACCCCGTCGTTCTCGCTTCTATCTGCGACTCTTACGAGCGGAGAAATGAAGGAGCGAGCCGTGTGATCGGAACCCTGTTGGGTGAGCAGAAATACGACATGTTTGTCCTTCTTTTAGACGGTCGCCACCTCATTTAACAGGTGATGGCTAGCCGGCTAGTTTTAGCATGCCTGCTAACGCATGCTGGCTCGGTTCAGTCCCGTAGCTTGCAAACGTAACTTTACATCTGGCTAGCGTTAGCAGCAGCTAGCTAGCTTATACAGCTAACAGCATCACTTGTAACAGCTGGCCGACCGTTAAAATGTTTACACAGATTGAAACCTTGACCATCTTTTTATTGTCTGGTATTTTATATCATTTTTATACCACAGTGACGTGTGGCAATCGGGATTTGGTGCTCTTATTAGCGCTGTTGGTAGCTAGTGCTTGCGATTCGTCATTAGTTTAGCCTATTGAGTACTCTCTTGTTAGCTAACATGACGAAGGCTGTTAGCTCAATAACTGAAATAATAATAATAATGCCTTATTTGTTGCATTTGTCCTTTTCAGGTACTATTGACAAGCACTCAATTGAGGTGACCAACTGCTTCTCTGTCCCTCACAATGAGTCTGAGGATGAGGTATGTTAAAGATTACTTATTTTTAATGCTTATTTGTAGTGCACTGCTACCTATTTAGATCAATATACATTCATTATTGTGTCGTTGAATGTTGCCAAGCAGAATATACCCATTTTAACTAAAATTTGCTTTGCTACCTTATCAAAGTCAATCACAAACACACAAAGAAATACTATAGACGCATGCAATGATGAGGTTCATCTTCTTTGAAAACAGGTTGCTGTGGACATGGAGTTTGCTAAGAACATGTACGAGCTCCACAAGAGGGTTTCCCCCACAGAAGTCATCGTTGGATGGTGCGTCAGTGGATCAAATTTAAATCTTGATTGATTCAAATCTGGGAAAAACTTTTTCTCACCGCAGTAACTTCTGTCCTCACAGGTATGCCACAGGCTTTGACATCACAGAACACTCAGTGCTCATTCACGAGTACTACAGCCGTGAAGCCTCCAACCCCATTCACCTCACCATGGACACAGCATTACAGAGTGGCAAGATGAACATCCGTGCCTACGTCAGGTTGGCTGATTTGCCTGCCATTCACTCTTTATTAATTCGATTAACTGCAGCCTGTGTGTGTTTTTTGAATGTGCTTGTGTATCTCTTACACAGTGCGCAGATGGGTGTGCCAGGAAAGACAGTTGGTGTGATGTTCACCCCGCTGACTGTCAAGTATGTCTTCTATGACACTGAGAGGATAGGCGGTAAGAACAAAAAAAATAATCTGTTTGTAAACAAATACATTCCAACTAAATATCTTTGATTGTAAAAGTGTTTTTGAAACTATTTAAATCTGAAAATTTTTTTTAAATTAATTGCTCCAAACTTTCTCTGTACTCGCCTCTCAGTTGTTCTGTACTCTAACACTCTGATCTGTTGGTTGCAGTGGACCTTCTGCAGAGGACACGTGTGACTCCAAGTCGCACCAAGGGGCTGACCTCTGACCTGTCCCAGGTGGCTGGCTCTGCAGCCAGGATACAGGACATGCTGACCACTGTGCTGGCATACATTGAGGATGTGCTGGTGAGTATTAAGAGAGACTGGAATAGCTGTGAGATTCATTTCAGAAGTGATTAGTCCATTATTTTCATATGTACACAATGATAAAGAAATACCTCCATCTTTTTTGTTTTTCTGGCCCCATTCCAGTTGCTCCACTTTGCATCAACCGGTTGTGTAATCACGTTTAACACAGATAGAGGCTGTAAAGTTAATGCTGTTTATCTTTCGCAGTCCGGCAAAGTGACAGCAGATAATAGCGTGGGCCGTTTCCTGATGGACCTGGTCAACAAGGTGCCCACCATCTCAGCCGAGGACTTCGAGAACATGCTCAATTCCAACATTAATGTAAGTGCTCCTCATTAGCTTCAAAATGGCTCATACATCTTTTTCCTAATATAAACAACTAG
>JAUZTA010000005.1:19837134-19851258 GCA_034780835.1 Ctenochaetus striatus | reverse complement strand
TGTGCGTCCTGAGCTAGAAAATTTATATGAAAATACATTGTTTGCGTGTTAATGTACATAAATAAATCAACATTACATAAACAAACATGTGTTGCTCTAGAATTGTGAGAATTATTGCAACAACCAATAAAAGGTACAAAGAGCATTACAACAAATCAGCAGAGTAACAGCAGGAGTATGTTTTTATTTGTGCCTTGTGCTGTCTGTCCTGTGAAAGAGGAGGGCTGCTGCTGCAGAGCATCAAGCAAAAAGAACATACATGTGAAGGACATTAGGGAGGGAAAGATATCTGACTGCTGCTAACTGATGGGAAAGTCACCTCAAAGCTGACTGATCCATTGTTGTTGGTGTCAAAAGCTTCAAACAGGAAATGTGCGTACATACTTGAATCTGTGAGAAAAGAAAAAAATCAAGTTACCATTTAAATCCTTCAATGGTCAAACATTTTTTAAGGAAATCTAAATTTTTTTCGTTACCTCCAAAAAAGAGTCAGGACTGTTTTGAGTTTGAGAAATCATGTTAAGAAATTATCTTAAAGCCTGTGGTTTCATACTACCCAGAAAGCTATTTTGGGAGGGAGGGGGGGGTCCTGTTTGTTGGTATATTGATCAAAATGCACACTGATCATTTATCTGACTGAGGTTTGTGACAGAATCTATGGCCTCGACCTCCACTCAGCAGTGTAACATGGTGCTGAAGAGTCAGATGGAAGAAATGTGAAGATGTGAAGAAATCTAAAATTACAAAATTATTTAAGTCAAGGGGTTTTCACACAGTTTTCACATTTGCAGACTTAAATTTGATAGGGTTTCTGTAAACAATGAAATACAGTTGATTAAAACAAACATGACACACACTAGGGCAGCTGCAGCTGAGAAGGTGGGGCAGTCCATCTGCTTGTAAGATGGTTGTTGTTTCCATCCCTGGCTCCTCCAGCCTGCATGTCGAAGAGTCTTCAGTCAAGAAACTGAACTGCACTGATGAACTAAGCTAAACTGCTACTGATGGCTCCATCTTTATGTAAATGTGTGTGTACGGGCTCCTGGTGGAGGTACCTGCCTTTAGTATGTGAATGTGTGTGTGAATGGAAGAATGCTGACTTGCATTGTGAAGTGCTTTGGGTTTAAGAAAGCTCTGTATAAATGTAGCTGATTTACCATTAACATCCTGACCTGTCTCTGGGTGTGAACACGCTGAAGATGGAAGATGCATGAACTTGCCTCATGCAAAGCCCCCACCAGTTTAGAGAACAGCATCTCTTTAAATATCTTTGCAGGTGAGATTTTGATAACATTAATGTGAAATAAAGATTGTAAAGATGGAATGAAGAAAGAAGGCCTCACAGACCTCCTTGTGGGAAGAACTGGGAGTAGATGCCTTTAAAAGTCTCTTCGTTAACCACACCGCTTGGACACTCCTGGAGGAATAGGAGAACACAAACTTATGTCAATGAATAACACCAACATGCTGTCCTACATAATACTCTAAAAATCCATACTGTGTAGAATTGTGCCATAGTTATGTTCATTGAAGAGAGTAAAAATCTTGGACTGACATTTTTGAATCCCCGGTAGAGGACCTGCAGCTCTTTCTTGCTGAACTTTGTTTGCTGGACGAGATGGTCGAGCCCCTCGGGTCTATAGCACACTGTCGACAGCTCAGCATCATCAGATGTATTTCCTGCATGTAGGGAGGAAGAGAGACATAAAAAGAGTTTTTCCATAAGAAACAAACACAAAGACAGATGTGTTATGCTGAAAAAACACTGGAGAAAGTGGTAAAAATAAAGACGAGGAAATGTGAGAGTTACAAACCAAGAGGCTGATGTGCAAAAGTATCAGAGTTTAATTTTCCCTGTGACTTTATATTAATCTACGGAGGAATCTGAGGGATGATGGACGTGTGTGTCCTGACACTTGCTTTGATTAGATGACAAGCTGGAGCCAGAACGATAGCAGGGGAGTAGCTTGAGGAAGCGCTGCTTTATGCTCTTTTTATTGGGTTTGGATGGGGGATTACCTGGAAACAACCAATCACAGGAGAGATTAGAGGCAGATAGAGTGACCCACATAGGGAAACAGCATGTTAAATGGATAAAAACTGGGCAAACTACCCTCAAACACTTTGAATGACTTTTCCATGCAACTCAGTGTGCCACATTAGTTTGCTGACCTGGCTTTGAACCAGCATGACCCATCAGATCAAAGCTGGTGGGAGTGCATCCAGCATGGGGGGGGCTGAGTGGATACAGGGGTCATACAGACTGTGATGGACATGTCAGATATTATTCGGGTTTTAGGTTCAGACTGCAGGAGAGCTAATAAAAAAGCATCAAACTTGTTTTGGTTTCAGTTTTTAAATATGTGAACTAATTATTTCATTCTTTATTTGTGTTTGGTTGAAAACTCCAGCTTCTCTGATTTGAATAGGTGAAAGTGCTGAGTAGATGTGACAGCTATGCTACTCAAAAAAAAAAAGCATAATTTTTATTTGAACTGTTTAAAAATATCTTCATAAATAGTTGGAAGTTAATTTTCTGTAACTTGTTGAACGGCTTGCAGAGCAGCTAGCATAGCTATCATCATTGGAGCTTTGAGCCAGATGCTAATGTCAGCATGCTAACATGCTGATGTTTGGTGTATTTAAAGTTTACAGTGTTCAGCTTCCTAATTTAGCATGTAGCTTACAAATATTCGCCAATGAGCACAAAAAGAACAGCTGAGGCTGATGGTAATGTAATCTTTTTTCAGGTTTTTGCTCATTAAATATAACTGATTTGCTAAAGTCACTGGGCTAAATTCAATTTTCATTCAATATTTGTTTAAGTTATTAATGATCAAAGGGATGTGCTGACTGATTGACAACCAGATCAAGTGAACCCCAAAAACACAGCTTGCATCCTTTCTCCCCCATATGTAACTAGATGTATTTTAAAATAATATAATTCAAGCTGCCTGGCTGTTTCATACATATTTTTATTATCTCTTTCCAGCTCTTCATTGAAGCCATAGTATATTGTATGATGTGTGGACAGGGCTCAATGTTTTCTTTGCTTGTACGAGTCGATCATGTGGAAATAGGTTGTATCGAGCATATCAACACTGTTGTCACCTTTGGGATCTTTTGACTTGCACTTAAGTTCTTTGGTTTTGAACAATGTTTGTCTGTACAGTGTGAGCCTCTAATGACTCACCCAACCAACCCTTCAGTGAGGTTGAAAGTGATTTAAGCTGAGAAAGAACGGTAAGAATGTGACTTAGACACAACAGCTGATAAAGATGCACACATACATTCACACACGAAGAGTGTGTTTACTCTTTGCCAGAATAATACAGAAAAAGGACACCAGCATGGCTCACTGGGCACCAATACACAACACTCCATCTAACACACCTAACACAGCTAACCACTTAACCAGCTAAGACAGCTAACACAGCTAACCAGCTAACACAGCTAACCAGCAACCAGCACGCTCAGTATGGGTGATACTGAGAAAGAACCACTTAAATGAACATGTCACACTGAACAGGAAAACATGAGGACTCCATGACTAATGATTAACTAATTAACATGCTCACACTCAATTATTAATCTAACCTTCACCCATTTATATCATGCATTATACATGACTTCTTCCTTTTGTGATCTTTAAATCATAACCTTGGTTACAGAGATGCTGTGTTTCATCAGTCAAATGAATAACATGCAGATATCTGAACATTTACATCAAACAGAATCAGATAGCACCAGTGTTTCTCTATCTGTTTTCTATCGTCTCATAACTCAACAGTACCTGTTAACAATTTTCCAGTCAGCCAGCTGTGAAACTCTCTGACCATCTTCGACAGACTCTGGTGTTTCCTCTTTCTCCGCTCCATGCTGAATGTGTTTCAGTGTCGTCTCTGGCTCTCCTGCAAGGCTCTGGGGTCACTTTTCAGATGTTTTTGAAGTGCATCTGATGAAACTCTTCCTCTGCAAACGTCTGGAGATATTTGTCCTTAAATAGGATGTTCAGTGGTTTTCTGTCACTTCTTTTCTGACTGACTTGCCAGCTGTAACACTCTTGTTTCTTTCTTTTGTTTGTCGGCCTTCCACCCGTTTTGAATCCAGAGTCGTTCTCTCTGGATGTCACCGGCTGATAACTCGTTTCATCAAGCTGATCACTGAACAAAACACGCATGCCTTCCCCTCCCCACCCCAGCTCACCTCCTCCCTCCTCTTCCTCCTCCTGCAGGAGCATCAGAAGGTTTACAAACCTGCAACAACTAAACACAAACTTCCTCTTCATCCATCATCTCCTCTGCTCTGCAGCTTCACCTGCTTCTAAATCCTCTTTGTGCTGTCTGAGACTCTCACCTGTTACCAGTTGCTAATAGCATCAGCCAGACACAGAGACTTCATATTGACCCAAAACAACACAAGATCGAAGTGATGCAGTGGATGTGAGGAGTTGGATAGTAAAAAGCTCAGCTGACATCAGCTCACACAAACAACTGTTGATTTGCTTCTTTTTGAGTGTCAGCCCACACTGAGCCTGTGGCTCTCCTTCACTCAGTCATGAGCTCACATTGCAGGAAAATTTCCTAAAAGTGGAGTCTATAAGTTTTGACATCTCCCTCTTCTTTTACCTCTAAATCTGCTCTCTTTTGCAACCAAACACAAACATTCATTCAACAGGTTGAAAAAGGAAAGGGATTTAAAGTTAACCCTAAAATGCATCTTTTTAAATGATGATATACGCTGATCTAAATTTAGCTAAGAGAGTGTATCATTATGGGCAATATAAGGCAGGTATCCAAACAGCGGTGTGTCCTAAGAGCCACTAGAGGACAGTGTTGGGCTACAGAAAGCCTATAAGTCAGACATGGCTCTATTACGGAGAAGCAGTGTTCATGGCCATCGACCTTCTTGATCTCATTTTAAATCAGACTTGTCTTCATTTTCTAAAAGAATTCAATGTGTTAAGAAAATGCTCATCAGTCATATCAAGTAAACAAGGATTAACTTACAGTAATACACACACAGCAGCAGTACAAGTTAAAGCATTCAGTGACACTAACGCTTTCATTTTGAAAAAACAGCAGCAGGAACACAGGATTCCATTTTTGCTCAAGAGCACAGCAGAAGCATTTATTGAATACACAGGCCTCACTTTTACTCCTCAGTGTTATACCACAGGAAGAACAGTCAAAAACCTGCCAGATCCTGCTGATAGGAATGAACTGTGACTAGAACTTTCTTCTGTGGGAACAAGCCAGTTGCTGCCTTTATGAACAATAAGTCTATCAAACTATCAAATACAGCAGCTGAACCACTGTGGAAAAACAAACAAAGCTTTATAAGGCCTCCACACACACACACACACCACGCACACACACCACACACACACACACACCACGCACACACATACACACTTCCAAAAACACTTTTGTCCTTTCATGTCATGTTGCTGAGCAGTCAGAGACACGGAGATGAGAAGAAAAAGGAACAGGGTCTGCCGGAGACAAAACAAAACAAAAAAAACCCCAAAAACATCCAGTCGAACATCCATTTCTCATGTAACTCGGCAACAATTACACGATGAGACAAGAGGACTCGTTTATTTCCTGATTTTCCAGTTGAAGCAGCCAAACAGAGGAGCTGACGTGATTCCAAAGAAAAGAACTAAGTTGAACAGAATCTGCAAGTGTCGCAGTTTGTAGTTTCGACTTTAATGGAAGCTCTCTGATAAAATTTGTGCGCTGGGAAAATAAACATTAAGTCCTAAAACAGTGCATGCTCAACTGATTTTTGAAATAATTTGATTGGATTTCTGATCAAATTTGCTCTGACAGCAGTCGTGAAGAGGAGTGATTGAAACTATAAAAGCTGTTCCTGTAAACTGATTTCATTCAAAGGCTTTCAGCTGAGGCAAATTAATTAGTCTGACACATCTGAAGATGGAATTTTTTTTACCTTTTTTCTGTTTGGTCACATCTCGAGGGTGAGACCAAAGCCTCTTATTATAACCTCCTCTCTTCGATGTCACGCTCCTCATTTGTCTTCAAGACCTGCCGGTATTTGAAGTCTTGAGGTGATGAGTCACACAAACGGAGCTGATAATGCTTACTTTCATACAGTCTCTCCTCAAAGGTGTTTTGTGCTTTTGCAGATGAAAAAGTGATGGAACTGTTGTGTGGAAGAGAGAGAGAGGAGGAAGAGGAAGGTTTGTATTCCAGCACACCTGGCCAATCTGTGAGAAGAAGTGGGCTCAGGTTGTCGGATTGTCAGTTTTTGGAAATGAACCAAGGTTGATGCATGCAGCCGCGGGGTTTTTTTTTTTTGCCTCTAAATTGGCTCTGGTGCTCGAATTGGTTCCCTTCAGGTTTCATGGAACTTAGGTGCTATCGTCTTAACCAGCCCACGTTTCCTACAGTTTGAACTGAAACCATTGTAATTCAAGGAATGAGACGTCAACAGCGAGTGTTGCACAATTCAAAACCTGTTTTTTTTCCGGAAGAAACCTGAGAAAAACCTGTTACCTTTTAGTTGCAGTTGGGAACAAACTTTTTTAGGATCCAAACTAATTTTTTTTCGTCGAAATGATCAGAACAGTTTAAAATAAATGACACAAACTGTAACCGGTTACAACCTTTGAAGGTGGAAATCATCGATGATTTCATTAAGTTCGAGTGAAATCAAATTTTACTTATATGGCCCCAAATTATCAAACAGCAGTTTGCCTCTGGGGACTTTGCAAACTCCCTCTGTCCTTCAACCCTCGACTTGGGAAAGGAAAACTCCCCCAGAGGACCCTTTCAGCAGGGAAAACATGGAAGTAAACACAGGAAGAGCAAGAAAGGAGGGATCAGATAGACAGACAGTCATGCTGTAGATTCAGTTTGTACAGAAAAAAAACAACTGAATCACAGCGTAAACAACCTACAATGACAAAATGTCTCGTACATATGAATGTAAATCCTGAAGGACAACTGAGAGCGATTGAATAAATACGAAAGTCACTGACTTTGCGGTTTTGTCACCTTGTTTTTTTCTGATCTAAGTGGTCGCATCACTGCTCAACAGCACTTCAGTTTGTGCATCATCAGGTGGATGCATCACTGACTGCCTTCACTTCAGCAGCAGCTCTCAGGTTCAGTTCAGTGAGAAAAAAATGGCCCAATAAGAGCTCAGCACGTCCGGTTGATATCTCAGGAGTCTGTTATTTATGACAGAGTTATTAGATTATTAGACTTTCTGTGGCTTTAGAGTTCTTTAATAGGCTTTTAACAAGGAAGTAACATACTGAGAGTAACAGCGAAACTAACAGGGGCTAACTCAATCACCATGAGGAACTCCGCTGCTCAAACCAACTTCTTCAATTATGAATATATACAACCGCGTCTAAAATAATGCAACGGTAAAATGGTGCAGCCATAAAGGACGCGGAGTCTTGGGTTTTAATAATTTACTCGGTATGGACACGTGGAGCTTCAACGCTGAGCTGGAGCAACATGATGCAGGATACGCAGTTCATCACAGCCGAGGAACGAGATAATGGGCCGATTGTAAAAACCTTAAAGCCTTTTAAAGGTCCATCTGTAGATTTGAAAGCAGAAACTGAATAGAATATTCATGATTATGTTTCCATCGGTGCATAATCACCTGACAGTAAGAATCATGGTGTTTTTATGACCTTAGAATAAAACCATTACATCTACAGAGGGAGTGGCTCCTCTTTTCACTTTAATCCACAATGTTGCACTGTCATATTTCTACAGAAGCCCAGAGCAGACAAACCACAGAGTGGCTCCGGAGAGGGTCTTTTATGTTCAAATGGCAAATGAGGTTTTCATTCCTGCTCAGAGGGGACGTAAAAAGGGGAGGGGTATCTATTAGGCTGCAATTTGCCGCTAAATCCTGCACACAGGACTTGTAATGGGAAACGAAAGACTGGAAATTGTACATCAAGGGGTTAAAACAAATTGGAAAATATGTTGTTATTGGATTTTATTTTCATCACTCAAATTCCTGAATCAAATTGAAATATCTGGTATCATCGGGTCTTTTCATTTTTTTATTCATTCTTGGGGAAAAAAAGGCCGTGATATTTCTCTGTAAAAGCCCTCCATTGTGAAACTTCTCTAATAGTCTCTCAAAGAGGATTCTGCATCCTTTGCCTTACTGGAGGAGGAGGAGAGGGATGAGGAGGAGGAGGATCTGGGATGCATCCATCATTCAAAACAATGTTTGTTCGCTGTCAGTGCTGCCAGAATCCCTCCTTAAAAAATAACCAAAAACAAAACACAGCTCTGTTTATTTATTTTACAAGCTCATCTTGGACATTCGACAGTTCGTGCGTTGTGCTTCGCTAACTGTTGATTTTGGCTAACGTCATCCATTAGCCGCCAACCTCACATAGCCTCTCAAATTTAAAAAAAAAAAAAACCTTGTTGATTGAAAGCCCTGCCTCTTTGTTTGTGCCACAGGGTGACTTTTTTTTCCGTCGTGTTCTGCATTTTCCGGAAGAAACCTGCTGTCTGTTTGCGTTTGTCGGATGGAACCTTGAAAGCAGCAGAGAGTGTGTGTGTGAGAGAGAGAGAGAGGTGGAAGTGTGGGTTTGTGTGTCCATATGTGTGTGTACGTGTGTGTGT
This sequence comes from Ctenochaetus striatus, assembly GCA_034780835.1. Classification (NCBI taxonomy): domain Eukaryota; kingdom Metazoa; phylum Chordata; class Actinopteri; order Acanthuriformes; family Acanthuridae; genus Ctenochaetus; species Ctenochaetus striatus. The sequence goes on along the minus strand of JAUZTA010000005.1, from coordinate 19,842,625 downwards.
GTGTGTCTCCGGACGACAAGGGCGACTTCATTTCTTAGGTCAAGCTTCGGGTCACCTCGGTTGCCCTGGTAACCCTGTTCTGGCTGGGTTGCTTGGCAACAATCCTCTTTTGTTCCAAATGATTTAATTTGAAGCATATCTTCCCTCGTCACCCTTGGCTCACTGACTCACCCTTCTCTTTCGCTTTGCCTCCCTCCATCTCGCTCCCTCGCTCCCTCCCTCGCTCCCTCGCTCGCTCCCTCTCCTCCATCATCCTCCTCAGCTTCTCTCTTTTGTTGAAGCTTAAGGACTATTCCCCTTTTTTTTTCTAATCTTGGCCCTTCCCCGAGCATCGAGAGCCCTATCCCTCTTTTGCCTGGTGTATAAGTCCCTGCTGTTATCGGAAGGTTTTACGAGTGGATAGGTGTGTGTGTGAGTGTGTGTGTGTGTGTGACTGAGTGTGTGGGCAGTTTGGAGGCGAAGACTTTGCTCGCCTCCGTGTGTCAGCGCATGTATGTTTATGTGTTTTTGCTGTACGGTTGCAGACGGATTTGCAGTCGACCTTTGCGTTTTTTTAAAAAAAAACTGCATCAAATTATACATTTTTACATTAAATATATTTACATCGTGGCCCCCGGGAGCAAGTGGGCACGTAAACATCACTCCGTTATATAATTGCCGAACACGTCACTCCGGAACGATGGGCATTAATCTGCTGCTATAACATCCTGCAGTCTTCTGGGAAAGGCTTTTGTAACCCGGCTGCAGGGATTTGCTCCCGTTCAGCCGCAGGAGCATCAGGGAGGTCGAGCACTGATGTCTGGCACAAAGTGAAGTGAAAAACTTGACCTTACTTTCTTTGCATGCAGGCATTGTCAGGTTCAAACAGGAAAAAGGGCCCTCCACAAACTGTTGCCACACTGCAAGCGGTGAGATAAAACACAGAGGGCTGCACACGGATCTTTTGGCATATAGTGTTTGAATGACAAAGCAAATTTAGCAAAAACTGGCGTAAGGAAACGATCGTGACGTTCGGCGCAATAAGCCGCGACCTGCTGTTAAACATAACTCTTCATACCTGTAAAACATCAGGAATTAATTCGGTTGTTTTTTTTTTTTTAATCACAGTTTTGTTCAGAATCATTCATCTGCAATAACAAAATCTGGCTGAACACTAACATCATCACGATACGATTCCACTGCAAGACAAACGACCAGATTAGATTATCACCCGCTGCGCAGGTCAATTTCATGCTTATATAATTGTATGTGTGTGTGTGTTTGTGTGTGTTATTGCCTGACACTTCTTTTTTTCCCACAACAGAGCAGAAACTTTCTTCTTATTGCTGTTTGGAAAGATGGGTGTTTTCTGCACACAGAGAGGGAGGAAGTGAGATAAAAGAGAGAGAGAGTGCAGGTTGAGGCTCCATCGCAGGTCCAGTGATCTTAGTAAAAAGGGCAGACTTCTGGTAATTGACTACTCATTTCTTTAAGTGGCCTATTGGCAGGGGCAGTCAGTGCATTTGCCAAGGCATTAAAGATTTCACTCTTTATCTTCCTGTGTGGGTGTGTGTCTTTGACTTTGTGTGTGTGTGTTTTGCAGATGGACGGATCAAACTGGAGTTCCTCTGTTTTTTTCTTATCAAATGATAATTTTCGAAGGGTGAGATTGTTTGGAAAGTGTGTGTGTGTGTGTGTGCACACTGTGTGCAGTAACAGCCTGTCTGTCTGTCTGTCTGTCTCTCTGCCTGTCTGCCTGTCTGTCTGTCTGTCTGTATCCGATCGGTTAATTTTTAAAGAAGCTTAGCTGGCACAGCTGTCAAATAATGAACAATTGCCAAGGTGGTTCACAGTGCATTGCAATACAAGGAAGGTATCAAAGCATTACGGGGAGATGATTATAGAGCTAATTATAATGTACGAGGAGCTGACTAATAGGTTTCGCTATGAGTAGCGACTAAATAAGATATTTCTGACTGTAAAATATAGACTTAGATTTTTGTTTGTTCTGTGCAGAAAATGGGTTTTTAGCTTTTTGAAGCTTTTTAAAGTTCATTTGAGGCCGAAGTGAGGTCAGAGCTCAGCTTTATTTAGTCAAGTAAAGTGTGTTTGGGTTCTGACAGTTTCGAGGATGTTTATTTGCAGTGCTTCATTCAGTCACACACACACACACACACACACACACACACAGTCAGAGAAATGAGACCTCGCTTCAGTCTGATCCCCTGGAATTTAATGACATGAGCTTCAAGTCTTAAAGTGAGTTTTCTGAGATCTGTGTACACAAAGAGAGAGCGAGAAAAGGCTCAGACGGGCAGAAAGGACTACATAAGGAAAATAGTTTTGACATTAACTACCTTTTACATGCACTCCAGTGAGCATGGTGGTATCCAGGATTATAGACCTTCTGGGTCACAGGGTGTGTTTACCTGCACATGGACTGCAGACAGCCAGCAGCACAAAGCATCGCTTCTTTTTTCTGTTTAAAGATTAACTCCGGTTGCACATGTTCCCTGAAAGATAACATCCACATAACATTCATTTTAGATAAGTCGTTTCCTATAAATCACACGATAACAGGAAAAAATTCGTACTGATTTCAGTAAATGTTAGTTTATTTTCTTTTATTATAAATTGCATGTTGTTTTCTTACACCTTCATGTCTGAGGTTCCTTTTGTTTATAATATTTACTTTCTAAAAAAATTTATGTTTTTGAGATATTTTGAATTGATGACAGGCTAATGATGGTCTTAACCTTCAAAAAATGTTGGGTTACACTGTGTTAACAGCACTTTTTGTGTTAGTGCTTTAATGCATAGTGTTTATTGTGTTCACATGAAAAGTCCATATGAGGCCCCCTGGTGCATTTTCCACCACAAAAGTAAAAAATAACATGTTTGAACCAGCCTCTCCTCTGTCTTACTTATCACACATTCACATTTTTTTCATGATGTGTTTTGTCTGCTAGCTTGATTAACTGTCAGCCTGAGCAGCTTCTTGACGCCATTGCCCAGCAACTTCATTCTCACAACTTAATCTTTCAAACGCCACAAAACCACGTGCTCACAAGTTCGATTTGAGGGCAGCATGAAGCCTGCAAGCTTTGTTGGCTGGTTTTCTCTCAGCTGCAACCAATACAAAACCTTCCACCTGACAGAGGAACGAGGCCGAATAAAACCCAGTTCTGAAACCAATTTACTGCTGTGAATATAAATTTAGTATTAGGAGAAATGAGTAAAGACTTCTGTTATGTTTCGTTAGCTTTGTTTGCCGTTAGCTAATGTTTAATTAGTGGTTTGATTGGCATCTATGTTGCCTTCTGTTGGCAAATGTTTGCTGCTGTTTATTTATTTATTTATTTATCTATTTAAAATCACTGTTATGTAATCCTGCTAATGTGAGCTTGTTTTGTCTGATGCTAGCTGCTGCTGGATGACCTGAAGCTCAAACCTGCTAATATTATGCTAGCATTATGCTGTTGAACAGCTGTGGTTCTCATGCTAGCTGCTAACTGTAGCAGCAGAATCACTGTACGCAGAGCTTTTACTTAAGTAAAAGTACAAATACCACTGTGAAGAAGTAATCTGTCACAAGTCCTGCACTCTTTATGAACAGCCATTTCAGAAACTTAATCTTAGACCTAAATTATTAGATTATAATTATTATTGCAACAGTTTGCTCACCGTTTTAGTGTTGTAGCCGAGAAAGGTGAAGTTAATTTTAATAACTTCTTATACTGCTAGTTATACGGTTAACAACAAATTATAATACATAGATTACAGAGCCTTTCACCTAGTTAAGACTAAAGCAGTAAAAAGCTGAAAGTATATCAGGTTGAATGTCAAACACACACACACACACACACACACACACACACACACACACACACACACACAGGTTTTGTTATTTGTGCCCAACGGAAGTTTTATGCCTCCCAAGAAACAAACATGCTTTTAGTTTATTCTCTCCATCACCACGGAGACCGAAGAAACCCTGACTGCCTGCTGTCGCCATGGATATCTCACACACACACACACACACACACACACACACACACACACACACACTACCTTATATCATAAATCTCTTAATGAACAGGTCAGGTGGAGCGAGTAGACTGCTAACACTAAACAACAATGCTTCAGGTTTTTTCTTCTTCATATGTTCCTCGGTCACATACGGTAAACTGGACTCTGTGAAGAACTGAAGGAACTTCGGTTCTGACCGGACTCAAAGGTGTCGAGTCAGAACCACATGCAATAAAATATCTCATCATTTGATTTGTGTGTGCATGTGTGTGTGCCTCTTACCAAGACTCCAACAACAGCTGAGACGGATCATGGAGTCCAGTCAGACACGTCTGGTCCTGGTCTTGGTGTGTGTGTGTGTGTGTGTGTGCTGTGTTTACTGGGACAGAGTCAAAGTGAATCAGCGGAGCAGCCTGCTGCTTTAGGAGCTAAAACAGGAAGTCCAGTCAGCATGACTTTACAAACATACACACAAACACACTCCACACATCAGGGTGGATCACAGTCTGCTGGGTAAAAACTGCCTCTGCAGTGATGGAAGAGGGACTCGGATCCTTTACTTCAGTAAATGTACTGTTACCACACTGTAAGAGTACTACAGCCTGCATGTTAAAGCTCACTGAAGTCAGACGAGTGTAACTGTATGTCAATTAACTTCATATAAAAAATACTTAAGTAGATGACAGAAGCTTCTGTGTTTTTACTCAAAATTGTGGTTTAAAGTGAAAAACCACAAACTTCCGCATTTTGCATCTCTCAAACATGCTGCTTCTCATTTTGCAGGCATTACTAAAAGTTTGTGTTTAGTTTCTTCACAGCGAAGTTGATGCCACAGTTTAGTTCCATTTTAAGACGAATTAAAAATGATGTCAAAATGAACACACGTTACCTGTGAGATCAGGCTGATAGAGGCAGTGTCTCACAGTAATGAAAATCTCCTGTGAACTTGATGCAAAGTGACGATATTTAGATTTACAGACTAATCTGAATGTCAAACAGTAAAAATTAGCAGTGGATTTAACATAAAAATGTAATTAATCCATTCATTTTCATGCATTGTATTGCAAATGTATAACCTGTACTTTTACTTGAACGTGCCAGTCTTGTTAAATCTATGTGCAGCACATTTCTTCAGGGAGAGCGAGAACTCTGACAGGATCTCTGCTGCACTGTGTTATGCTAGTTAGCACGTTAGTGTGCTAACATGCTAAACAGTAAACTGGTAGCAGTTGTGCACATTAATGAAAACAGTGTCGACACTGACAGAAGGTGGTTATTGTTAAGTTCGGTCTGTGAAATAAGACGTGTGTCTGCTCAGAAGGAACTCCAGATGTGTCACATCAAAGCTGCTGTGTGCAGGTTTCTCACAAGCTAACGTGTTTAGATTGTGTTTGTTGTTTCTCAGCACAACATATCGTGTTTCCTCATATGTATTTTTTATATTTTCCTCATGCAAATGTTACTTTCTGTTGGTTCACACTCA
>JAUZTA010000005.1:19593648-19605815 GCA_034780835.1 Ctenochaetus striatus | reverse complement strand
ATATGAAGATACTCTGGTTAAAAGAAGCTTCTTTGTACCTTAATGAATAGAACTGTAACTTTGTGATATATGGAACATATGTATATGTGTGTGCTAACATTAAGCATCTCTGGAGGATTTTTATTAGCTGCCTGTATCAGACTTTCCCTCCCTGTTTCTTTCTTTCTCTCTTTGTCTCTTTCTAACACACACACACCCTAGGCGTTATGAATACGTTAGAACACTCAGTTCTTTTGGTTTCCACAATTACAGACTTGTGTGATTCTGTAGTGTTGGATGACGTGATGTTCGGCTGCAGGAAATAGTAGGAACATAAACAAACACATGGGTGTATCGGTTCTCACATTCGCATGTAAACACGAGGAGAACTAGGACATAAATACATCAATGCACTGCTTGAAAGGACAACACATCCCTGGTTAATACGTGAGCTTTAATTGGAGTGAGTGTTTGTGTGTGTTATCCTACCTCAGTCAGAGCATGAAGCTGGCCCTCATGTACACACACTCCTTTAAACCTGCAAAGCCACAAGAGAGATGAAAGTTAAGGTTCAAAGAGGAAACTGATTGGGATGAATTAAATCAGAATATTGAGGCTGATGCACAGACACGTCTGCCTTCTCCTCACAATCAAAGAGAAGTTGTAAGATAACTCTTTACACACAGCTTCTAGTTAATTGGCTAACACTTCCTTCAACGGCTCAACAATTAAAATATTGGAGCAAAACACTTGGGAATTTTTTTCTCTTTCTCTGAAAAACCTGAGAAAGCAGAAAGAATAGTTAAGAAAGGATCAAGATTCCAGCAGGCAAGAGCAGACAAGTGATTGTCTGCCAACAGGAGGATAATAACGGCTCAGTTGCTTCACCTGCATTCCATAGATTCCTTTCCCAACCTATTAATTTCTACAATTTTAATGAGCACAAACAAAATATTCCACACTGCTCTTTCATTTCCATGTGTTTCCATCTCCTAACATTCAATTTATGCATAAAAAAGGCTTGTTTAAGCATGATGACAATGGGTTTTTTTTTATTTTCTTGGTTGCTTTCTGAGAATTATTAGTCAAGAGGTTGAAAAACATCTTGAAACCAGGATGGACCATGCATCCCTTTAACTAAAGTGAAACAGTGTGTTTGTGTGCAAAGCAACATATAAACCAACTTTGTTCCAGAGCAATGCTACAGGCCTCATAATTCTGAAGGCAATAAAAAGGTCAACTCTGTGGGTTCTTGTTGGATTTCAGTGAACAATGAACCCCTCAGTGTCTGCTTGTTAACACACAGACACACTCACACAATCCACTCGGCATGCTCAACAAAGATGGCATTGTAAAAAGATACTGTGCCTGTGTGTGTATGAACAAGCACACACACGTACACACACAGACGTTTATGCATATATGTGCAAGTTCATACAACACACACATTCCCACACAGAATCCCAGAGTAGAATGTGAACTTGACAGAAAATGTTTATTACAAAAAAAATAACATCAAAATTCTTGGGTATTGCAACATGAAAATGAAATTGTATGCATCTGAATTGTTATTGCCATGCTAAGCTGTTTTTCCTGTCATAAAATGCAAGTTAAGGCAAGTTTATTTGCACAGCACCTTTTAAATGCAGAGGCAGTTTAAGTGCTTTACCTGAGGCAAATAAGTACATTACAACGACATTTAAACTACTGAACTCCAGAGTGGCCACACTGAGGTCAGGTTTTACTTTATCAAGCATACAAAATGCTATTGCGTGCTCATGACAGACAATTTTTTCCCATCATTTTGGTCAATTTGTTGGTATGAGACAGTAATTTCACAAGATAAGAATATATGGGAAGTTGAACACATATGCAGGCTATCAAAAGGCGACTTTGGCACAGTTTAATTCAAGGATACTCGCTGTTTATGAAAACAAAAATACCTCATTCAACAACACTGTAGTCCAATAATAAAAGAGACGTGCATATTTCAATAAGTTACCAAAAGTTTTCTAAAACTGTCAATCACTCTTTCTTAGTAAATCATGTTCATGGATTAACCTTGGCCCTTTACTCGAATATCTGCATTGTTTTTAACGCTCCTTTGTGGCAGAATGTCACAATAATTGTCTGCAAAGTTGTCAGAAAATGGTCGGAGGTTTTAGGCAAGCTTGCATATGTGTGACTTGTACAATGAGCAGCTTGTGTGTTTATAGCCTTTATGTTTAACATTGGTGAATATGTTATATTTTTATTTTAATATCATCATTAACGTCTTGTCAACAACAGAATAAGCAGCACAATGTTACATCTTCCACTGGTTCATGTTCTGGTATATTTTGTTTGCCTGTACTTTAAGCATCTGGGCAGAAAGGTCAATCAGCTGGCCACAATACATAAAGTATAATCTTAACATTCTGCGTGAGTCAAAGTTTTATAGAGGGAATGCAGAGACGAAAAATATGGCATTTGAGGAAAACAGAGCCAGGTTTGAAGGGCTCACAGAGCATCAAGCTTTGCCCATTTTGTCTGACCAATCACTGAGAGGAATCTCTAGAAAATTAACCTGATTGTTCATGCAGTATCCTTGTACTGTTCCCTTGCGATAGAAAGAGCCTTCCTCGCTTTTCGCCTCTAGGCAGCTGCTGCAGCTCTAACAGGAGCTGGCAGTTTAGAAAATCCATTGTTAATAGGCTCTCTGTTTGACACAGTTTCAAGCCAACCCCAAAGGAAACAGGTCACAACCACAGAGCAAGTGAGAGGAGTGAGATGTCAAGGCAGAGGCAGAGAGCACCACAGTGCGTATTTAATAACCAATAGTGTGAGGTCTTATCAGAAATGACTAATGCAACACACAACATCATTTATGTGGAATAATAGAGATTAGCCTTTAATTTATATTTAGCAGTTACTGAGTGACCTTAACTCTTAAGCCTAAAAATAAAACTATTGTGAATTTAAGTGAGTCAGTTCCCAAAAACATTAATGTGGCTTTTTGGTTGGTTTTTGGATATTCTATCGCATAGAACAAGTTACCACAGGAAAAATAATACAATAACAATAACATAGTCAGTTATTCGGTTACCAACCTGAGTATGCTTGGGTGGGAAAGCCGGTTCATTAGTTGGACCTCTCTCAACATGTTAGCTCTGTTGCTGCTGAGCTTGTTCATCTTCAGAGCCATAACTTGGTCTGAAGCTCGATGACGTACCTGAAAAACAGTAAGTTAATGTCCATGTTGCAAATACAGGCTAAATAACAATATCCGCACTAAATCAACTAATCAACTAAAGCTGGGATCGTAGCTTTTTGCATAAACACAAAACTTTTCACAGTTTTTAGTTTGGATCAGTCAGGACAGGCCTTGACCAGATTAAAACCCTGTTCTCTTATAATAAATACATGTATAAAACAGTTTCTGACATATTCAGCAAAAAAAACAGAGGAAACAGGAAAAAGATGGGGAATAAAAGAGAACTAAAATGAGGTCAGTCACTGCTGCCATAACAAAGAGGAGGTGTCAATCCAGAGCTGAACAATCAATTTTGCATTATTGTGCATTGGGATTTTAGTTTCCATCTAATAGTTAGACAGCGGTAGCATCTCCATTCATCCATCTATGGTTGACTGGAGCCAATCCCAGCATGCCTTGAGTGGAAGGCAAGCAAACACTGTATGCAGGTCATGACATGAATGCAACATTAAAGCTTGCCGAAGTTAAAAGCATACATACAACTACAACAAAAGATGCAACATTGTTTTGTTTCTCATAATTGTGCTCACAGTATATTAAAATAGAGAGCAGATTTAGATGTGAACATTGCCTAATTACAGTTTTCTTTTAGTCACAAACACTGAAATTTGTCTCCGTGTATGTAATATAGAGAAAAATTCTCCCACTGAGCTCTCAACATGTTTTGTTTCTTTATTAAAGCAAATGCAAATGTTTTATTTGTAGCAAATGTTGCTAACTATTGACAGCTGGGCTTTAATAATAGCCAACAAAAACTGTCACCCTGCTGCATGTCTATTCACTGACTCTTCGCAGTCTTTGAAGTAGTTAGGTGATCTGAGGTCTCCACACCACAGGTTTCAGACATGCCATAAAGAAGTATATTAATTACCGAGAACATCAGCTCAGCTGAGCACACTTGTGTGCATGCAAATAGGAAACACCATGGTGCAAACCACAGAAGGCAGCAGATGACTGGGCTGCGGCAGATACGTCTATCTACCTTCACTTGCTAACTCATTTCCTGGCAGCAGAGACATAATTGAACTATGATGCAGGTAATATTTGTGTAGTTTAGAGAGGCAGAACTAATGCCCCTGTGTACAGACAGCCTTCAGCAAAAAAGTGTCTATGCAAACTTATCAGGAGCTCCAGACAAAGAATTACATACAGGAAATTATTTGGAAGCACCCTACAAAAATGCAAAACTGAGCTGCATAGCAACACATCCTTATGAAAGTTAAAATAACACCTATGCCAGTGCACCCTTTGCATTATAAGATCAACACCTTGACTATTTTAAACCACACCAGATATCATACATAAAATGAGAGGCATCAATGCTGCTTATATGCACTTTTGAAAAACTTAAGACAAACCAAAACATTATGAATCATTGTATTAAGTATATTTATCACTTGATGTAAATGATGGAAAATGGTTTGAATAGTCTTCATTTTTTTGCAAGACAGCTCTCTCAAAAGACAGCAGTCCCTGCAAGGAAAATCCTGAAACTTTAGTCAGAGGAAATATGTAACCAGAAAGACTGTTGGTCGTTTCACCACAACAGTGGGCAGCTTTATATCATCATCAAACAGTGGCTCTTTTACATTTGCCCATCATCGCAGCAACAGTACACTGGAAGTATCAGTTACAGCAGGAAGCACAACTGTCAGATAGGACATAGTTAATATGAGCCTGCAGGAGGCATTAAGGCTGAAAGTAAATGGACAACACTGTATACTGCTCTTTGTTTTTGTGGGAATATCTCTGTAATGTGCAGCATTAACAGAAATTATCTTAATTTAGTTTAAAAAAACACAACAGATCCTCGATTATGATTTAGAGTTTGTGAGTTTTTCTGTGTCTGCTTCCCTCTCTCTCGCTGTCTCATACATACAGACACAAAAATCGCTCTGTTCAAGTTCAAAGGAAGGGGGCCTGGCTCTAAAAGACGCCAGTCTTCACCGCAGGACAGCAGAAACAACAGATGGCCACTCCTCTGAAGGCCTCCTCCCCCACATCCGTCTATCCTCCACCGACCCCCTATTCCTCACTCTTCACATCCCCCCATCTGCATTTAGTCCTGATCCCCCTCTTTCTCCTCCTCGCTGTGGCCTCCAACAAACCGTCATCCCTAATCCTCATCTTTCCCACCAGTAAGCCCCAAGTTCTTCTCTTCCCTGCCTGCTTTTCTGCACAGTCACCTTTTTATTATCACCTTTTTGACTTGTGATTCCCAGAAAACGAGCCTCCCATGTCCTTCTCCACAACACACTTTCTCCAATTTCTCCTCCTTCCTCTTGCCCAAACTCTGGACAACCTCTAAATCATCTTCCTCTCCTTAAGGCTCCTTAACCCCCATTTTTCATCCCCTTCACAGTGTTGCCACCCAAGCCCTCTGGCATCAAAAGCCTTTTCTCCACTAGTTACTCCTCCTCTTAGCCTTAACCTCTATCACCATTAATTTCCCAGCCTTTTTGTTTCTATCTCTATCTGTCATTCCTCTTGACTATAAGCTTTTCATCATTCTGTTCCATTTCCTTTTCTCTCTCTGTTTACCTATGCATTCCTCTCTCTCACAGAAAAACAGTATTAACAGATATTTCCATTACTCAGTGCTATGGTAATAACTGTAAGGAGAGTAAGGTCTACAGAAAAGTGTTGTTTAGCTTGATTCAGTCTGTTGAAGGTTTAAATCTTGCCTCAGCATTATTAGGCCCTGATATGTCTAAGTTGGTCAGGTAAGGACTCAAGTGGTCGATTCTAGATTAGAGAGAGAAAAAGAAAGATTAAGATGGGGTCACACCTGCTTCTGTTACTGATCTTTCCCTCTTATCTATTAACACATGGTTATCCATTTTAATTTTTAACAAAACAGAGTAATAGTTTATTCTCTTGCTTAATATCTCGAAGAGAGGACAGTCACAATGCATCTAGTGTGGCAGAGAGGTTGTGGACAGTATTTAGACAACAACTTTTTACCCCAGCACTGACAAAAACTAAAGCTACAATGAAATGTTAAAACAGCACAACAGCAAAGTTTTCTGTTTCATCCAAACCAATCATACTTGTTTCACACACAGATACATGCCGTAAATGTGGATATAATTAAAAGAAACTGCTGGCTGTTGTTTATTTGTGGCCTTCTGTAGTTCACTCACTCGCAGCACTGTGAGTTATGAATAAGCTCCACTGTTTACACAGCCCACAATGGGGTGTTTCTGACAGCTGGCGTACCCAGAGCACAATGGGTTGCAATAAACAAATTACTTCATGTAGGCTTAGTGGGGCTAATTAAATGAATTAAAATTTGAAAAATGTGTTTATGCACCCAAAGAAAACATTCTTGACATCATACTGAGTCTGAATTATTTCAATAAACATCCTTACAAATAAAAAATACTGCCCTCCACTCCTGGTCAAACAATCTGTGGAGGGAGACGTACAAGAAGATGTGGAAGTACAACATTTAATTTAAACAACAGCATTCAAGTCCTAGTGTGTAAACGAGCAAGGAGCTCAGGGTGCAGGCAACACGGTGGGTATTTCCACATCATATTTGCATATATTCCCCACATTGTGATGGAACAAAGCTGGTTGAAAACGCACAAAATCTTCCTCTAAAAATGGCAAGATTTCATGTAGTCATGGTAGCCTTGATAACATCCAACAAAAGGAGAAATAGGGAATTATTTTCTCTGCCAACAGTTGTATAAAATCTTTATTAAAGCCAAACTAATAGCAGCAAATGTGCTTGTGTGACATCCATTCACATGTCTGAAGGGGGGAGGGGAAGGAAACGATGTAACAGGGTTAACAACCCAGTGTTTCACTGATGTCTTTGAAGTGACTGCAGTCTAACTTGACCTAAAAATGTTCAGAAAAGACTTGTGAGTGAAAACCGAGAGAGTTCAGCCCTTGACCCATCAAGCAAATCAACTTGACAAGATCAAATCAGTTTACAGCATCACGACACCATTCCACTGACTTATGAGGGTCATGCACAACAAGGCCCCTTTAATTTCTACACTCTAATTCTGACAATGCCCAAGCATGACTGTTGTTATGTACCAGAGAAAAAGAAATCAATCCTGAATCCTGTCAAATGAATATGTGCGAGCTGACAGACTGTCTGACCTCCTATTATAAACTACTGTGTATGGATGGATGAACGGATGGGTGGGTGAATTAATGGACTGATTGAGGCATGAACAGAAGATGAGATCGATGAACAAACCAAAGAGATGGAAATAGGCAGAAATAGAGTAAAACCTGGAAGGAGACAACCAAGGACAGACTGATGAAGCCCAGAAAAAGAAAAAAAAAGGTCAATGATTGATCTCCACTGACCTTGAAGACATCAGAGAAGAATCCAGAGCCGATCCACTCACAGGTGAAGTCATCAAGGCGTGTAAGACAGGAAAAGGCACTGATGAGGGCTCTGTAGGAAGACGGCCACACCCTGCCCACCTGGAGAAGGCAGGAACAGACTGGTATTAATGGGTTAAGATGAAGATATTATGTGATGGATGTGCCAAAAGACCACTGCTACAACTTGCTTGCTTGTTTATGATGAAAATGAGATGGAGGCAGATCAAAACTGCTGCTCTAAAGGGAGACTTAACTGATTTCCAACCAGAAATCTGCACAGCAGGAGAGTATACTAAGTCTATACTGTATAAAGACTGATTGCACTAACAATCACAGCTTTTCTTAGTTCTGACGGATAGAAAAAAGTGCACACTGAATTCTCCAGGCAACAGTGCAACCTACTCAACCACCAAAATCTTCCAAGAACATGAAGTCTAGTGTGTATCTATACTGAAACAGAACATTTGAACTCAATAATTCAACAGTTGGCGTTGCTAATTAATGCAATAATTTGCATAAAGTCAGAATGAATTGTGACAAAAGTGTGAAATGGATGACAGACAGACATGAATAACACAAATCATTAACCCCTACAATTTCCAGTCTTGCAACATAAAGGAATGCTTTCTCATTTCTGACTAGAACTAAAGCAATTTGTCATTTGATTGGTTAGTAAATCAACAGTAAGAAAATCTGTAAATGTCATATTAGATCAGAGATTTACTGAAAAAGACTCTTAATAGGATCATTAAACTTTATATAAGGAGACAAACAACAAGAATCATCAAACTTCATATAACTTATCAAACAGACTCAATCCAACTTGATCTGCTCATTTCAAACCAATCAATAACAGTCTCAATGACTATTTTTGTGTGTATCCGTACTCTACATTATTATTTTTCTCTATCCAAATATATTTGTGAAAAGTAGAACTGATATTATTCATCATCAATACTTTTCTAAATAACACATAAACTACCTCCATGGGAAACATACATACTGTTAAGTGTGTCCTCCACATGTAAAATGCATTATACTCATCTAAATGAGGACTGATGACTAACCTGTGAAGGCGGGTTCATGCCCATCTCGCTGGCCCCTACTCCTCCAATGCCATCTCTGTCCTCATTGATACGTTCTGGTCGTGTAGGAAACCCAGCAATGGAGTTGCGTTTATTCCGGTCCATTGTGATGTGACGGATGGTAATACCAGTGAGGGTAATATGGGCCTTTTTCTGCAATGTACCCACATGACAAGAGGACTAGATTGTTTTAACGGGTTCCACAGCAGCACAGGATTCAGTCAGTTTGTGTCCCAGGAGAAAATATGCCGCACATAGACTTCAGTTTAAAACTGTGTTGGGGGGAAACCCTGGAGACACTCTGACTGGATCCGAGATGTGTCCTACTTGTCCAGTTCCCCACTGCTTGTAACTGGGGAATCCACCAGGTTGAGAGGGTATTCACATGTTTGACAGGTGTATAGTGAGCTCTTGGAGACCTTAAAAGAGGGAAGAAAAAAAATTAGGGTAATTTCTGTATTTTTATATTTAAAGAAGTTTGATAGAAGTTTTGTTTATTGTTCAAAGAGATTCATATTTTTGCTTCAGAGGATTCAAGCATATTTTTGTGAATCCTTTGACACAGAAAAGAATAAAGTTAAGTCACACATTACAATCACATTTACTTCCACTCTAGAAAAAAAAGACAAACCCTGCCGTGTTGTTCTTTCCTCTGAGTTTTTCTATGCAATAGCAGCCTTCACCATAACTTGGCCTTAACTTAGAATGGACAATAGTGTTGCTCAACGGGCCCAAATGTAATGGCTGTAATGGGGCAGATTGTCCAATTATGGGAGATTAGCCAAGAAATAGCTCAGGTCCTGGACCTTTCTGCCATCCAAAACAAAATCGCCAGGGTACAAAGGGTAACAGGAAAGGAGGTCTGTGCCTAAAGGTCTTTTTGTACTTCTAAAAATGTAGCTATCATATCTAACTTTTAAAGAATATTTTCTTCTGGAGAAAGATCCCTCCAGCTGATGAGACATGCTAAGTCTCTACTTTAGTTATAAAAGAAGTTCAACAGAGTTGCAGTATTCAGAAACTTAAACTCGAAATGCTTTTCAAATGCAGTGAAAGAAAGTAAACAATGAGTAACTGTTCCTTTGTTATCAAATTGTTCCTGTAAGTACCTGTGTCAAACAATGAGATCACACATGTCATAAAAAAGTCATACATCAATAAAGTTCTTAGCACTACAAAGTCTGCCACTGCGGCTGTGAGATTTATTTTCTCACAGCAGGTATAAACTGCAGATACATATGTCAGGTTGATACAGAAATGTACAATGTGTGTAGACAAGACATAACCAGAATAGTTCACTAAAACCTATTCCAGTACTGGAAAGACACTGAAAGGGACGCTGTTTTCAAAGCAACACACTTAACTGACCTACATTAAATCAAGGCAGAAAAAGGTCAATATTAGGCTAAGAGATCTCATAAGATCAGACCCTAAAAACAGCTTTGCGATGCCCCAGTCAGATTCTGCTTTGGTCTGTTAGCATTACATCACAGACACTAGACTCCTTAAAAGATACTGTAAAGACCTACTGGACAACTTCTGACATCATTCTCTGTTCCAGTCACATCCTTAAAAGGCTTTTCATCCTCCACATTCTTTTTTTTCTCCAATGACACCTCGTTTTCTGCCTTGCTGAAATGGTACGGCAGAAAAAAAAAGTGCCTGTGCCAAGAAAAATGCAAGCCACAAGAACAAACCAAGCTTGGGCTTTTCTTTTCACATTTCAGTAGATTTCCATCAAAAACAGAGAACAGAGACACACATCTCATCTTCGCTGTTGTATCCAAGTAGACAAAAATAGGTCGGGAAGAGAGATAAAATTATCCTTAATTCAAAACAACTAGCAAAGAAGTAACTAAAGAGAGGAGTTTCTGTATCCACACACCCACATCAGTGGTCAGCTTGTACTGACTAAACACAAACTTCCTACACTTACTAGAATTTCAGTCATGCAAATGATACAAGCAAATAGAAATGCAGAACCACTGTTGTTCTGCGATAGTACAGCAGTGCAAAAAAAACCTCAATCATCATTCAGGATGAACCTAAAACAGTATAATAACCACCCACTTCTACTGTAAACATTAAAAATATACACATTATCTAGCATCATTCCTTCAATAAACAGCCATAGTGCAAGGAAGACAATCCTAACCACATCCTATAAAGCAAATTTATAGCATTACTTTGTTAACTCTCAATGGATTGTGCTGCTCAAAATGTTCTCAATGCAAGTGATTAGAAGAAAAAACATCCAAGCCAACATTGTTAATTACTATATTTGTTTCCAAGCTACTCCCTGTTGCCTACATATCCAAAGGGCATGCATCTGAAACACCACAGCAAAGGAACTATGCATGGAAAAGGGTGGGATTTTAAAAGCCGGCCTTTTTTTGGCCTGAAAAATGTGGCCTATTGCTACTTCAGATCCACAACAGATGGGACAGCTCCAAAGCAGCCTCAGGCCACATGTTTTAACAGTAGTCGAGGGCCTGAACACTCTCCAGCTGTGTCCCAGTGGATTACAGACTGGTAGAAAATGTCAGCAATATATCAAAACTTAAGTGATGCTATGATGACAGGTTGCAGCTAGGCTGTGAGTGTCTCTAAAGGACAAGAGGTATTAAATGGGCTTGTGAGAAAGCCTATGAGACAATTACCTGTCCTGACTAATAATAAAATGTTCTCAGAATAATTGTCTCTGTTTGATAATCTGCTGGCCTTGATACTGTGAGGGACAGAGGTAGCTGAGAGTTCATTAGAAGAGTGATCTTTTGTCAGTGTTTGAGCAAGGTCACATTCAATAAAAGTGAATAGATGCCTCTTATCAGGTCACAATCTACTCTCGTTAACTGCCATGATATGTGAGCCGCTGCATACCTGTCATTCTTCAAGAGTTTAAAGTAATGAACAAGCCCATGGGGGCAGGCGCTGTGTAAAAAAATGCCTTTATCCGGATACCATAGACAGCTAATGAGTCAATGTTACCACAACAGCTTGATGCGTTAATAAATTTTAAAAGAGGTAGTTAGATGAAGAATTGATAGATGGATTAGTATAATTTGATGGTGAAGTAACGTTATCACAGTTACCTGAACGACAAACAGGGAATGTAAACAAACCAAAGCAGCAACAGTCAGTATTGGTATTTACTCATTGTTAAAGTTGTGCTGACTTACCTGTTTTATTTCATAAAGATGTTTGCCGTGGAATTCCAAGCTGGGCTCCATTTCACGTCCTTCATTGGTAAGCTTTCGTCGAAAACGACAAGTAGCAAAGTTGGTCACGCAGCTAGCTCAGTGACTAGCTGACTGGCTAGTTTGTCAACAAAACTCGACCCGAGCACAGGGCTACGATTCACCAACGCACTTATAACAGTTAGTTTTTCGTAGCGACGGTTTCCAACTCAAACGGTTGGCTTCTCAAAGTGTACCCAAAGTCTGTTTCTGTCGTTGCTGTTTCCATAAGAGAGCAAAGTACAATGTTTTCTTCGCCGC
>JAUZTA010000005.1:19511238-19521978 GCA_034780835.1 Ctenochaetus striatus | reverse complement strand
TGTCATGTTTCTTTACCATCTGGGTTCTGAGAGTCACTTTCTTTGGGAATAGAGTACAGGTCATAGGTGCTGTTCTCAAGGTTGGTCGCCCTCTGCAGGAGAGTAAGAGTATTACATTAAAAATATATATTGCAATAAATTAAGTGTCCATATCTACCGTTAAAATGTTCATATTAAGCTCATTTTCAGGTTCAAACTTAATGTTTGTGAAATATTTTTCTCTCATACTGTGCAAACTGTAGCAACTATATTTCTCATCCATCTACATGCTCTGTTTTGGTGTCTGTCTTTTTAAAGCTCCTCTTTAATAAAAAAGCCCAGTCACAGTGGTAGCATTGCTTCGGGCAGCTTTGGTACTGAACAGCCTTGAGATTACAACCTTACTAAAGTCCTGACAGCTTATTTGAAGTCTCTGCATTGCTTGCTTGCATTTCTCCGCAGATTTAGCATTTTTCATACTTCCACAGCATTGAAAATACTCATAATAGATCTAATTTCTTACAATACAAACCTTTTAGGAATTGACACAAAAGATACTTACAGTGCAGAGCAGGACGGCGTTCTCAGCAGGGTTGTAAGACATGCTGAACACCGGGAACTTAGACCCACTGGAACAAGATAATACATAAAAACAGCGTGTCATGTTCACAGTATCCGAGTACTCAAACGAAAGCCTAAAATCAGTGATATTGAGAGTTTGTTCGGTTGGTTGCGCTGCACGTCACAAACATTAGAGATGACCCACCTGCGCAGCTGCATGACAGCCGTGTCCTTGCTGCTGTTGAAGTCCAGCTGGCGGAGGAAACGGTCCTTGACGTAGTACAACATGTTGCCGTGCACAGCGTACGCAGGACGCTCACGCTCCAGCTTGAACACAATCATGCCGCTGTCATGACCTGAAGGAGACACAAAGGATCTTTTAATGTAACTTCCACATTTACATATTCATTCACCTAAATGTA
Source organism: Ctenochaetus striatus (assembly GCA_034780835.1). Classification (NCBI taxonomy): domain Eukaryota; kingdom Metazoa; phylum Chordata; class Actinopteri; order Acanthuriformes; family Acanthuridae; genus Ctenochaetus; species Ctenochaetus striatus. Next base: position 19,521,016 of record JAUZTA010000005.1, on the reverse strand, counting down.
AGACTAAGTTTACATGTGAGAGTCTTTCTGCTGTGGGAGGAGTAGAACCTTTTTTATGCAAAACAAAAGTCTGAAATGTTCAAATCAAGTATTTTTAAACTTGCTCATCTGTAAATGTTCACACCGCAACACCAAACTCATGAACAGGGTGTTGTGTACACAAAAATTTGACTCCTGTTGACTCTGTTAAATGAGCACAAATGCAGACCGGCGTCACCACCCACCGGCAGCAAACAGGTTGAGGTTCGGGTGAGCCCCCAGCACCCAGAAACGATCGTGGTCCCGGCGGAAGGTCTGCACTCCGGTCCTTTTGGACATGTCCCACACCCGGATGCTCTTGTCCTCAGAATTGGACAGGATGAGCTCCTGACGCGGGTGGAAGACGGCGCAGGACACGTTGTTGTAGTGACCGCGGCACGTATCCAGCTCCCAAGCTTTGGATTCTGGACCACAGAACAAACGATGAAGTGTGGAAACAGAAACAACAGACAAGCAAGTTTTTGGAGGGAGGGAAAATTAGTTTTCATTTACTTTGATAATGGATACTTCAGCAGGACTTCACACTTGCATTAATACTAGTGAGTCTCTCACCGTTCATTCTCCAGATCTTGACCTGCCTATCGTCGGCCCCTGACACAATGAGAGGCATGCTGGGATGGAAGGCAGCCCAGTTGACCCCGCGGTCGTGACCCTGAACAGAGATACATGAAGTCATTTCATGCAAACCCAACTAAAAATACATCAGATCTACTAAGCTGCTGGACTACAAGATCTCTGAACAGCAAACAATGACTGAGAAAAATGTTATTTAGCATAAAGTTACACAAAAAAGCATTTTTTTTTTCAAAAATATGGAAAAAGCTCGATGTTTAATAAAAAGACCAGACAGTTATTTAAATCATAATCCTCTTTCAGCTTCTGAACATCTCCAACAGAAGTGGAAAAACCCCGGAGATGAGGGTGTGACTGTGCCTGGTTAGGGTTACTGTGGCGTCTTCCAGTGGATGACACACCACAGTTACAGATGTTACAACCCAACCCAGGCGATGGCATTTTATTTACAAGGATGGGACATTTCTGAACCTCAAGGAGTAATAAATCAGAACTTGGAAATGCTCAGAATAGCATGATGTCATTTAGGGAGCTGCCTGTTCCTGAAACACTGAGCCCAAAACCTCTTTTATTGGTATTTTCCACAAACAGGACTGAAACTTGGAATTGGTGACGATTTGGAAAAAGTCTCTTTACAAAGCACGCTTGTTTCTGTTCAGCCTTTCAGTGGACGCTGCTGCTTTTCACATTACAATAACATCATTGGAAAACTTTTAGTGCCGTTAAAGGATTATTCAGAATTACAGATAAAATGTTTTCATGCATTTGGGTGAGAGAGGCCACTGATGATACAATTCCTGAAGAGTTTAATGAGGACAACACATATGAAGATTATTTACTTGTCATTCATCCGTCAAATTAAAGGTTGATTCACTCACACAACAATATATAAGACTCTAAAAAAAACTGAAAAAAGAAATAAAAAATCTGTAGAGTCACTGCTCACCTCAAGGACGTGCTTGACAACAGCATCTGAGGCGCCGAACAAGTCGACACCGGAGATGCCGCGCACCTCCGTCTCCACAGCGCCGGGAGACAGGTTCTTCTTCCTCAGACCTGGAACCAACATTCAGGGCATCGTGTGCAAGGAAGGAGCCATATTCATGTTACACAGGGTACAACCACAGTACAGGGGAGGGAGAAAAACATGTAAAACAAGACACAAGTTATTAAAAATAATCAAATATGAAGCTTTATCATTGGAGAAGAGAGAGACGACAGAGGATAATTATAAAGGAGGGAGAACTGTTGGACTACTGAACACACACACAGGCTGAAAACACACAAACACAAACTCTGCTCTCTCATTCCACACTGACTTGAGTCTGGAAACAATCGTAGCTAAAACAGGGCAGTTGATCGGGTTAATAAATCACTTACATACAGATGAAAAAACACAATTAATCATGATTTGATTGGACAGCAGAGCAAGATACCGATTATCTCCCAGACTCAAATGAGATGAGGAAAAAAAAATGATTGAGAAAGCACAGCTTGCATTCATGATTCCTGCCCATTGAAACAACGTGGTGAACAGACAGTTCAACAGCATGAAGAGATGACAAAGGGGGACAGAAATGGCACTAGGAACCCATGTGCAGGTGTGGATGTTTCCAGGGAGAGCATGGGATAAGGAGGACGCAGGGAGCGCGTGGACTTGGCTGATGGGGTGGGGAGGGGGTGCTTGGAGGTGTAATGACGTGCTCTGATTGGGCGTTGGATGTCAGAAATAGAGTATGAAGAGGTTTTTTTTTTTATTTTATAGAGGCTCATGCATGTCTCGGCACAGATGTTAAAGTTACATGCAGAGTTAAAGGATGTGACATGTTAAAGTTTCGGTTAGAAATGAAGTTGATTAAAATACGACAACTTTAGCTATTAGAAATACAAACAGTGGTGTAAATTTTCAAGTTATATCTGGAGCAGCATAGCCGGGCGTGCAGATGTCATGCCAGGAGGAGCATAAAAACATTTTAAAAGTCGTGTTAAGCAAGTTTGACTTTGTTAAAGAGACACTTTCGAACAGACGACAAGTAACAGCTGTTTTTCTTGACCTAATGTAAACCAAGACAATACAAAGATAACAACATGGGCTTCCTGTAAGGGAAGCATGAGAGCAAAGTGACCCTTCTTTCATGCTAAATGGATGCAATGCATGAAACATGGCAAATTTAGCTTGAAAATCCGAAGCCCTGTGACATTTTATGATTTTGGAGGTCATAAAAAATGTATGCATAAATACTATCATGCTCAGTGTTAAACTATGCAAAAGCAAATTAATTTCCAGGACTGAGGAGTGACAGTGACAGAGTGATCTTATGCAAGTTCACATGTAAGAAAGTGATAGTGGATGTGAGACAGTTTAGTTAGTGAGAAGACAAGAGACACAAAGCAAGACACAACATTAACAAACAAAGATCTTAAGAGCATGCAGAGGCACAGAAACACTTCTTCCATTTTATATTTTGAGTCTTTTTTAACCACATTGTACATTTCTCTAATCTGAAAACACTTTCTTCATGAAGAACACTTAATTCAGGTAGTAACAGGATAGATTAATCGGAGTGATAATCTGTTAACTTTTTTCATTTTTTTGAAATAATCTGCTCCTATCTGCTTTCACAAAGTTAATTAACAAAAAAAAATCTGCCGACCCCCCAGCAGGCAGCCTCGTCAGTTTGGCTGTTGTGGAACAAAGTAGCTCCCTCTTGTGACTTAAGAAGGTGGTGATATATCAGCCATTAGCTGCTCTGCTCTTGATATTTTGGCATCAGCCATTGAAAAATATCTGACTGACTACAAATTTACAGTCTACTTTTTCACAAGCAAATATTACATCAAGAATTTGTTCTGACATAAATTTCCTGTCTGTAGTCTTTGAAAGGAGAAGTGTTTCTGCAAACAGCCCACAGAGATTTGTCCTCTACAAGTAGGAGAGGAAGAAGAGTTGATGCAGAAATCGATACTGATCCTGTTTCTGCTTCTTCCTCGTCCTTTATACCATTCTGCCCTCCCACCCCCTTCTCAACACAGCCCACTGTCCTCTGCTTCACCATCCTCAGACTCTCACCGGAAATATCCCACACTCGCACAGTCTGGTCCAGACTGGCTGAAACCACCAGGTCCTCAGATGGATGGAACTGGGCGCACATCACATAGTGATTATGTCCGGTCAGCACACTGCAGATGAGAGGGAGAGGAGGGATATTTTCAGTTGTGTGAGCGTGTTGTGTGATAAGATTTATGTGAGATATGAGATCTATATAAATATCCTGTATTTAATTATTTTGTATAAATAAAAAACATCTTTTAAACTGTGCTTCCTAGATAAAATAAAAAGCAGTGTAACTTACCAGACGCAGGTCCTTGACTGCCAGTTCCAGATGCGGATGGTCTGATCATCTGAGGCACTCAGAATCCAGGGATACTCCTGCAGAGAGGGAGAGGATTAAATTAATACACTCATTTTCAATGTCCCTCTTTGTATGGACGACAAGATACCAAGTCCTTGTTGCGCTCTACTGTGAAATCAGTGATGAAACTGATAAGAAGCAGATGTACTCAGAATAACTCACATGGTGGAAGAAAGTCGTTCTGATGTAGTCGAGATGTCCAAGCAGAGTGAAGAGGCAGCGCCTCAGCTTGTAGTTCCACACCTGGTTTGCATAACACATTGATGTAATTATATGAAATATTAAAGCAATGAATGTTGTAATCCAGATGACGTACAAGTGTCACAGTACTGACCATTAAAATAATACCTATTACATCTGAGGTAAATGTTTGGACCTCAAACACTCAAGTAGATATTTTGCTAGCATGTTTGATATGAACATCTCAGGAAAAAATATTATTTTTGATGCAGAGCAGCATCGTTAAAAACAATGAAATGATAAAATGGCCACATTTGCTTACATCCTCAGTGTTTTCTAGCAACATGCCAGTGCAAAAGTAGTCTCACCTTGATTTTATAGTCATCTCCCCCAGACACAAACAGAGGCTGCTGTTTGTGGAAATCAATTCCTCTCACGGGGCCTGTGGGCGTACACACACATCAGTTACACGTATGAAATCCATTTCACGTATCAATCAAGAACACTGTGTGAATGTTGAAATAATAATTTACTCCATCAGCAACATCACTGCCTTACCATCGTGCTCGTCAAACTTGTCAATCAGTGTGCACATCCGATAATCCCACAGCTGGATGACTCCATTGTGCAAACTTGCAAGAACCCATGGCCTCTTAGGATGGAAACTCAGCCCTAAAATATGAGACAGATGATCAGCTTTTACAAGTTATAAGTGGAAAACGAGCTATTAGCTAGCCTAAATATCGGCAAAAAGTGGTCAAGTTTAGCTTAAAAAGTCTAACGTTTATTCGTTACGCTAGCTAGATGGCTAAATACGTGTACAAGTCGTGTCGGTTCAACATCAGATGTGACATAAACGATTTTAAGTTAAGAGTTTTAGATATATGAACCTCTAAAAACAAGCAACTTATTCATTTACAGACAAAACTTTAAAGAGATAAGTAACTAATGTTAAACCTGTTAAACGGCAGCTAGCTAGCGTTAGCTACTATGCTAACTGCAGCTGGTATCTTACCTTTGACACGGGCTGACTTCGTTTCAAATTTTGTTAACATCGTCGCTTGGGAGGAATGTAAGTAGTAAATTTAATGCTGTTATCAACTGTAACTCCAGAATATGATGAAAATGCAGATAAAATATTCCAAACAGCTGAGCTCAGGCGGCCTGATCGCCTTCGCCCATTTAGCCGATTCTCCTTTTTCCTGACACGTAGCTTGTTCTGTCTTCCGGTTTGGTGCAATAAAGTTTTGCAGTGAAAATTTGACGCGGAAAGCTCCACGGCGGCGGCAGCTAGAAACACAACACATAGAACTGAACTGACATGAATCATAATTACCGTGCATTAACATAACAAGTCTAAAATCCTATTTCTACAGTGTCTGCTGATAATATAGACCTACTTATGAAACGAAGTGTGTGCCATTGAGAAAACAGAATCATCACAGGGTTTGTTTAGTAGCTGTTCTGGAGCTTTCAGTCATATATGATGGTCTTCATCTGTACATTGAGTTTGCCTGGTCAATTTGGATTGTTGATGTTAAAATATCCATTTTTTCTTAGCACACAAAGGACTCTTTGGCCATTTTAGCTAAAAAGCTCCTCTTGGTAGGTCTTCTAGGGCTTTCAATCTGTTAAAAATCCTAAAATTAACTATATAATGGGAAAAGTTAGCTTGTAAAAATCTTCTATGTGGACTTAAAGTTAAGATCCACCCTTTGCACTTCTTTAAAGTAAGGATACAGCAATGTGTAAGTGCTCCCTATGACATGATAAAAAGTACAACAAAAGTGAATTGTAAATATAAAAAGCCCTAGTAATTCCACAGAAGTTTACATATTACTGATGCATTGCTACATGAGCAGCATTAAAATGATATAGCAAACTGAGGTAAACCAGATTTGAACCACACTTAGTCCAAACATATACCTCATCATTTTACATCATTTTAAAGGCTACTCTCAATGTCTATGTATATATAGTGCAGATTTATATGTATTTGGCTTTTGTTCCACATATTTACTTTGTTTTATACATTTATTTAGAACATATATTTGTCTCATTGCACTTAAGTTTGATGCATACTCACAATTTAGATGTTTTATTTTTCATTCTGGATTATTTTAGGTTTATTTCATGTTTTGCCCCTTAAAGTTGAAATGACAAATTAGTTTGAAAATTTGTAAACATTTGGATAGTTTAATCTAGAGTAATGCATCATATTTACTAAGATGGTTAGGTCTTTTATAGAGAAATTGCAGTCAGCAATGTAACCATCTTTTGTAATCATCCAATAAGTAGATAAAACAACATGAAATGGAAATATTTTAGTATGAGTGACTAAAAGTTACTCAGTGGCAAAATAAATGTATTTTATTTCAGTCACTCCTCACAAGTCATGTTAAAAAAATCAACACAAACAACAAGATATTGCATTATATCATTACTTTATTTCATATATATACAAAACAAAATAGTGTCAAAAAACATCTTGCACTTTTTTTCTCATGGTGCTCTGGGCATGTTTGCATTGGCCCTGAGAGTTGAATAGATTGCACCCCCCCCCCTCAGTGCACAGCTGACTGAATCCTTTCACAGTACCCTTCTATAATACAGTTATTGATGAGCGGATGGTCGTGTGATTTCTAGACCTCTCTCCACTGTCACAGCGGAAAAATTTGTCCGCTGGCAATAGCAGCTTGGGCAACATGGCCGCTGGTGTAAACAAATCCATCCACCGCAGCCAAAATGTGCTAACATCAGGCTGCTGTCAGTGCGTTTGCATGATTTACCGTCGTTTCTCCTTTGTGTCACATGCGATGTTTGGTACTCTGCCTGTCACCTTCTCTGGAAAGAACATGATGAACTTTTAACTGAGGGTACAGGATATTAGTACATGTTGTCACTTGTGCAAGTGTCTTTTTTTTTCTTAGCAGGGGGAGAAACATTAAAAACACTGGGAATCACAAGGGAGTTACACTTTGCACAGTAACTCTACACTACAATGATCACTGTAACCACAGCAAAGGCATCAAGGAATCAACATCTCGGTCACTTCAAATCCACACCTGTTAATGGGATAAAATTCTCGGGGGAATTAGTCTTTTTAAATTAAATTGGCTGAGTCACAGTAGGTGCTGGGAACTTCTCGAGAGGCGTTCGATCCTCTATACTCTTTTACACTTCTTATATCACAAATGTACACTCATTTTTTTTCCAGTTTCCTTAAATGTTAAAGGTAAATTAATTTGTTAATTTAAATGCTGTACAAGCTGTACAGTGACAGAGGTTTGTGTTTAATAATGCACAAAAAAAAATCATCACTAACTAGGAATGATGTTGCAAATTTTCACCATTTCAAACCTATAATCTTAAGTGCTAAGCTGGTTGATATCACAATGTTCATGAGACCTAAAATAATAACTTAAAAGTCATTTTGCAAAGGCACTGTCTATACCCGTGAAGTGGTTTGATAGATTTTTACCATGAGGCTAAACAGTATTGTAAAAACAACTCAGACAACGGCAGTGATATTTCTTTTTGAAGGAATACTGTTAAAACTAAACCATGAAGGTGGCAACCTATTACAATCTAATGCAGAGATGTTAAAATGTTTCGTAGCTGTGCGTTTAGTTATTTTAGACAGAAGAGTGTGTGTTTGTGTCTGTGATTCCCGTTGGTTTCTGTGCCTCCTCCTGTTGTTTCTGCACCCACACACCTTCTACTTGACAGAGAACAGCGTCCACCGACTGTTCACACTCCTGTCTGAGCTTCACTTCATACTCCTTCACTCCCTGCCTGTCGCTGATGCACACAGAGTGACCCCTCTGGCTCCAGTGCTTCTGATGGACCGCACTGCTGCCTCATCACATGACCGAGCACTGGTCTGCCGCTCCGGCCCCAGGGCCTCCTGGAAGACTGAGGGACTCTGGGTCAAAGTTGAAGCCCGGAGGCTGAAGGGGTAAAAGAAACAAAAAGAAAAGCTGTCAAGTCTAAGCCAAGGGTCAGGGGACAGTACACTGTATGCAAAAAAAGCTAAAAATATTTTACATTTTGTCTGATTTTTTTTCATTTCAATTACACAGCGTGGCCATCACTATAACAACTCCGGGTGTATTGAGAACTCAAGAGCTACAGATTGATTGAAAAGCCAAAAAAGGAATATGTAAGTGTTGTGCAGAGTTAGATATACTGAAAAAATACAGAAAATTGTCTTTTGTACCAAATTAAACTGAGAGAATTATAAAAATTCTACATCATTATATACAAATACACATCTAAATATTATTTTTTTTCAATAAAGGCAGCCCTGAATATAGCTTGAACTGTGCAACTGTGGGGCGCTTTTTGTTAATAGAGCAGAGGAAAACTCACCGCATCACCTGCCAGCTCTTTGGGTGGTTGGCCAAGGTCTTGCAGCTGTTAATAAAAAACATTAGACCCTCAGATGAGTTTCATTCTTAACAAAACAAAGTCATTAAACCATAAAATGAACAAACCTACAAACATAAATTTTGATTTCATTTGCTCAACTTCTTTCACACTTCTCTCATTCAACGATCAAGACATGAAACACAGAATTTGCCCACCTTTTGCATCAGGTCCATTATGCTCTCGAACGTGCTTTCTTTATCCTCTGCCCCCTGCTCCTCCTTCTCAAACTGCTTACAGATCTCCCCCATGATTTTGGCCTGCTGCTCATAGCGCTGGTGGTCCTCTGGGCTGAGGTTTGGCTTGTTGGCATCCAACCATTCTGGGTACTGTGAGGGACGGTGACATTTATTAGTGAAACTTTACAGGTGAACCAGAGACTAAGTGATACTCGTAAAAACAGAAGCAAACCTTGGCTGTGATCTCTTTGAGAGACGGATAAAGCACTTCCTTAGAGAGGAGGTTCTGCATGATGGACTGCATGATGGGCAGGATGTTTCCATCATCACCGCCTCCTTCACCTCCCTCCTCCAATCCCAGGCCTTCCAGAGTCTTCACAAGGTCGTCTCCAGCCAGTCCTGTGGACTGTGCCAGAACAGAACAGTTGGCTGTATGTTTGCATTCTGCTGAAATGACTCATAACACCTGATCAAGCCTGATTTTACCCACCTGCAAGTTATCTGCGTTTTTGGCCAGGCCACGGAGGGTTTCTTTAAGACAGGAAGTGAATTCTTGCTGGGACGCAGTGTCAGTGCCTGTAAAATAAACAGATCTGATTTAGGCTACAGGAACAGGAAAATGAGAAATCTATCAAAAAACCTTAAATGGTAAAATTCTGGGCCTCACCAACTTTGCCTGCAGCCTCTGACAGTTTTTGGAAGTGCTGCAGTAATTCTGGCTCCTCCTGAGCCAGCTCGGTCATGGCCTTCTCCCACTCCTCTTTGGCATGAGCAGCCATGTCCCCCTCAAAGAGAGACTCGAAGAGTTTGCAGTCTTCAAGCAGGGCTGGCTATACAGACAAAGAACAACATGGGCCATATTATCACCAGGGAAGACAGTGAGCTGCTAATGTCCAGCCCACTTTTACCGGCTGAATTTTTCTCAACTTAAAAAAAAATGTACTGATTGTATTCAACAGCCTCTGA
>JAUZTA010000005.1:19478333-19492806 GCA_034780835.1 Ctenochaetus striatus | reverse complement strand
ATTTTTGATCTTTTTATTGTTATTTCTATTCATTTTATTCATTTAATGTGTTATTTTCATCATTTTTACTCATATATTTTTCTTGTTAACTGTATTTTATTAATTTCGATATGTTTTTTAAATTCTTTTGGGGAAAACACAACTCAGGAAGTCCAAATGTTAGAAGAAGAAACTTCTAAAGTCATAATAATAAATAAATATGATGTGTTTACTTATGTGTATGGTAAACAAAGATATCTATAAGTGTTGCATTTATTTGTTTAGGATCATATTTGAAAAGGAAAGCTCCACTTCATCTAATAAGTGATAATATTACCAGAAGAGAATCTCCAGATTTAAACACACAAACTAAACAAAACAACAGAGAGAAACTGACACATGCAGCTCTGGTCATATCTGGACACTCACTGGGGAGATACTTGAAGCAGTGGGTGCTGCTCCTTTTCCTCTTCCCGTTGGAGACGTAAAGACTCACCGACACTGGCCGACTGACGGACGGGTCGCTGTAGGCGGGAACTCTCACACACAACAAACACTATAACAAATTAAACATTTGGAGTCACAAAATTGCAGGTTAGAGGAGATTCATCTGATGTGTTAAGTTGTGTCTGCTGGATAACGTTACAACTTTACATCACAGTTCAATGATAAAAAGTTCAAGTCCAACACATTACCTCATTGCTGTTGTCGCGGTCGATATGGGCCTCCTCCTCCCACTGTAATTTACCATCTAACAGTAAGAGCATAAGATAGAGAGAGGTTTACTGCTCATATAATAATTTCTGAAAAAAATGTGCATGGAGTACAATATTTGCTTCCAAAATGTAACTGAGTATAAAAAAGAGCAGCCTGTGTCTTCTGTGAGAACTTACCTGTCCCTCTTTCCATGAAAAGAACTCTGGAGATCGGCAGGAAGTTGGAGCCGCTCAGCAGAAGCTCCTCCCCTCCCTCCACAGAGCAGGAAGTCAGACTGACGGACTCGATGACCGGCAGCTCCTGAGCCGAACGCTGGGCTGAGGCAGGGAGAGTCAGGCAAATTAAACACGTCCTTCACTGCCACTAAATCTGCTCCTGGTTTGAAGCGCGTATGTGCAAAAACATTAAAAATGTCCGACTTTGCAACAACACGTTTTACACACTGTCGCTTTATAAACCTCTCCTGGATAAACAGCATCTGAGCAGCTACTCACAGCATTCGATGGGCAGGGAGGCAACCTGCAGAGCCAACACTCGTCCAGGTGGGGCTACAGGGGGCGCTAGAGGGAGATGGGTCCTAAACACCAAACGGACTCGAGTGTTCTTCCGTCCAACGTCCGTTTCTCCTTTCCTCAGCTCGATGTCGGAGTTCCTCAGCTTCAGAATCCCAGCACAGTCGATGCTACGACGCCAAGATATTTTTTAACATTGTAAATATATCGAGAGAGAAGGCCAATAATCAGTCTATCCCTACTTTTAATTGAAGTGTTTTATCACGAACTTCGCAGTTGTTGTTCAGAAACATTCTTCAGCATTAATACATTGGAGGACAAATAAAAAACTCTCATACTGGAGAAGTTTCCTGCCTCTCTGCTACTCACAGTGCAGTCATGTTGTTCTCAGGGTTCAGGGGGATGTCCAGCAGTTTGGTCCCGGCCTGGACGCTCTCATGACTGGCGGTACCCACCATCTTTCCTGTCACCCTGAGCAGGAAAAAAACAGCAAAAAGTTTATTGACCTCCATTAAGAACATACAGAAACCCACAATCCTATAAAGGATAAACTATAGCAGATTTGAAACAATATTGACAATTGATTCTTTAAGCAATTTATCCAGCAAAAATGTCCAAAGTTTGTGGACGAAAATAAGTCAAATGTTAAGATTTACAGATTTGTTTCTTGTTTTATAAAAGTGTAAATCAGAATAACTTTGGATAGATAACTGTCAAAAGAATAAGAATAAACCATTAGTATCTCACCCTACAAACACACAGATCATCACATAGATGCCCCAAGTCTGGGCAGAATAACAGCATAATAGAGGATAAACAGCAGTTACGCGTCTTTGTTCTTGATGCATTTTGCTTTCATCTGTCTGGACTTTGGACAAACAGACTCCTTTTTCTCTCTTATGCAGTTATTTTAAAATATTTTACATGTTCTACATTAAGATGACGGTCTCATCCAGACCAAGTAACACTCAAAAGCATTGGAGCAAGATATTTCCTGGAAGCAGCTGGTGGGTAAGTTATGCAATGGTTAAAGTCACAGCAGTCAGATAACAAACTGTGCATTTTGTGGTCCTGATAGAGAGACAGTTCGTCATAAGCTGGATTTTAAGCAGAAATACAGTTTATTACCTGTGTATCTGATAAAAAGGATGTGGCCTGATCGATCGGTCGTCAGCTGTTCCAACGAAAACCTGAAGGGAGAGCGGCTTCCTCTCCGTGTATCCACACAGCTGCACAGAGAAACACAGTGTGAGGGACAAATCAAACTGTGACGAGGCCGACAGAGGCGGACAGCCTCGACACGTGATCCTGACACTTTGTTCCAGTGTTGTGAAAACAACTTTTCTGTTTCAACTTCAATAGAAAATACAGTTAACTTTAGACATTAAAGGGGCAGTTCGTCCCGGAATTTAAATTACATTTTTTCTTTTTGCCTGTATTGTTGTTGTTTCTCTCTCTTATATCTGCAGAGAACTAAATGGCTCTTAGCTTCTGGTGCTCAAAAAAATATATTTGAAAAGCTGAACAGCAATTTCTCCTTCCAGAAATGGTGTCTGGCTCAAGATAATCCACAGACCCTTGTTGTAATCAGCTTCGTGTAGGTACTATTTGCTTTCTACTGAGCTAAACTCACTCAGAAGGAAGCCTGCCAGACCCTTTATCATCATTAGCATGCCATTCGTTAAATTGTATTTAAAACAAAACATGCATCTCTACAGCCGATAACTCCAAAACTCCACAACTCACACTAAAACAATCTGGATCCTTTTTTAATTTAGGGTAAACTGTCTCTTTAACATATTCTTATTATGAAAAGTATCTAGATGATCAGTTTGTGCAACATTCCTGCAGCTGCATTGACCTGCAGGTTTTGGGTTTCACCTTGACCACAGGATGCCCCGTCGGCGCGGCCTTCACGGCTCCTCTGCTCCCCTCCGTCTCATAGTGGGCTCTGTGGTGTGGACGGGGCTGCACCTCGATACGCAGCTCATACTGGTCAAACTGGGACGGCAGCGGCCAGTCGAGCGGAGGCAGGGCGTTTGACCTTCAAGTGTGTTAGATCAGTGAAACATTAGACAGTCTAAAGTTGCATTTAACATAGATGGAACAAACCAGATGCCAATAAATGTCTGTATCTATCTTTAGAGGCCAGTTAAAGGGATTTACATTTAATTTAAACAAGCAAACATGACAGGTGCAAACCAGACCTGTGTTCCCAGTGCCCAATCCAGAGCATAAAAGTGTCCACATTTGCTAAAATTACAATTTTCTATGATTTAAAGGCATTTTTTTATGATTCAGTACATGTATATTGATAAAATAGCCTCTCTCTCACACTGCTGTAGCTAAGATTGCCTCTTTAGGTTCTGAGTTTTTGGTAGGAGGGGTCATGTCTGTGGTTTCTTTCTGTTGCTCGGGCTTCTTGTTTCTCTCAACAAATCTTGTAACAGTGATATTTGCTATCACAGATGTGGTGCTGTGTATCCTTGCCTGAACAGGGGGCTGTGGGCGCTGGCTCGGGTCCGGCCCCAGGCTAGAGCAGGGGGCACAGAGAGGTAGTCCATGCCCTGGGATGGAGGCTCCCTCCTGGTCTGCTGGGTCTCTGGCAGCAGGCAGGTTGAGCTGTGGCCTGGAGCCTGCTCCTGGTCCACCTCCCTGGGAGACAACTGGGAGACAAAAAGCGTGGCTCATTACTTTATTTGGAAGAATTTTAGTCAACTTTCGGATTGAGCCCGTGTCTTTACCTGTTCTAATGACGTCTTCCTGGTTTTCTGCGGGATGCTGAGCTCACAGCTGCTGGGAGGAGCTTGAGAAAGAGTGATGGAGTCTCCACCCTCCAGGTTGCATCCCTGCAGGTCCTCAGAGTAACTGCCCCTTCTTGAGGTACAAGGGGAGGCAAGAGGGGAGTTTCTACGCTTTTTACCCCCAGGGGAGGTGGGCCTCGAGGACGGCGAGAGCCCAAAGTTGATCGTGGCCTCGTTCAGCTCCTCCTCCTCCACCAGCAGGGAGTCGCAGCTGGAGGCCGGGCTGAGCCAGCCACGGGAGGACGGGCTGGAGGCGGGGCTGGGGCTGAGGGAGCCGGGGCATCTGTCGCGATAACTAAAGGGGTCCAGCAGGGGGAGGTAGAGGCGCTCACGGTCCCAACCACCACCACCACCGCTCATGTCCCAGTAGTTTGAAATGGTGGGTGTCGGGTCGTCTTCAGGGGAAATGGTGGTTATCTGGATGCTGGGACACTCAACCACACGAGACTCTGAAACCTGGAGGGAAGATGTGAGCGAGCAAGAGATACCTTTAATCTCATCATGTGAACTCTCGGTTAATTATAAAGAAAATGTGACAAAAAGTGCTGACCAATCCATTGAACTCATTCTTCAAACAAATATTTGCTTGTTTCAGCTTCTCAGTTGTACTTAATCACTGCTTCACTCTGGTTTACATAACTGGAAATCAAATGACTTCTAGATTTGGGGGAAAAAAACCCTACCGAATGCATTTTATCAACATCCATGGTTGTCTTCCATGTTCAATGAGATAAGAAAGATGAGTAAGGATGAGTAACAATAAGATATTGTCCCTGTTTGCTATTTAAAAAAAACCCAAAACATATTTATATTCACTGTGACTTACTTTGGGCAAATTTCGAGACACTGCAAGTTGAAATGAAGTCTGAACGGTAAAAAAATCTACCAAAAACCTCAGTAGTGGAATCATTCCAGTTCTGAATAGGGCAAGTGTGAGAGATGTCTGTTAAATGATTGTTGGGTAGCTGTAATCATGTGTGTTGATGATAAAACTTTGCAGCTGTGAGGAGAAACTGTTGAGTGAAAAACACCCCACTGTCATTTGTGGTCGATGAGGTAAAAGCAGCAAAGATTCAAAGAACCGGTCTCTCAAGTTATAAAGAGGCAGGACCAGTAAAGAGATCGTCTCACCTGTACAGAGCGCGCTGGCAGGCTCTCATAGGTCCCACTGAACTCTCTGCCAGGCGCCCGCCGTGGTGGCGGGGAATGCATCCCAGCTCGCTGATTGGCCGAGGGCGGCGGGCTGGGGATATTGATTGAGTGTCCTGCATGACCAGCAGTCATGTGGTTATCTGTAACTGATTCACAGAACAATAACACTTAATAAAAACACGATAAACACTGGCGACAAAACATAATTTAGAAAATTAAACGGAAATATATTACTGATTAATACACTTAGTCAACCAGAGCACCAACAGTAGTCTCTTGTTTAGTTGTTTTTTACTTGCTAAAAAAATGTGGATAATAAAAAGTTTACAGTGTTTTCATTTTTCCTAATATACACCTTGACTTCCACATGGCAACAATTTACTTTTTGGCTTCTTTTTAGTATAAAAATGCAACATTTTTTCTTTTGTTCAACACACTTTTCTTTTTATATCACATGCTTTGGGTTTCGGTGTCACATGACCTCCCATTAATCTTTTCTCACAACTGAAAATCTGACAATTAGCTCTTAAAAGCTGCTGATTTTTACATCTGGAATGAGAAAGACTCATTAGATGTCAATCAAGCTACTGTAAACACAATTTGTGGTTAAATAAAGATTCATTTTTTATCATCGACATGCCGACATCATCCATTACACATTCTTTTTTTTTTCTTCATTCAGGCCTACCATCTGTTATTGTTCCAATATGGAAAATGCATGCAACTGGAATTTTTTCTCAGGAAGTGCAGTCGATGTCTTTGAAGCAAATACAGCTTTTTTTTCAGTGTAAAAATAAAGAACTAGAAGTTGACAATTAGGGAAATACAATTATTTGCTTTCCTGATGAGAGTTTGGTGAGGAGATCGATACCACTCTCACATCTGTATGGTTAATATAAAGCCAGAGCCAAGACTGAGTTAGCATAGCTTAGCATAAAGAACAGAGAAAAGGAGGACACAGCCAGCCTGAATCAGCTGAAGTAAAACAAAACTTCTGCCAACAACTCTAAAGCTCATTACTTAACACGTTATTGTTTGAAAACCAAAGTGGAAAAACATGCTGTAATTTTAGAGATGGTTTTGTGTCACACTAGCTGATTTCTCCTCAGATGCTTAAGCTACGCTAAGCTAACAGGCTGCTAACAATAGAGAGAGGTTTCAATCTGAACATCTAATTTTTAGCATAAGAGTCAATACATATTTCAAAAATGTCAAACTTTTATTTCATAATAATACATTGATATTGAATGATGTAAATGCTAACTTTGTTTATATTGTTTTTCTTTGGAGTTAGTCTTTCAATTTGCGTTTATTCTTCTTCAAATGTAGAAATAAATTGTTATTCTGTGGCAAAACACCACAGGACATTTTTGGACATTTAAATGTGGTACATGATAAATTTCAAACATCTGCTAAGAAACATGAAAAGCGGCTGTAGTTTATATCAAATAAATTTTTAAAAAATTACTTATGCATTTTAGAACTATATGGTAATGTTGAACTTGCTTTTATATATTCCATAATCTTATGCATTCACATGGAAACAAAGCCCTACTGACAATTTACTCTACTTTGCCTATTCATGTCATTACCTTTACTCATTTATTAAAGTCACTGTCACCAAATAATGAGGTTTACTTTTGGCTTCCTGACACTAAAAACTGCTGAGAAACCCAACCCCGCTGCTTATCTTGATGATGATTTTCTGAATGTTCTTTTTAAGAATTTTTTAGGACACAAAACATTATGAACTTCAAACAAAAACCCCTCAAGGCCAAAATCCTCAAATTTCCACAGCGTGGTGTGGTCGGCCTCTACTTTGAGCCAAACAGTAGTTACTCTGTAATGAACAAGGCTCCAACTGATCATGGCTGCGCTGCACTGACGGCACAAAGTCGTACACGCAATTTTTTGGGCAAAGCGAGCATATAACGGCAACTGCCAACAAATTAAGACTTGGGGTTAAAAAATCTCTTCAAATGTTTCCTGGCAACAGAAATATTTCCAAGTGATTAAAGCTGCAGTGCTGAGGCAACTCTTCTGCTGGTGTTTTTTTTTTTTTTTTTACATGAAGCAATGATTTTGATGTCTGCGAACGGACCAGCAGAGGAGTTTATTAGACATTAAAAATGTACCAAACACTTACTAAACACAATAAAGTTAATTTCAAGCATGCAGGATCTAAAATACTGTGATATTTCACTCGGTGTCCTTGGTTGAACCTCTCACAACGAGTGATGGTTACATCAGGTTTCCGACCTGTGGGTTAGATTAGATCACAAGACCAATAATGAGAAAATAGAGTGAAAAATGACATATTCTTGCCATGCTTAACACTAATGTTTACTGTCGTTATTCGGGCTTCCCTCCAGCTGCCTTTTTTTTTCTGTTAACCTCTTCAGGCCACTTATAACTATTTAGGAAACAATAATGTGTTTGGGTCCCAACCAGCAGAGTAGTTTATTACTACCAAAAGTTACCTGACAGTTACTGTACACAATGACTTTTTCTTTTGGAAGCCTAAACTAAAGTCTAACAGATCTAAAATAATATTTATGTGCAGGCATATCTGGGTTTCAACAGCTATCTGCACACTCCTTTCTAAGTTTGCATGTGAGATCTTGCTTAGGGTTTCTGTAGCTACTAGATATTTTTAAATGAGTGATTTACTCAAACTTAATGCATTTCTTATATTAAATAGTTTAGCATAATCAAATCAAAAAACAAACAAACATGTAAACAGGAAGTAAATGTATCTCATAACGAACTATATCTGAGACACCATGGTACAGCATAGGAGAACAGAAGAGTAAAACATTGTCTTTTTATCAGATTTGACTCCAGTTGTTACATTTTCTTGTAAATAAATATAAAGTTTTACCTCTTCAGGGCTTTGTTTGTGTTTACACCAGCAGAAGTGTTCACAGCTACCAAGATTTATCAAGATTTAACAGTTTTGAAGCTAAAGTCTTTTATCGCTTTCTTCAGGTTTTATCTTGACTCTAACATTTAAATTTCTTCTCCAGCGTGTTTTAAAGTAAGTAAAAATGCACTGCTATGTTAATATTATCTGATATAAAATGTGCTTTTTAAAAAACAATTCAAAAGAGGCTGGAAGCACATCTTCTCTTTTTCCTAATTAAGAAATTCTGGATCTATCAGTCAGAGATCCCGCCCACCACTGCTGCTTGTTAATTGGCTAAAGAGCATCAAGATAGCTAACAGTTAGCATCAGAGGAAATATTCCAAGCTCTGACTCTTTCTTCTGATAAGTCCGCTCTGTGTGAGAGGGTTCAGCTTTCTGTGCTTGAAACCTGCCTTTGAATTTATGACTTACTAAGTCTAAGTCCATGTCCAGGGTACGTTTGAATGTCAGACTTTAAATGTCAAATTTTAGGGGATTGCAAAGACATCGCCCCCTTCAGTAGAGGACTGTAAAAACAACTGCTGACCACAAGTCAGTACAGTCAAGGTCTGACATTTTAGGGATCATAAGCGTTAAAAAATGTATAGAGGGGAACTTTAATATTCTTTAATACTTCAGTGTCCTGAGTTGAACCTCTCATCAGAAGTAAAAAAAATTAAATCTTTCCAACCTTGGGGTCAGAAGCCCCATATGTTGTCTCGAGAACTGTCTGACCGTGGTGTGAAGATGATTTAGTTGTTTAAGTACAGACCAGCAGAAGAGCTACTACCACATTTTCCTCCATGTAGTCTCATCAATTCAAAAGAAATGTCTTGCTGATCTATTTTACTGCTCTACTTCGCTCTACTTAAAAAGTGATGTTTACGAGAGCAGAAAAGTCATATTTCTGCCACGCAAAACTGTTTTGTCACACTTCTCATCAAACTGTTGCTTTTTTCCTCGTAAATGAATGCTGACTTTGACTCTTCAGGCTCTCTGGAAACATTTATAAATCAATCATTTAGTTGTTTTAGTCAGTTCATCAGTTTCTTAAGGGAAAATCTTGTGTTAAAGATATAAAATAACACATTATTCCGTGTTCCAAGTTAACTCTAACCCTTCGACATAATCTGGTGTTAAAATCTGTCGTTCCCAACCTTTGAGTCAGAAACCCATCAAGCAAAACAAATCAGAGGGGTCATGTAATGATGAAAGCATTTCTGGTTTACAAAATGGTGTTTGTTTCATCAAACTTCTCTCCTAATAGTTGCTAAGTCAATACTGACATTACACAGCACATAAGCTGATTGGGTAACTGACATGGCACAGTTGACACATGACACAGCTGACAGCTTTTTCATCTCTGACGATATAAAATCCAATGTTTACGTGCTGCTGACTGAGGTCTTAGCACCATTACAATCTTTGGCCTCAGCTGTCCCATGACTGATTTTGATAATTACATCTATAATGAGTAAAAAAGTGCACTTGTACTGAATCAGTTGAGCCTCTATAAGCAGGACAAGATGACATTTATGCAAATCATGATACCACAATGTCAAAAATCTAAAACTACTCTCATATTACATGATATATATTTAATCTATACAATATGATATAGCCTCACATATTACCCTTATCTTGACTGAATGTACCAGAAAAGTGTGGTGGCTCTTCAGGCATGTAAAAGACATCTGATTAAATAAAAACATATCACTGTTTGGTTGGACCGGCTACAACTGGTAGATATATCGAACCAGTGACCAGGGGTGGCAAGTCTCCAGAGAGCCGAGGACATAAACACTAAGAGTAAAACCAGGATTGCTCACAAAACACTCTGAAAAGCTCTGAAACGCAAAACTGCATCACCTAGAGTAAGAAATCGCTCTCTTGTTTCTCCTGCAGTTTGCTTTCATGCCATGGGTGTGGTAATACAACTGCTGGCCAGTGTGGGCGGGAAACAAATGAGAGAGTGGATGTGAGAATATAAGGTGTGTGTGTGTGAGAGAGAGAGAGAGTGTGTGTGTGGAGTGTAAAACAGAGGAGATGGAGGTTGAGTGAAACAGGGAGGGAGGTGTGTATGTGGTGTGTGTGTTCAGTACACAGAGGTTGAGGTTCCTTCCCAGATGGCAGCTGTTAACTCCACTCACACGCACAGCTGATTAGAAACACATTGAGTCTGGGGCTGCACGCACACATGCACAAACACACAAATGCACGCACGCACGCATGCACGCACGCAAACAGGATTACACTAACATGTACGCATGTGTGCGCACGGTACACAAAACAAACGCACAATAACAATATACTCATACTCTCATGCTTTACAGATGGAGGCACGCACGCACATCGCATGCGAGATCAAACGCACACGCACGCATTCACATAGGCGCAGCGTGCAGATGAGGGCCTCATTGTGGCACATGCAACTGCAGCTGCAGCTAAACACACACACACACACACACACACACGCACGCTGGCACGCGCGCGCGCGAGCATAGACGTTCCCATAGAGCCACACTGTCAGGCCGATCGGACCTCCTCTATCTGCCGTGTCCCTTCACTTCCACACATTCACGCATCCAATAAATGACTCTAACCCAGGCTGCCGCCGCTTCTGTTGGAGGGGTCAAGGTGCCGCAGGGCGCCCTCACTCTCCTCCCCGGGAACGGAGCTCTCCGGCTCGGCTGTGCGCACAGAGGACGGTCCCTGGCTCTGTCGCGGCGGCGGGTCCTCCTCAAACACCAGCTTGAACTCGAACTCGCCCTCCTCCCAGCCCGAGCCCGGCGCGGCCCCCATCGCCCTCCGGCAGAAAGGAAAGGATACAGACAGAGAGAGAGATACAACTCCTGCGTCGGTCACTGTAAAATTTAGCGTCCTTGATGCGCCTCGAAAGTTTCCCAGAGATATTCCCAAAAGTTTTATCCTTCTACGAGCGTGTCATTGCGCAAATATCCCTCCTCCCGGATGGTTTGTATGTAACTTCAGTAACTTTCCCTCGCTGTTTCCACACGATCAGGACTGCCTCTTGCTCGGATATTTGCAACTTTTCCAGCCTTCATGCCTTTGCGGTCCGCATCAAATCTTCGCTCAGGATGTTTTCAAAAGTCTTTTCCGCAAAATATCTCGCAGATGCGGTCGCTTCTTTCATTCTAGCTCTATCGCCATCCCCCCGGCTTCTTCATCTTCCCCGGTCAGGACAGAGGGAGGGGGGGAGAAAAAAAAAAGTTTATCAAATATTTTTGTCGTCCTTTACCCTTAATTGCCTTTGGGTGGGTTTCTCAGCTCCAGTTGGTCCGTTACTCATCCCCCATAGGACCTTGTGCCTGTCAGTCATGAATCCCCCCTGCCCAACCTCCAGCCTCCCTCTTCTCCCCCCACCCACCCCTCCGCTCTCCTCACTCACTCTGGAGGTTTCTCTTTCAGTCACTTCGCATTTACTTTAACACATATTTCAAACCCTTTCACATATGGCTTGATTACAGCTTACATCACATTTTAAATCACCCACACAGCAGCATTTTTTTTTTCCTGGTGTTTTTCCACTAGAATTAGGTTTTCATGCACATCATCCCCACTATCAATAACTTTCTCCCCCCCATATTTAAACCCAAAACAATATTATTATCATTCAAATCATGAGCAGGACTCATGGCAAGCGGCTCACTGTCTCCAAAACCTGCCATTGTCGGCCGGCTGCACCGCCACCAGAGCCGTGATGTTAGTGATGTCAGTTGGTGAACATAAGAAGGCCTATTTCCTGTGGCTATGAACACGACAGCCCCCCCCCACCTTTTTTGGCTGTCACTCTTCCCTCTCCTCCCCCTTTCCTCTCCCTTTTTTTTTCCCTTTCTTTTTTTTTTTACCCCACTCCTCCTTCCTCTTCTTCCCCCACCAACTCCTCCTCGTCCCTCCTTCTCTTCGACTCTCCCCTCCCTCCCCCTTTCCTCTCCACCGAGGATCTGTTTCTCATTATCCTCTGTAGTCTGCTCTCTGTCTGAGTCAGGAGACGAAAAACTTAAATAAACACACTCTCTCTGGCTCTCTCCTCCTCAGTTCAGATCCTCGTATCCCCCTCTCCCCTCTCTCTCTGTCTGTCTGTCTGTCTCTTCTCTCTGTCCTCCTCCGATTCTCACAATCATTAGGCTAATGTTATACTGGCGTGTAACTCGGGCTTGTTTCGCTCTCCCCGTCATCCTCTTGGGGTTGTGTGGGCAGGCTTTGGGTCCTGGACTGATCTCAAGATGTTGCAGCTTGGTCTGCAAGAGGAAAAAGTGCTACCAACATGGCCATAGCAAGACTTTTTGGGGCCCAAAGCAAAGTTTGATAACCTGTAGCCCTATCAAACTCCCACTATTGGGCACGTCACCAAAAGTATGAGGGTATACATTTTCTAGGCATTTTTGATCAAATCTGAATACAAACAGAGTTCAGCTGGTCTCCTGATCAGTCGGTTTGTTAATTTGGCTACTTGCTATGATTTATTAGCCTAAAAGTCACAGTTTCGGCTATCTGTTAAGACAGGGGAACAGCCTTGTCGACTAAAAATAATGCTGACAGAGTAAGACTTGTACATTTGATTGAACAGCAGCAAATCAACAATAAATATCAATGTGACATGGTTAGATCAAATGTAGGCCTGTACCGGTCTGATTTTCACATCAGTGGTAGGAAGGGATGGTAAGATGGCAGCCAAAACAACCAACCAATATGAGGTCGAGACCACACAAAGGTCGACTGTTTCAACTGGTAATTTAAACAACTCTCAGGATATTTTTCGGCCATTTCTGTTGAAACAAAACCGTGTTTTTTAAGCCAAACCATATTTTCATAATTGTGATCAAGTCATTTTTTTTTTGCCTGCAGCTAAACAGACCCTACCCACAGAAATATAGAGTTTCAACATATCGGTGCTTTGCAGAAACATACAATGCCAACTTTAATTCTGGAGATTTGGTTGGGTGCTCAGACCCAAAGCAGTACAAATGGAAAGATACATGACAGAAAGGCTTACGAGACAACAAAACACTGCACTTTTGATGACTAAGTGAACAAATATGCACCTTAACATTTAATACCATTTTTAAAATGTTATCCCTGACAAAGATTTATTAAGGATGAGGGGAGTGACTCGTCGCTTTGTGAGGTGTCTCCTGAAAAGCTGTCCGACTTCCACAAAACAGCCTGACATTTAAAACAAAAAAGATGAACTTGCCCCAGAAATTTTCTCTACTTTTGCATATAGAGACACATTTGGATTTCTACACAAAAGACTCATATCAAGTTAATCTTTTCTTATTTTGTTTTTCAGGACTGACATGATCAACCATTTATGCTTCCAAATGTTAAGACCTTAATATATTTGGTCAATCAATCTAATGTTCAAACAGTGACACCTACAGGACAGGTAGAACGAGAGAGTGCAGCCAGGCAGTATGAGGTGGTGATGGAGAGGTGAGGCTCCTGCTCATCAATAGGCTATTCAACAGAACATGCACCTTATGTCATTGCCATCCATAGACAGCGACTATGGATGTCGGTTCTGCAGCACCTACAGTAAGTGCTTTACTAATTGTGCAATATCTTCACAGACCACTGAAATATCAACACAAATAACATGATTATGGTTTATGTGTCAAGTCCTATACACTTATCAATTAATTTGTACCTGCAGTGGTTCTGCAGCTCTTGATAAGCGAGAGGTTTGAATATGTGGGGGCTCTTGAGCTGTTAATTCATGGAGAAGTCCAGAAAGTTGCAGCATATTGCAGCACTTAACCCCACATTTCTGTAAGTTTGAGAGCCAGAAAACTGCCTACTGCAAGCACCCTGAGGTCAAGAGGATGGACAGAGCCTTGGTGATGCCAATAAACAGGGTAAAGATATTTATTCCTAAAACAGCCCAATTTTCAGGGGGCATTAAAGAAGCCAAAGAGTACACAGTCAGAGTCAGTCAGTCGATCAAAGGTGAAAAGCAGTAAAGTCATGCAGCGGTAGATTAATCTTTTACTTTGTTCCCTAAAACTGCTGCTTTCTTTTTTGAGATTAAATGTTGACAAAAGTCTCGAAGCCCAATCTGTGTTTACACATCACTGCTTTATTCATCACTTCATTACTTCTTTGTAAAGGAAGTAGGGACTCCATATAACCACAAGGTGGAGCCAGTGTAAAATGAAAACTTCAGAGCTGTTGTCACACTGAATACAGAGGAGCAACACAAAAGGTACATACATTTTTTGCTTTTAAAATGTTTAACTTATGTTCCCCACAAATGATCAGATATCCTCTTTTATACTAGACTACATTTTAATAAATAGACCCAAGTGGGATTTTAAAACTCGGCTAAATGGTGGGACCAAAAATAACAGAGTGCATCCTACTACAGCCATGAGGTGGAAACA
>JAUZTA010000005.1:19451823-19468671 GCA_034780835.1 Ctenochaetus striatus | reverse complement strand
TAAATTTAAAAAAATGCTGTTTGATACAAAATAAAACTATTTTTGCAAATAAATTTAAACTTTACAGTTCATGTCAGACTGACAGGATTCTGAGCTTTTACATGTGTATAGATTATATAAAGACATTTCACACATTCCATGTTTTCAGAGGCACTTATGGGTTTTTAAAGTTGCCCCTTCAACTTTTAACAGCACAAAACATTAAGATTTGGTCCTTTGACTTCAAAATTCCCGCTTAGGTGGATCCGGTGATGGGCTCAGGTCATGAGTGCTCCACTTACCTATACAAACAAAATAAAGGTTAATCATAAAGATTTACAAAATTTAGAAAAAAAAATGTTTTCAGTGTTCATTCAACTTGATGTTCACACTTAAAGCTGCAAATTAGTGGTGCGGTTTAACTTCCTTTATAATTATGAGGATAAATGTAATATCAAACTTCAGTGTAATGCAGTGCAGTTAAAACAGCTCCACAAATTACAGCCTCCAAAACTAATTTTCATAATACTAAAATAAAATATATTCATGAGGGTAAGAGTAAATGCAGTGCTGCAGCAATGGACTGCATTACTTTTTACCAACAGAGAACCTACACTTGAAAGTTCATTATAATAAGTTTTGTATTATGAACAGTTCAACAAAGCAGTGCTTACCTTATCAGAATATCTGGTCCAGTTTTAAATCCTAAAAACATAAAAAAAACACATGAGCGTCAGACTCAACTCTCATTACAACAAACATCCTCACCAGTCTCTGAACTGTCAAACCCATCAGTGCAGTGAAAGAATAATCATGAGGTTCAGGTGAAACACGGACTCACATGCAACTCATCATCAAGGTTTGACTGTAATTAACAGCACCGAAGCTTCAAGTCAATTTATGTTAAAGTGTGGGATTTTTCAAAGTTTCCATCTGCTTTGGATGCAGATGAAAAAAAAAAAACTATCAACCTGGTAAAAGATGATTGTTACGACACACACTACACTCAGCTGCCAGTTTATTAGGTAAGTCTGACTCAAACTAATTCAGTGGAACACAAGTGCAATAAAATTTTACCTGGAGGTTGTAATGATCAGTTTGTGTTGAAACTTTGGAGGTGTTGATTCAACTGTATAACCACGAACTAAACCATTTTTTACAAAGAGGGGTTTCTCTTTTTAGGTCAACCCTCCTTGGTGAAAGCATGGTGCACAAATTAAATATTTGTTGATAGATAGCCACTAACCCCAAAGCATTGCTAAAACCTCTGTTTCACCAAAAATTGGTTATAACCTTTTATTTTTATTTTTAATTTATTGTACTACTGTTGTGACAGGGTGCACTAGTTTAAGCTAGCTGTATCCAATAAAATGGCCATGGGGTGCATGTTGATCATCCAAATCTCAGGTTAAAATCGAGGTCATTCAGCTGCATATTTGAATAATAACTTTGATTTCTGACAATTCATGCTTGGATGCGACACCGCGTGCTTCCCACAAAGGTGAATGACTTTAAAAACAGTTCCTGGAAGTGAATCATGCTGCTACATTGATTAACTAGTTTTGGTCAAGAGAAAACGTTTACTCGGATTTAGTCTTTGAATTTGAGATATAATTTGTCCAATAAGGCCCAAATCTGCTGATTACAGACCATGAGGTCGGTTTGGCGCTACTGAAGTAGCTGCTTACGCTAATAATTCGCGCGGATATAACCGCAACAAAAAGCCACACGCAGATACGTAAATAAATATATCAACTGCGACACAGACAAATGTAACATGATACAAAATGTGAATAAATACCTGCGGTTTCAAATACGCTGGTGGTACTTTCGCTGTTTCAACACGTCCGACCCCCATCAACGCAACAAGGAAGAGAGGTTGTTAATGAGGCTGCGGCTCAATTTATCTCTTTATCAAAACCACGTGTTTTCTGTCCCCGCTGAAGCTTCCGGGTCTGAAGTGGAAGGTTACTAAAGAGGCATTTTTATAAAACAAATGTTTTAAAAAACAAATATTATGTGTTTAAATCGTCTTTAATGAGTGAATAGTGCATATTGTTATCACAATTTAATATTTTTTTAATAAAAAATTGTCAACAAACGTAGCCTATATAATTAATCCTTATGTATATTTATATATGATTTTAAAATATAATATATAAATATGTCACAAAATATAACTTTGAACAGTGATAAGAAAAAAATCAAACAAAAGTTAGAGTAAAACAACAACAACAACAACAACAAAAGAATAAAAAGACTTTTCAGTTGTCTTACCAAACAATTTCTCATAATACCGTAATATTATGAAACCTCTTTTGTTTTGTTGTTCCTTGTATTATACAAACTCTATGTGTTTGTCTGTTTATTGTGTGTTTTGTTCAACCTTTTATTAGCAGCTAAATTTGATATAAATCCATCTTGTTCCTGGATTGTTATATAGGCTACAGGAATGCTCAGGCTAACTTATATTAAGAATAATCTCACTATTTTTGGCCCTAGGCAGATTGTATTCGACCATAAAATTATTGACTATATTTTCTACATGAGTTGAAGTTAACAAATACGTTAATTATTGTTACTAGTGTTTCATCTGCAGCCCTTGATATACATTAAAAAGAAATCAATCACTCTTGTTATTATTCATAGATAACCGGACAGATATCTAGCTCTTGGTAAATAAGACCGTGATTGAATGCCACCTGCTCTTTTTAAACACATTCCCACATGCAGCTTGTAAACTACAAATTAACGTCATCGCGTTGTTACGGAAGTCCTACTGGTCCAAAGCTCCAAAAGAACCGAGAAACAACTCACTGAAACTACCCAGAGTCGGTTTACGTTGATAACAAGGACACGTTGTTCTTGCTGCAGCGTTCACTTCATTGAACACCGACCGGTAAATTCTTGACCATGCGAGTTTTAATAGGTATGTACGTTTTTTAAGCATTATTGATTTTTTGGTCGTACGGAGAGGTCATTGTGACATAACGCTTACAGTTAGCTGTTAGCTACTGTTAGCATTGCAGGTATAAGTCATGTATATGTATTAATAAGTTACGCGTGCGTTTTTATCGCCAGGAGAACTTCAGTAAAATAGAAGAGAAACGTGCCAGCTGTGCGATTAAAACCAGAAACTGTCACATTTTTTAAAATGTTACCTGAAGCTAAGTTTGAAATGTTTATGATGCAGAGTCCTGTTTTGTAAGCATGTGTCGTGCGCATGCGCACCGTTCTGAGTCTCGTGCTTTTTATGATGCCAGTGATAAAATCCATTGATTTCATTCAATAATATGTTTGCATACATCATAATGTAGCTCAATATATATATATATTACATAACTTTAAATTTTAGGCTAATGTTACCGAGACTGTTTATTTACTAATCCATTTTTTCTGTGACCAGTAACAGATAAATCCTGTGAGGACTCACTGTCTTTAAACTGTCTTTTCTATAGGAGGGGGATCTGGATTTGTGGGTCGTGAACTGACCCGTCTTCTCAGAGATAAAGGTCATGATGTCACAGTAATTTCAAGACAGTCTGGTCCAGGGAAAATAACATGGGTATGATCTCTAGTTAGTTTAGAGCTATTGTCTAGTAGATGAGACCAAGGTCATTTCTAAAACTTCAGAGATTCCTGATTCATCATAATTTTTCTTCTTTTTTTTGATCTCAAACGTCTGTTGAATCTTTTTAATTGTGACTTGTCTTCAAATCACAAGTAATTTCTAAAATCCTGTTTTGTTTTTTTTTTTCCTTCTGGGCTTCTGCAGGGTGAGTTGGAGTCACACGGTCTCCCACCATGTGATGGCGCTGTCAACTTGACTGGAGAGAATCTGATGAACCCACTAAGATGGTAAACAATAAACAGAGATTGAGTTACCACCACAGACAGCCATCCTCCTCTGTTCAGTAAATAATAGAATAATTATTCAAATGTATATGAAAACTTCTGCTCTGTGGTCGGAGGCTGAAGTTTTTCATGTTTATCAACCCCGTCAAACCTTTTGGATGCCCTGTGATACTTTCACCAAGCCAGGCTGCAGCTGCATTTCAATTATACATCCCCACGATTTGTTTTTATATGTGATATCAGGTGGAATGAAAGCTACAAAAAGGATTTGTTCTCCAGTCGTATCGACACTACAAAAGCTCTGGCTCAAGCCATTGCATCTTCTCCAAGTCCTCCTCACTCCTGGGTCCTGGTATCAGGTGTAGGTAAGTCTCTGCCTATAATAAAGCTTGCTATTGTGATTTTACTGGTAGTAGCAAGTCAGACCAGATGAACTCAGAGATGCTGACATCACTTCTCTTGCTTTCCTTTTCAAACCACAGCCTGCTACAAGCCCAGTCTGACAGTTGAGTATACAGAGGACAGTGAATGGACACCATTTGACTTCCTCTCTAAACTTGTGAAAGAGTGGGAGGCATCTGCACATCTTCCCGAGAATGTGGCAAAAACCACCAAACAAGTCGTCATCAGGCCTGGTAATACAAAAGTGCTTTTTACATTTTGAAATACAGCAGAAAATCCAGCAGCTTAATGCATAGTAACTCCTAACTGCAGCCTCAAAAAGTTGCACACTGAACACTTTTGTTTTGACAGATACAGCATATATGCACATGTAAACCTCCAATCCTTCCTCCGTCCACCAGGGGCAGTGTTGGGCCGTGATGGTGGTGCCATGAAGCAAATGCTGCTCCCCTTCTGGCTCGGCCTCGGGGGCACCTTGGGGTCAGGGAGTCAGCCGTTTCCCTGGATCCACGTCTCGGACCTGGCGGGAATCATTGCTCACGCCCTGGAGCCCCCCGGTGACACCCCGTCCCCCTCACCACAAGTGTTCAATGGAGTCGCACCCGCACTGAACACCAACTATGAATTCACCAAAGAACTGGGCCGGATCCTGAGGAGGCCCACCATTTTCCCTGTGCCTGAATTCGTTATGAACACCCTGCTGGGTTCTGAGAGGGCCGTGGTCCTCACGCAGGGCCAGAGAGTCATCCCAAAGAGGACTCAAGAGGCCGGGTTTCAGTACAAGTACCCGGACCTGACCTCAGCTCTGAAACAGATCGTTGGGAGTTAACAGATGTTTCAGTGATGTGTGTTCAGATTTCCTGTAGTACAAGGAGACAAACAAATAAGACGGCTCACATCAAAACTCCCAACAAGAACTCAAGATGCCGAGTGACAAGTTATATTCTGCAAATCTCATTTTTCGGATTTCAGGAGTGTTTTTCATTTTATATTAGGGGAGTTCATCAATCAGGTTTCAAACTTGCAGTTTTTTGCAGGGTAATCAATCCCTGATGATCACTTTATTTTAATGTTTAAGCAGCAGAAAATAATTAACATCAGTGGTGATTTGGACTTTGGGATTCTTTCAGTAATGGGATGACTCTTGGCTGTAAAATTAAATCAGAAGTGCTAAAAGATGAAGGAAGAAATGTCCTAATATCCAACTTAAATATCACATTACTGATCACATTGCAGCACACTTGTTAAAAGAAATGGACCATTTGTTGAAAGTGATGCACAATAAAGCTGGGTGACGTTGAGACTTGGTTATGACTTTAATTTAAAATAATTACATGTCAAATGTCAGAATAAACAATAACAGTAAGTAAACACAAATGTTCTGTTAAGCTACAAGCTGATGAGTTTGTGGATGGCAGCCTCAGTTTCCTCCTCTTCCTCTCTATATCATCACTCTGAATCACTCTGGTCGTTATCATCGACTTTCTGAATGATTGGCAGCTGATCTCCCCAGTCACTGCTCCGAGCACAGCGATACACATCTCTGAATGAAGAACACAAAACACAATATGTAGTCGAATTAATGGATATCCATGACCATGATATCTTACTTACTTAAAACTTCATATTAACAAATGAGAGCCTATAGCCTTCATTTCCAATTCTTTGTCTCAGTTTAACCTGTCTCAGTCAAATTAATGGATATCCATGACCATGAGAGCTGGATATCAACACTTTTTTGCTATACAGTCAGAAATGAGAACAAAAACAACCGCTAAATACCAAAAGCTGGCATTTAATGTTACTTATTACTTATAAAAGTTAGCCAAATTTAGGCTGACATTTCACATTTGAAAAGTTTTGCTTCTTGTTAAATTACAAATGATTTAGAATTTTTGTTCCAGTGATCCTGGATTTTGTAATGGTCCACCAAAAAAAACAAACATGCAAAAAAAAAAAAAAACCCTTCTGATTAGCACTAGCATAAGGAGGTTTTGTAAACTAATGATGCTGTCGTTGGAGTTTGACACTGTGTGTGATGCTGGACCTTTACCTGCTGTGTTTTCTCGCTGTCACCACCAGGTGTTGTAGCTGTCCATCGGGGCAGCACATGCGACAGTGGACGTGTCTCGTCCTGGGCTGCACAGGTGCGATCAGCCTGGCCCAGTCCACACCTTCTGTTCTGTCTGCCGCTTCCTTCCGAGTCAGAATCAAGTAGCTGAACTTCTCCGTCTGCCGCTCATTGTGCTGAAAAGAAAAAATAATTATTAAATTAAAAGCGTAATTAATTAGCTATGAGCAATTTCTGTTTGCAGTGTAACCCTGCACGTGTAGACTATTTTCAGTGATTCCTTTGATATTTAAGAAAACTTAAAATATGATGATTCTCAAGCAAGATGTGCTTAGGTTTTTTAAGTACTGTAATTTCATCCATGAAATGTGTGTCAAAGGTCCCTCTGCTGCTCCAGCTGCTGCCCATGTTGGACCAAACCACAAAAACTGCCTTCCTGTTGTTTTCAGCTCATGTGTCTCTTTCACCTGATGCAGTAGCTTCATCTTCCACTCTGTGCCCCTCGGGAGGTACAAAGTGACAAACTCTGCTTGTTATTTTTTAGAAGCTTATTGTGTTTCAAGTTCCATTAAAAAAAAAAAAAAAACTCAAGCAGACTTTGAGCTATAAATTTGTTGTTAAACCTTTACTTTACAGGTTCAAAATGAGCTTTCTTTCGACATTAATGAAGAAATTACAGCCTTGTAATCCAGAGTTGAATCTCACCCCAGGCAGTGGCAGAGGTTGGTACAGCTGCTGGAAGTTGCAGGGTGTGATGGGCTCAACGGCCAGTTTAGGACACATCTGTTCATGAGGACACTGGGAAAAAATGAAAAATAGAGAAAAAATACAAAAAGACTGACACTGATGGTAAAAGACTTGGCATGATATTTCAAACCTGCTGGGATTTTAACATACTGGAGCAAACACAGATGCTGGTCTGGGGTCATGGACAGTCTTCTCCTGTTTCTGGAGATAAAAAAAACTGGAAGTCATCAGTCTATTTCTAATAATTGTGTCAAATAAGTTACACAGCAGCAACTAAAATATATTCCACATGCAGATTTGATGCCATCTAATCAACTGTATTTGAGTACCTTTAATAAAGTATCTCTGGCCTCCATTAGTATCTGATGGCCCTCTTTGGTTCCATTTTCCACCAGCACCTTCAACAGGAAACACAGAAAATATGATGAAATTAATCAAATAACGATACCAGAAAAGTTCTAAGGACAAACAGCATCACATCTAGTGTACATTCACTTAAGATCAAAGGGACACCTTAACAGACCGAAAAATTGGAAAAGCAAACGTTATTTATAGGTGAAGTTTAGTCATTATTTCAACCGACCAGGTACGAGTTTGTCTTCCTCCACAGTGTGAGCACAGCCTCTTCTCTCTCCTTCACAGTGGGAAGCTCTGAGAGGGTGAATGCAGCTACCACCAAATCAAACTGCACCTAGAAGGAGAAACACAGGACGCACAGGTCTCCAAGTGAGATGGGAACAAATATACACATACTAATTGTTAGTTAGTTGATTAAGGATGCTAATGCTCTATCAAAGGCAGACAGTAGCAGAATAGTGAAACACCTCCTAAAACATTGCTTTCAACACACAGTTTGCTATCAACTCCAGCTGTTAGGATGTGTTCACTGTTGCTGAAAAAAGTGATTTTTTTTTTTTTACCTTTGGAGAGACAGGAAGGAACTGTCTGAAGTAGACATGTTTGATGTGAGGTTCAGCTCTTTCGTCATCACCTGCCAATTAACAAAAAAAAGAAAAAAAAAACACCCACTTGTAATTCTTTGATCAAGTGAAACTGCTGCAAATAAAAACCAGATTGAAGTGTTTGTGTGCGCACCTTTGAGAAGTCGCTCTGCCAGGATGTTCATCTGCCCTGAACTGTCCACACACACCATCTCCTTCAAAGTGTCGGCCCAACATGAGTGTGATGCCCTGCAGGAAAAAAACTCTATTCATAAAATCCTGTTATTGAGATTAAAATTCTTTTTTTGCCACAACAGTGTTTTATACTTACCAGACAACGGTCCCCAGCCCTGAGCCAAAATCCAGGAGAGACTGTGGGACAAAAGAGGGATCCCTCTTCTTTATCTGCAACAGTTACAAAAAAAACACAACAAACAGAAATTTATGTCAAAAAAGGCAGAAATATGGTCATATCACATCATATGTAAGTTAAAAGGACCTTTCGTCTTATAATATTCCTTGCTTTACCACTTGTTAGCCCACCACTTGTTCATTACCTCATTTAAAGCTCTCCTCACTGCTGCGTAGCCCCCAGCCAGCCGAGCCGCCATGTACACCACACCTAACTCTTCATCATACCTGAAACAGTGAGACAGAGCTACACATAAACCTCACCAAGATCTCAAAATCAAGCTGGAGAAATCATCATTCAAAGGTCAGAAAATATTACTGCAGAGACTAAAGGTCTGACTCACTGAGATCATTTCAGACCGCAATTGAGAGTCTAAACTTCATATTAATGTAGTTTTCAATATGACAGCTAAAATGCCAATGTTCCTCTAGTCTATCAAAGGTATAAAATGTTAAACTTTGGTCAACACTGGCCAAAATCAGACTGCACCTTGGCTCATGTCAGGTAAAGAAGAATATTTATCTCTTAGAAACTAACACAGTCACTTGAGATTAATTCTGAAAACACTTGGGTATAAAAATTCAGTAAAATTTTGGAAAGAATCCTTATGTGAAATGATAGATAAAGCAAGCGTTACTTCATAGTAGTCCAGCGATAGGTGGTTCTTCTGAGCTCTGAAAACACTTTCCTCCTGATGCGATCCCCCAACACTTGTTCATCAACATCTGCAACATAATGCAAACTTTCTTTCCTTGTTGCTGCTGCATCACACAAACTCTCAAGATACAAGATTCAAATTAAAGATTTAAGTTCTCTATTTCTAATGTAAATAGAGATGAAAACAAAGATTGCAATACTGAGGTGAACTAGTGTGCAGTAGTGATGAACAGGTGATGCACAGAAGTGCTTTTAAACAATATTAAAATAGATGTAAGCATCCTTTAAAGTTACCATACCTCCCTTATGTTTTGATTCATGAGCCACTCACCTCCTCTCTTTTCCATCTCTTTCAGCCAAAGTTCTTTCTCAAGGCTTACAGCTTTCTGCCTCAGAGTTGAATCCTCAACTGCTCGTTTTCTGCTCCACAGGTAGTTTGTGAGGCTGCGTGTGCGGTCAGTCAGCCTATTTACCTGGGCTCCTACAGATGGAAGGATTGAAGAGTCGCATTACACATTGACTAATATCAGGACTAGTAAAGATACCCACTGGCAGTCACATTAAGAATTTAACCTACTTTGAATAATTGACCGTGCAGCCACTTGGAGTTCCTCAGGTAGTCGCAGAGTCTTCAGGTTGGTAACACCTGGATGCTTTCTGTGTAATTCTCCTTTGAGGAAATCTGTCTGGGATTGTGGCTGTGCAGCTGCACTCATTCTCTAGGATGAAGAATTAAAACAAATTTAGATTTTTTTTTCAAAGCATATTTTACTTCTGTTTTCTCCCCAAACTCTGAACGGTAAAAATGATTTATGTCTATTTTATCCGTACACATTTTTAACTGTTGTTGAGATTTTCTTTACTTGAAGTATGTGGAATAAATTTGGAGTCTACAGCAATATTGCAACATAATCGCAGTAAGTTGAATCTGAAAAGAATAATAATTAGCCGCTTGCCTATGTTTGACATATAAACTGCGATGTGAACAGAGAAAAACGATATGAATTCATCTCATTGCTGTTTCAACTGCTTATCTGTCTGACCTCCATGGTAAGATGCTACGTCCAATGATACTCACTCCACTCCCTTCACTCACCCTGCTCGTCATCCTAACGACAAACATCTTCTGACAGAGGACACAAGCGCCATAACTCCGTGATGCCATATCTTTGGCACCTGTGCGATGACTTCTTCAGTTTAAATTTCAATAATTTTAAGCCTATATTTCGACCACACCGTCTTTTGGGGCACGGAGACACGTTAGGTTATCTACGCCCTTCAACAAAATAATTCCGACTATCCTTTAAGGCGGAACCTTAAGCTCCGAGGTGTTGTTCCTAGGAGGATGTGCTCTTATTTCCGGGTAGAGTCCAACCTCCCCAACAAATGAAAAAACATTTACAAAACTTTATTTGTGGCTAAGCATGGACAACATTACATTACAGAGTACTATAAAACCAATATGAATGTTTAATTCGTATCGATACTATTTGAATTTACCTTTTTCCAGTTTGCGGAAAGTCGTTGCCATGGTAACGGCAAACGCTCCCGCGCTTTTGGAGTACGTATATTGCGCGTGCGTCAAAGTGGGATGAGCGACGCATCTTCCGAGGAAAACAGCGGCGGAGAAAGTTTTTCCGCATTCTAGGTTGCTGCTATACGCTCCTCCCATAGTTTCTTTTGTAAACCACCATGAGGCGAACACGAAGTTCGAGGAATAAAAGTGAAAATGCACAAGAAACTGAAGAAGTCCAGTCTCAAACAGGTTGGTGCTTGTTTCCCGCTGGAGGGTTAGCTTGACGGGGTAGCTAGCTGCTTTAACCGTTAACGTCACTTCAGAGCTCGCGACATGTCCAGGCAGAGTTGAGCAGGAAAACAAATGTCAAGGATATGAAGCTCATGTAGGGTCCAACGTCACTGATGTTGCAAGTATTACAGGAAACATCCATCTATCCTTTTATTAAAGCCTGTCAGTGCTGGCCCCCGTCAATCTACTGTCAAAATATATAATAATATGAGATAATCTAAATCTGTTAAATCACCAGCAGCTGACATTGTCAACTAAATGTGGTCAAAATATATAATAACATAAGGTTAAAAATTATTATCTAAATCTGTTGAGTCACTAGCAGCTGATATTGTCAGCTTAATGTAGTGGAGTTAGAAGTACAATACTGATTTTTATATATGTAGTGGAGTAGAAGTATTTAGGGATAACATAGAAATACACAAGTAAAGTACAGGCACTAAACCTGTAAGCAGGTTAAATGAGTCATTGTAGTTGGTTGTGTTTTACCACTGGGAATAGAAGATGATCAGAAACAGAAACCTGGAAGGTTTGGAACAGAATTTGGAACAGAAAATGTAATTATACTCTAACATGGTATATGAATGAAAGTTTTAACTAATAATCTAAATACCAAGTCAACCATCATTCCCTTTAAACTGTCAAAAAGGTAATTATGAAAGTTCCATGTTTTCAGAACCTTGAGTGCAGATTCAAAAATTGCTATGTTAATAATGTCACAGTGGTAATAAAATGTTTACAAACTTAACCTTCTTATTTGCAATCAGTGTGGCAGTGGAAAGGAGATGAAGGACAGTGGGAACCATACTCTCCTTCAGCCTGCACCTTGTTGAACTCAGCCGTCTCCTCGGGGAAAACTTCTGTCACTCTGTCTCTGGGCTCTGGGGCTTCTTATGAAGTCGATTTAAAGAAGATGGTCCAGATTAATCCTGTCACCAAGTACAAGAGGAAGATTCGCTCTCAAACGGTTAAAGCAGGTATGTATTTGTAACTAAAAAAAATTATTAAAATCAGTAAAGATATTTTAAAAAGTTTATTCCTTTGTGGTCTATTTTACAGAAAGTTTAAATGATGCTGGTGACTCGACTGCTCAGAACGGTGGACTAGTTCAAGATAAAGAGGAAGAGGAGGAGACAAAAGAACAACCTGCAGCTAAGAAGAAGAGAGGGCAAAGCAAGGCTCAGACAAAAACTGAAGAAATGCCCAAAGAAGAAATTAAAGATGAAGGTAACAGGGGACTAATTTTTATATGTATCATCTTTGTAATGCCATTAGCAAGTGAAATAGGATTCTATAATTGTTTAGTAACAGATTAACCAAAAAGCATTGTAAATTATTCTGTTTTGGGGGTTTATTTGGGATTAAAAGAATATGATGTAAGCTGTATTTCATATTATAAACCATTTGAGCTCATTAATGTTTTGTCTCTGTTCTTTGGATGTTAACCAGAGGTTGTGAGGACAGTGGTCATGAAAGGAAAAGCTCCGGTGGACTCTGAATGCAAAGCTAAACTTGGGAAGGTATAGTATCTTTGTCCGCACAAGATATGAAACTCATGCCATGTTGAGACACCTGTTTGAGCTTTGTAAAGCATTGCTTCAGTTACAGTTCCTCTTTTGAGCATGATACAAATTATATTTTATAATACATGAGTGTGTAACTGTTCTGTTGAATGTCTCATCTTTAATTGATTCATAAATCAAGTTTAATCGCATATTTTATAAATAATTTTACCCAGTATGACTCTTTAGAAAAAACTCAATAGAGACGTAATCATCTCAGATTGGTCTCAAAATAGGTGCTTATGTGCTTTTACCTTCATTTGTAATCGTAATCAATTTCTCTTTCAGGCTCATGTGTACAATGAAGGAAATGATGTTTATGACGTGATGCTAAATCAGGTAATTAATGAAAAGTTCATGCAAAGGAATCTGCTAAATGAATTAAGGAAGATATTTTTTTATGGAGGTTTTGGAAGGAATTTATCTTGCACATAAAGCTGGGATTTATTTTTGTTCAAAACTCGAAAGCTTAAATCTTTTTATTCTTAATAACAAGTGACTGACAGACTTACTAAAAAGTCATTCTAAATATTTTGGTAGAAAATCTAATAGCAGTTATGAATCATCTCCCAGGTACTAACAATTTTAGAACAAAATGTATTTAATTGTGCTCCTTTGAACCTGTAACTTTTTGTATATTTTCAATAATACTGTATTTGTGAATTATATTTTCATTTTGATTTGTAGGAGAGTGGATATAGTTTTAGACTTGAGGCAAAATATTCTGTCTTATTTTGCAGACAAATCTTCAGTTTAACAACAACAAATACTACCTAATGCAGCTGCTGGAAGACGACAGCTCTAAGGTTTACAGTGTGTGGTTAAGATGGGGAAGGGGTAAGCTTACATGCTGATTATTGTTAGCATATTTGATGTGCAAATGTTTGTATTTAAACGGGAAATTAACAGAAGCCCAATGTAAACTAACAGAATGAATATAACTTGGTTTGGTTTTTTATTGTTTTTTTAGTTGGAAAAGTGGGTCAAAGCAGTCTGATAGCCTGCGGTGGAGACCTACTGAAAGCCAAAGATGCATTCAAAAAAAAGTGAGATTGTGGAATTAAAACAAACATTTCCATTTGTCCTACACTGAAAAGAGCTTAGTTTAAATGGAAACTTGTCTGTTTTGCCACAGGTTCTTTGACAAAACCAAGAATGAGTGGGAGCACCGAGAGACTTTTGAGAAAGTATCTGGAAAATATGACTTGGTGTTCATGGACTACAGCTCAAACGAAAAGGCAAGGAAAATGCAAAGAACCAAAAACACATAGCAAGCACCTCCACAATGTCTTTGTATTTAGAATTTGAACATTTTAAAATAGAAGCTTCCATTGAACTGAAGGTGGAGTTGATCAGTATGAACATAGATATATTTCACTGTTCCAGGAGGAGAACCAGACCACAGTGGATGCTGCACCCAAAAAGAAGACCTCCAAGCTGGATGTGAAGGTCCAGTCACTCCTGGAGCTGATCTGTGACCTCAAAGCCATGGAGGAGTGTGTGCTGGAGATGAAATTTGACACTCGCAAAGCTCCTCTTGGTCAGTCTGACAGTATTAGATCACAACAGAAATGGATCTAAATTTTTTTTACCCTAATTTAATTCCTACCAATACCATTTCCAGAATTTGATCAGATTTTACGTACAGCACAAAAATATTTAAGATGCCGCTATTCACAGATGCAATGAAACAAGTTTTCAATGTCATTATTTTTGGTCTAATAGTGCTACCTTCATGTGTCAGCAAAGTCAAGTGGTGACAGAGTTTTAAACTTTTCATGGCTGTGCTTCATGTTGCAAATACAATATAATTTTTTTCTAACTGCAGGTAAGCTGACCACAGAGCAGATCCGTGCAGGCTACACGGCGCTGAAGAAAATCGAGGATTGTTTGAAAAAGAAGGGGGGCAATCGTGACCTGGTGGAAGCATGCAATCAGTTCTACACCCGCATACCTCATGATTTTGGGTAGGAAATATGTGACTGCAGTTACAGAGCTGCACTACAGAGAAATGTGATGTCTGAATGATCTTGCATCTGTCCTGCTGTTACTAAAAAATGTAATTCTGTAGGTTAAAAACTCCTCCAATCATCCGCACAGAAGATGAGCTGAAGGAAAAAATTGCACTGTTGGAGGTAAAAAGTTTATCCAGTAAACAAGGTGTAGATTGTTCCCTTAATGTCTTCACTTAAATCTATGGTCGATACTCTTTTCAATCCCTTTTCCATCTTGCCTTCTTTAAAGGCTCTCAGTGACATTCAGATAGCAGTGAAAATGGTTCAATCCAGTGAAGACAGTGATGAACATCCTCTGGACAGACAGTACCACTCCCTCAAGTGTCAGCTGCAGCCTTTGGACTCTAACAGCCATGAGTTTGAGGTCTGTTACATTGCTCTTATCTGCAATAATAGTAAATGTCATTATTTATTTATATTTACATTTATGGATGCACGTTTATGATTTTTACATGGTGTACTGGAATAGTATCATTACTGTCAAATCAAACATGAACAGGACTGATGGGCCCAAGTGGAGCAATGGATTCAAGTTAGGCTTGATATTTATTTTTCTTGTTCGGTCAGATTGTGCCAAAAACATCAAAAGGTCAAAGGGAAACATCATATAATTCACATGTTTCTTTTAAAATTCAGTATTTTGTAAAAATATCTTAAATGTGCTCCTGAATTTAAGCTTTAAAAAAAAACTACACTAGCATACAAATCCAACAGGTTGATGGAAACACATTTAGAAAAAATGGCTGTACCAATATATTTAACATAATGACATTTAAGATGCAAAAATTTGTGTAGCCAGTGTTTTTTCTGTCTAAACTTCCCTTTTTTTGTGTGTGAAGTTGATAGAAAAGTATCTGCAGTCCACTCACGCCCCCACCCACTCTGACTACACCATGACTATCCTCGAAATCTTCTCCGTGGACAGAGAAGGAGAGAGTAACAACTTCCATTCACATTTACACAACAGGTACAACTCAACGGGCTCAATATTTGAATGGATTTTCAGTACACTTGCAGGCTTATGCCAGTGCTGTTTAAAGTTCTCTCAGATTTAAAACTGTATTTCTCACTGAATATCTATATTTGCATGCATAAGCTTTGAAAATAATTGTTCTTGATTGTTGCCTTCATACAGCCTACTGTGTCTGTCTGTCTGTCTGTCTGTCTGTCTGTCTGTCTGTCTGTCTGTCTGTCTGTCTGTCTGTCTGTCTGTCTGGCAGGACTCTGTTGTGGCACGGTTCGCGCATGTCTAACTGGGTCGGCATCCTCAGTCAGGGGCTGCGAGTGGCTCCACCTGAAGCTCCTGTCACTGGCTACATGGTAGGATGGACAGCACCATGCATGCATGTAATGTGTCTTAAAAAAACAGCAATATTTTTGTATTATAGTGAGAGAATTTTCCCTGTTTCTCATCCATCTAGTTCGGAAAGGGTATCTACTTTGCAGACATGTCATCGAAGAGTGCAAACTACTGCTTTGCTAATCAGAACAACGACACTGGGCTACTGCTGCTGTGTGAGGTGAGTTTGTTCACTATTTCCTGTGGACGGATTAATGTTTTGTCTTACCTGTTAAAGATATTTTATAAACATAGGTATGTGCACTTCCCATCCTGTATTTGGGCCAAAAAAAGTATAGAATCAACACGCTAAAATTTTGGTCCTAAAAACCATTGCATATGTGATGCAGCACTGTTTCAGTGTCAGCGCTTTGTGTTTGTGTGTGGTTGCAGGTCGCTTTGGGAGACTGTAATGAGCTGCTGGATGCAGACTATGAGGCCAACAATCTGCCTGCTGGAAAAAACAGCACCAAGGGCCTGGGACGGACCGGACCTGACCCTAAAAAATCCATGACTCTGTTAGTTATTCTAATGATGCTGATACATCTCAAAGGGGACAAACACTGATTTAGTTTTGCTTACTGTTACACAAGAGAAATCATCACATAATCTAAGAGGGAGAATTTGTAAATTCTATATTCTGTTTGGACGAACAGCAGCTTAACTACTAACATAAAACATTTTACATTGGCCTTGCAACAAAGCTTAGGTCAACTTAACAATATTAGAGAATGTTGATAACCTCAGCTTTAGTTTACATTAGGCTAAGTAGAATTACTTTTACAAAGCAACCTAATCTGTTAGCTGCAGGGTAACGTGTAACCTAAATGTATGACTCCTTACTTCACTAAAACAAAGTTTACTTCACTCTCACATAGCCACAAATAGATACATAACTTCTTTTCTATGCAGAACTTGCTTCTTTTTTTTCCTTTTGCTTCCAATGCTAATGCACATGCTTTGGCCAGATCAAATCTGTACAACAGGAGGTGGTGGTGCTCATAAAGTATGACATTAATTGATATTAAAATATAATCATTAGTCACAGATTAACTATGAAT
>JAUZTA010000005.1:19408056-19423498 GCA_034780835.1 Ctenochaetus striatus | reverse complement strand
AAAAATACCTCAGATTCCTTCATGGAAAGGAGAACGGTTTCTGTTTACAAATATGATTTTTTTTTTTCTATTCCAGATATCCTTTAAAATCCTAACAGAAATATATTTTTGTTCTTTGTGTGCAGCTGGAGTCGGCCCCTGCAGGCCTGTCCATCACAGAGATGGAGATCCGTCAGTTTCAGGCTCTTTACCCCGAAACATCTTACCAACGAATGTTCTGCTACTTTAGAGATCCAAACATCTCAAAGTATGAAACACAAACCCACGTTAGCTCATCATAAGTTTTGTCTTTTGACTTTTACATTTTATGCTTTTTAAATTTGAACAAATAAGTCTTTTAAAAAAAACACCTTTATATTCATGCTAAAAAAACATTCATAAGATTTGAATTCAGTAACTTTGAATGATGTAAAAATTTTAATGCTTTCATGTCCCTTGTTGTTTCTCAGATCAGTCCCAGCTGCGTGGAGATCTGACTTTGTTCCTGAATCAAAGGATGCTGAGTCTAAAATGACATCTCTGAAAGAAAGGATCCGCACCAGCGAAGTCAAAATCACTGAAAAGTGAGTCGACTCGGTCGAATTTTCACTGTGGAGACACTACACAGACTCCTCATTTAAGACTTAAATTTTAAAAGTAATTTAAAAGTAGCTTATCATTTAACACCTTATCAGGGTATTTTGAGTATTGTGAGTAAAATAGCTTACAGAATTTTGAAATCAAACCTCTCAGACATCATATAAAGACCCTTAGCTGAGGCTTCTTGTCTGTTTTTCTAGTTACCTGTGTGAGTGGGGCGGCGTTGTGGATGGGAAACCATATCTGAAGAACCTGGAGAACTTTGGAAAGGCCGTGCTTGAAGACCTGTGGACAGCTGTCGAGAAGCTATTTGTGCAAGTAAGTTCATGTCTAAACTCCTCAGTAGTCAGAAGTACTCAAATCATTTACTTAAGTGAAAAAGCAGCAATACTGCACCAAAAAATACTTAATTACAAATATGAGTCCTGCATTTCAGATTTCCCTAAAGTAAAAGTAAAACTGCATTCATTGAAATTTATTTAAAGCATCAAACAGTAACTTATTATCCAGAATGTCCTCTGTTGGTGCGATTTGTATTAGACAATACTAGATGATGCCTTCAGTAAATATGTAATTGGTTCTCCAAGTACCATTTAAGAGGTAAATCTATAATAAAACATATTTTTATAAACAGTCTATATCTTCCGTGTTTAAAACTACAGTAAGTAGTCTCCTAAAAAAAGCAAAACCAAGCCAGAATTTGCAACCGAACACTCAGAATTCTTAACACTGTCATGGGCTTGAGTAAATATACTCCTTTTGTACTTAGTAACTTTACACAAGTGTGTGAAACTCTGAAATGACAATTTGACAGTACAGTAGATCACAAATGA
Organism: Ctenochaetus striatus; assembly: GCA_034780835.1. Classification (NCBI taxonomy): domain Eukaryota; kingdom Metazoa; phylum Chordata; class Actinopteri; order Acanthuriformes; family Acanthuridae; genus Ctenochaetus; species Ctenochaetus striatus. Next base: position 19,422,086 of record JAUZTA010000005.1, on the reverse strand, counting down.
ACAGCTTGTTACTCTCCCTGTTACAGGAGGATGACAAGGCCGAGGCTGTGTTCGATGTGACTGAGCAGGAGGTGCACCAGGGGGCGCTGCAGAGGCAGTTCTTTGGCAGGTCAAAGCTGCTGGTTGGGGCTATGGAGATAGTGGAGCGGGTCCAGACTAAAGGAGGGATGATGGTGGTGGAGGGAGGTCCTGGAGAGGGCAAAACTGTCTTCATGGTAAATTTTCGTAAGAACTGATGAGTGCTGATTAATAATCCTTTAATAAACGTCTCTGTTAAGTGATTAAATGTTTAAGCTTTTCCTTGATAGCAGCTAAAAAATATGAAGCTTTTTTCCTGAACAAGTTAAGAAGGAAATGCTTTAACCTCAAAATGATCACTTTAATCAATATCTTGAAAACAGTTTCAAAAGAAACTTTTAACCTACCTTAAACCTTAACCTACCTTTTTTTTAAGGTGATCCAAATAAACTGACCAATTGTTGTAAAGTTCTGTACACAGACATTAAAGTCCATGTTTTCCTCTTTGCACACAGGCCGCTCTGGCTGATGCCCTCAGGACCGGAGTAAAGTCCAGGACAAACTTCACCTGTGATGTCATCTCTTACTCTACAGCTGCCAGCCAATCAGCACACTCTGTGGAAAACCTGCTCCGATGCTTCATCCAGTGTCTGAGGAGGATGAAGGACACTAAAGAGGAATCCCCTCTTCCTCATTCTTACAAGTAGCTACATTTTCAACTTGTTCTTAAACAGAGTAATCTTTTGGGACACATCATATCGTCTGTACGCTAACAGCTACTGTCTTTAATTGTCTGTGATCACAGAGATTTGCTGTCAGAATTTCACTCCAGTTTGAGTGAAGTGAAGAAGAATAAACCTCTGGTCCTGCTGGTTGATGGTGTGGATCTTGTACAAGACAGCAGAGGTCAGCTCAGCTCTGATTGGATACCACAGGAGCCTCTACCGGTCAGTTACATGGATGGAAAACTGAAGAAAAAGAGCCTGTAATGGCTCAAAAACATTAAAAACAAATAGAAACAATGTGGAAGCATCTATTAAAAAAAGTAAAGCTGAGATTCTCTTTATTCTTTCCAGGGTGTTTGTTTGGTTGTAAGCATCACAACCAGAGCAGCTCTGCTACAAACCCTGACCAGGAAGAAAAGCACCGTCCTGTTTTCACTGGTACAGCTTACCATGCCGGACAGGAAGGAGATTGTTCAGAAAGGACTGGACACCTTCGGGAAGAAACTCAGCGACTCTGCGTTCAACAACCAGGTTCTTCTTCTTCTTATATGTTTTTCTCTGTAAGACATCAGAGTTACATTTTTGGTGAACAGTCTCGTTAAATTCTGTGTCTGTGCATGATGCATTCATGATACTCAACAGTTTGCCTGCAATAATGGATTTCCTAAATTGTAGTTCGTATTTTTTCTTAAAACTACACTGTGTCTGCTGTTCCAGCTCCAAATGTTGATAATGAAGAAGGGAGCAGTGAGTCCTCTCTACCTACATCTGGCCTGTGAAGACCTGAGGAACTTTGCCTCCTTTGATAAGGTTTAATATCACTATTTTAGACACTTCCACAACTAATTCACTGGTTTTATTTCCAGTATTGACTATTGATACATTTTTGGTGACTTACTTGCCTCCTCATTAAATCTGTAACATCAGTAAAGAAACTGATAACATAGAAAAGACAATATCATAACTAGACTAAGCCACTCTAGTGTCTCTGTGAGAGCTAAATGGTTATATCAGTATGCTAACATTTATAATAATAATGACTGTGTGCTGGTGTTTGCCTGCTAACATTAACCCTAGAAACAAAGCACTGCGGCTGATGGAAATGCCATTAGATTTGCAGGTATTTGCTAATTAATTCAAAATATTGAACAGAAAATCACATTCTGGCCTGATGATGCAGCGAAATTTTTCTGAAATTAGCTCTTTCATTGAAATGTCGGACCACTGTGCTACTTATTTCACTTGGTGCATGATTATCACCTTGTTTGATAAAAATGATGATTAAACTGTACTCAATGTGTGTTAGTTGAAGCAGAGCCTCGAGGGCTTGCCTCAGTCTCTGAGCCAGCTGGTGCAGCACAGCCTGGACAGACTCTGCTCGCAGTACAGAGGGTTGCCGGGACTCCGCTGGGCGCTGGGAGTCTTCACTGTCAGCCCCACTGGTAAGACGTTCCTACATAATATTAAGCTTTAGATTAACTGCTGCACATACAAGGATGTTGTAACCAAACTGTGGATCCTCCTGATCGACAGGCCTGAGGGAGAGAGACTTGTACTCTATACTGCACACATGCAATGACCTGGCCTCGCAGGATGGACAGGTCACATGGGAGGAAGCACTAAACCTGTCCAGGAAGCCCAAAGGACGCATTCCCATGGCCACGTTCATGCATATAGTGCTGAGCTTAAAAAGGTAAGAATCCCATATGAGTTAAAAAGCTATGTACATCTAAAATCCCATTATCCTTGGTGCAAATTCCCTCAGCTTACTGTGAATAGTTGTGAAATTTATGCCTAAAAAACAAATGTCACACTGTGGCACCAAGCAACCACAGGAAGAGTAGCAAGCAACTGTGTTGATTTTGTATTCTTCTTCTCTTGAAACTGCAGTAATGTGAGTTTAATTTATGTGTTTATTCTATTTTTTAATGTAATTTCAGTTTAGATTTTTTCCCGATTCTATTACTCTTCTTGCAAAAAAAAAATTAATAGACTTAAACATTAACATTCACATTTTATTGAAAACAAACTGTTAAGGTTCAATCATAGACATCCTGGAGGACTAAAAGTTATTAAAGCTGTTTGGATTTTATCTGCAGTCTGATTGGTTCGTCTCATTGCCACACCACTGACGAATCACTGACTTTAACCAACCCGGAGGTGAAGAGGGCGTTGGAGGACTTTCTCCTTCCAACAGGAAGTGACAGAAGCAAAGCTCACCTGGTGCTGGCAGGTAAAGTACACGCAGTCTAGTTTATTGTGGTATAAGTAAGCACAGCTCATTGTGTATTTTAATTTGTCTTGCATCACTTAACTGTGTCTATATGCAGCTCATCTGTGGGCACTAGCTGACCAGGAGGGAACAAATACCTTCTTTAACTGTGAGGCCAACTCTGTGATGCACCTGCCCTCCAGCCTGGTTTGTCGCCTTCACCCTTATTATGCGATGAAAAACTTATTGAGACTTTTGTGTGAAAAGGTTTTATTTGCATCCTGGTAAAAAAAAAACGTCCTTTTTACTCTTTTATTTGGCTTTCTTCAGATTCAAAGTGACCAACTGGAGGCACTTCGCTCCCTGCTCTCCAGCTACTACTTCCTGTATGCTAATGTGCGTCATGGCCTCCTGCACCACATCATGGAGACCTACAGCACGTATGGTGAGAAAGCATCCTGACATCTTTTCTCGTGTGCACCTGAACTTAATAAAAAAAAATTTCATTTAGCAAATTTCCTAAACAAAAAGTCATCACACTTGTATCCTGTCAACTGTTTCATTTTCTGCACCGTCTTGAAAATACTTAAAAATACATTCATTACAAATTCCTGCCATGTTTGTTTTATTCCTTCCTCATAAGTTTCTCTTTGTGCTCTCAGTTGACCGCCTGGAAGGTTTGAAAAACTGCAATGATTTTCTGTGGCGTCACAACGTCCTTCTCTCCTCCTGTCCGTCTCTTTTCGTTCAACAAGCCTTGAACGAGCCCCCTACAACCTCTGCCCACACCTGGGCACAAGGCCTCAGGGTGAAAGGAGGTTTTCGGGTGGTAAAGTGGCTGAACAACGACTATCAGTATCTGCAGGAGACGAGGTGAGCTGGTTGTCGATAGGCTGTTAGAATGATTATTTCGTTTTTGTTTTCGGGAGTAACATATCTTTAATTCAGGGTTAAAATATGAAAATATGTGGTTGGTCTTTGTGCGTTGCATCACAGCCAGCTGGTGTCGACCTTCTCCTCTGAACCAACCTGTTTGGCAGTGAGCTCAGATGGAGAGCTGATGGTGGTTGGCACCGGACGGGGAATGCTGCATGTCGTCAGCACACACACCGGACAGGTAAAGCATGAACACACAAGTTTTACAGTGAAATGCACTTTTTATTTCCTCATGATGTCACTTGACAAATCTACTTGGTACTGTGTGTTCTTGGTTTCTGTGTAGAAAGTTGTTAATACTAAACTTTACAGGTCTATTACTCACAGTTTACAGTCAGAACATTTGCATGTACATGAAAACTGCACAGACTTCTCTGCTACCTTGACTTTATTTTTACTTTTATGCTGTTTTGCACTGCAGCCACAGTAAAACTTTCCTAGTCTGTAGTCTTTTTTTGTTTTATTTTTTTTGCACATGCACACACAGAAGAAACTTAATGCAAAGGTTTCATATAAACCTGTTGGTTAAAAAAAAAATTTTTTTGCAGAGTTAAAGTGAATTGTATCTTGTTTAGTGTCATCCGTGAAAAATATTGTAATATCAACTGTCTTGTGGCTGTAAACAGGAACAGAAATCACTGGTGAGCAGCTGTGATGGCATCTCCAGCTGTGCCTTTCTGAAGGATGGACGTTTTGCTACGACTTCCTATGATGGACGAATTGAGATCTGGGACATCGAGAACGGCTGCAGGTGGGAGGAGGGTTGGAAAGAAGCTTTACAAAATACCTCAAACTGAAAATCATCAGATTCTTCATGTCGAAGGCAAACGATAAATTAACTGACTCTGGTTTCTTGAACAGGACTGCTGTCATTGATGGCCACACTTATGCGATAACAGCGAGTGACACCACCGCAGACAAGAAGCACATCGTAACTGTGTCTCTGGACTGTGCACTGAAAGTCAGTCCCAAATGAATCACATCAAACATTACACACTTACAGTTTGCTAAATAACAGTGATAGGATTTACTTCCGTTAACTCGTGCTGTCAAATATTAATATTAATAAACTCAATTTACCAATAAACCAGAACCTTTTTTTAATCATGCTGACCGAGTGTTTGTCTGCCGTCAGGTGTGGTCCTCTGCTAAAGGTAAGGAGGTGGGATTCCTGCTCAGCAACAGTCCTCTGAACTGTGTGAACTTTGACCCCGAGGATCAGCTGCTGGCTACTGGCTGCTGGGACGGATCAGTGATTGTGTGGAATTGGCTCCAGAACAAAACTGAAACGGTGAGTCGATGTGAGGAGAAGAAAAAGGAACGACTTGTCAGTAAAATCCTGTCACAAATCACTTTTTTTTTTTTAATAAGGAGTAATCATTTTTAATATATAGCAACATATAACAGATTGAAAACAAATTTATAGGAGTATTCAGTTGCGTGTAATCTGCATCTTCACAATCATCCTTCTTCTGTTTGTTCCCTCAGAATCTGACCGGACACCAGACCTCGGTGCGTAGTCTCTCCTTCTCCTCCTCCTCCATGCTCTGCTCCGGCTCTGTCTCTGGGGAGGTCAGGGTGTGGTCGGTGCCCACCTCCACCTGTGTGGGATGTTTTCAGGCTCACTCCGGAGCCGCCGACGTCCTCACTTTCGTGGATGATGGGGATGATGGGAAGGTTCTGCTGAGCGCCGGCTCCGATCACCTGGTGAGGCATCGCTGAGTTCACAAACTGAAGCAGGATCAGAGAAATTAAACATAACTCTCAGAGTCAGAGTGGCTGGATTAAGATAATATTTAACTATTTAACACAAAAATAAGGAAGTAAATTATGATCCTATGAAACTGCATGTATTTGTTTTCCTATCACACATCAAGAATTACAAATTTTCATCTGAAAATTGAGGCAACCAACTTATGTTCGATGATGCACCTGAACCTGTTTGATGTAAAGATCACTTTTTAACATATTTTGAAATGAACCTCCACCTTCTTCTCTCTTCTCTGTCTGTCAAACAGCTTCAGGTCTGGTCAGGAGGACTCGGACGTTCGGTCAAGGCTTTAAAAAGTGATGAAGTAAGTTCCTTGTGTACAAGTCTGATGAACAGTTACAGCATGATTGATTAAGGATGGCTGCCATCCTGATCATGTATATTTTTTCTTACTCAAAGCACACGATTTTCTCTCCAAATCGATCATCTCATTTGATCTTTCAGTGTGAGCAGGAGCCTCCTCTGAAGAAAAGAAAGACTGTAAAGTCTAAGCCCGCTGCTCTGTGTGTGGCTGTGAATGGAGGCTTCGCTGCTGTTGGATACCACGGTGAAGGCATCAAACTCTTCAGCATCGACTCAGGTGTGTTTATGTGCTGGGAGTGTAAAGTAAATCATCTTCACTAGATTGAACCATTGGTTGAGCAAAAATCTGACAGAACAAACACAGATATGCAGGTGATGCGTGAAGGAAAATGAGAAGAAACAGCTTTAAACTCTTAACTCCTGTCATACAACTTTAAATTTCACAGGTACTGGAGTCTTTTTTCTTTTATCTACAGTCACATGATCAAAGATTTTTACTAAAAAACAAGATTATAAAGCAGATAAATAGATTTATATTTTGTTTGCCCATGCAGAATAACAAATTATACATAAGTCAAATAGTTTGAAGCAGACAGATATGAAAAACACACAGCCACAACAAAAGAAACAGCTAAACACAAGCTATCACAAAGAGGCCACTAAATGAGTGAGGCATAAAAACAAGACAAACAAGACAGGCAGTGTTTTAAAAATATGAGTGATTCATTAAATCCAAAAATCCCCAAATATATTGATCATTGTATCGAGACATCAGAGTGCTGAATGTGCTTTAATTTCAGTTACAGTGTCTAAATTTTCATATCTTCCTGTACCAGTGTTGCACAAAATGAAGATCACTTTGTTTTAAAATGTCCAAAAAAGCCATGGTAAACAAACAGAACTAATCTGTGTTATTTTAACTGTAGCTGAGCAGATTTGGGTCCCGGATCACCTCGATGTGTCGGTACCCTGCCTGCTGTGGCTCGTCGTGGACGAGGAGCAGACGGAGCCTGAGCTGCTCGTTTCTGCAGGAAGTGACAAACGTCTGAGGGTCTGGAAGAGCATAAAAGGAGAGGAGGGAATGCTGGGAGGCCTGGAAATGTTGGGAGTGTTCGGTGCGCAAACAGCGGTGATCCTGGCTTTAGCACAGAACCTCAGATACCTGGCCACAGCGTCAGGTGAGTGTTACTGATGGTCGAGTGAATGTAATGTAACTTTACAAGGCAACATGGTGTCAGGTGGTTTTCCCCACCACCTCTTCTTTCTGTTTATTACCGTGTTTTTATTCACCCTTCTTTGTTTCCTGTTTAATTAGATGACTTCACCATCGCTCTGTGGCTGCTGAGCGATTTGGCTGATTTTGCCAATTCGGTCAACCCCAGCATTGAGCCTAACACTATCCTGAGGGGCCACAATGGAGGAGTCACCTGTCTGGCTTTCAGCCCTGATGGTGAACAGCTGCTGTCCGGCGGAAAAGATCAGGTGCAGTGTGTTCGATGGTGCTGCAGTGTTGAGACAAAAGCAGGGTTTTGTTTTTGATAGGGATACGGGCTCTAATGGTGCAAAACATCTGAGACAGTGAGACAAAATCTATAATATCACCGTGTAGATAACAATCAGCATTGACAAAAACTGTCATATTTTTTCTCTGATGATGTTGTGTAATATAAACAAAGTATCTCTTGAATCGTTTTCATTACCCTAAATCCTCACTTAGTCACAGTTTTTGGCCGTAACCTTAACTGTGGTTGCTAACTGCTATTAAATGTAAAAATGCATTTATTTTAATTGCTCTTGTACAATTTTTACTGTTTTTCTTCAACTCAAATTTGAGTGTAATTAATTTCCAAAAGAGAAACAAAACACAGTAAACAAATTTAAAGATGAATGGCAGTTTATTAGGTATGCAGAGCAAAAACTACTGCAGTATGAAACAATAAGCCTGCATTAGTTATTAAAATCTTTCTTTTTTTGGTTTGAAGATGTGTTGAACTTCATGATCAGTTTGCAGGATGTAATTTCTGGAGCTTTTGACCCATGTTGTGTTACACAGAGAGATCTTTGCTGTTAATTTGCTGACCCTCGTTGATATAAATTGGTGTTGGATTGGTCAGTATGATGCAGGACTGACAGGTGTGTTTGTTTCAGGCCCTGATAGTTTGGGATATGAACGTGAGTCCACCTGTTCTCTCCAAATCACTCCCTCACTCTCACAAAGACTGGATCACCGGCTGTGTTTGGACTTCAGACTGTGTGGTAAATCCTCATTACATTTTGTGACCTAAAGCAAAGTAACTAGTGTAACACTGTTACTATAGTGTGTCATGTAGTTTTCATCAGCCTTTCTTGTCTGTTCCAGATTAGCTCCTCAAACGACGGGAGGCTTTGTTTGTGGGATCTGCAGGCAGGACGGCGTCTCAAAGAAATTTCCTGGAAGAGTCCTCTCACATCTGTCTGCTGTCTGGTGAGCAAATTACACATCTGTCCAGCAGCAAAAAAACACAGTATGTGTTGTTTCCATCTCTCTTAAGAAAGTGTAAAGCATTTAATTGTTGTAGCAGCTAATCCTGCAACCTGAAGCCACTGAGAGGCTGCGCAGACAGGCTAATTGACTGACGCTTCTTTTGGTTATTAACAAAGTCCAACTTCTTCATCATGGCTTTTTATAATCAAATAATTGCTCACCGTTACTGCTCTTTAATGTGTTGCACGCAAGAATCCAAAATCAGTGCTCATCAAGCTTCACACATCCAACAATATTTACCAATACAACACACAAAACTTAACCTGGTTTGATGTCAAAGAACCGCTTGTGCTCCACCTGTTTCTTCTCAAAGGGTTCAGTAGATACTAGATACCTGAGCCAAGGCACAAGGTGATACCTGGCAGGCAATTAGGTGTCAGACATGCCCTTAAAAAATGGTCATTGAGTTCCGTATTTTGTGTACAACGTCGATATTTAACTTATTTGTTTTTCTCTCTTGACACTTACGTGAGGTAAAAGCCCTCAGCTTCAACGGGGGACTCAAGTTTGGACTGTGTGTTGTTTCTGTGTGCAGGGACGGTACGTGATCGCCAGCTGTTCAGAGGGATCGCTGCATGTTTGGAACTGGGACACGAGCACAGAAATCTGCCATGTTGCTGCTCATGAGCAGCGTATCCACCACTGCTCTCTGCTGCCAAACACGGGTAACTTTTTAAAAAAAAAAGTGCACTCATGCTTTCATAATTTGTCTTTCTTTTATTTAATGTAAAATGTTAAGAGTGCTGAAAACTCCTTTTTTAAATTTCCTGTTACAATTGTTTTTTTTGAAGACGAGAACAAAGAAGTCAACCCTGAAGAAATGACGGTTCTCACTGCGTCTGATGATAGCACAGTGCACCTCTGGAAGCCTCTGCAGGTCTGTGGGTCCAAAATTCAGTGAAACGGTGGTTAAAAAGGGGTTTTCACAATTTAGAAAAAATATTACCATATGCCATTTTTATCCTATTCATGCTGTTGTAGTTTTATTCACACATTTTCCTTAATTTGGTCTCTTTTTGAGTTGTAGTCTAGTCAAAAATGACTTCTTTAAAGTTCTTGTACATAATAAAAGATTGGACTCATGATTTATTTTATATTGATTCAAAACAGGACTCATTTTTTTTACTGTTTTTGTCTGTTCCCTCACACTCTGTATCTTTACCTGCAGATGGATCACTTCCGCACCTTGCATGGGCACAGCGGGCCGATAAGTGGAGTTGTTCGCAAAGAAGGACTCCCAGACTTCCTCAGTCTGTCTGCAGACTGCTCAGTGCGATGCTGGTCGTGGACATCAGGTAGTACTTGATACTATGCCTCAATGTAACAGTGACAGAGTCTCCGTTTTCACATCCTGACAAATAACAAAGTTTATTCATGTCACAATAATCACCTACAATCATTCAAAACTTCCCTCCATTGCTGAATGATGCTGATGCTGCTCAGTGAAAACACACTTTCTGGGTTTAACACTGTTTTTTATTTTAATAGTAGCTCACCTGTGCGTTCTGTTTTTTTTTCAGAGGGTGATCCCATACAGAAAGGCCCGGTCACAGCTCTGTCCTTCTCTCAGAATGGCAATCTGCTTCTTGCTGGTTACAAAGTTGGTTTGCTGGAGTTGTGGCAGAACAACGCTCTGATTGGCCACAAGCAGGTAAAGACCGGCATGAGAAATAATGTGTGCTGGACACACGAATGTTTTGTTTGTGTAGTTACATGGCGTGTTTGTTTTTTAATGTGTCAGCTCTCAGACAGCTCCATCGCGGCAGCCTGCTCGATGCCTGATGACCAGTTTGCGGTCAGCTACATGAAACCTGTTGTCGATGTGTGGAAGGTTGTGTGGAATCAACAACACACCACCGCAAGGTGAACAACAGCAAAACAGCCACAATGTGAAGCTACAGGACCCAAACTTCTCCTCCAGTTTTATTATCTTATTTTTTAACCCTTATAAAGTCTTTGTTAAGGAGTTACAACTAAAATGTCACATAAAGACCTGCAAGAGTTTGCAGGAAAGCAACAAAATAAAACTATAAATACACTTTTATTAAAAGTTTATGGTTAAAAGTGATGGAGAAAAAATGGACAATGAGCCAAAATTTGGCAGTTTTCTCTGTGATAAATATAATTTTTTTTTTTTTTTGGTTCAAAAAAGTGTAATAATTAATGCTAGAAGGTCCAGACACGTTTGACCAACACTTTTACCCATAATATCTTCAAAATATTAGTGACTGTAGGACCCAAAGCATAACTCACCTGTAAGATGATATGATGAAGATGATGAGTTTGACTGTGCTTTCTAAGCTCCTCTCTCTTGTGCTCCTGTTGCCGTCAGCCTGGTGAAGGTCAACACATACAAAGTGGAAGAGCCGATAATCGGCCTCCAGTTCTGCTTAGTCCTGCTCGGACTCACCGTGAGTGGAGTGGTACAGTCTATCATGGACAGCGTGGAAAACAAGTGGGATTTCCTAATACACAGGTAACTCAACATAACACGCCATATGTGCCGGAGTCTTTAAGGTCCAGGATGTGCAGAGAGTCAGTCAGGGTGACATGAAAACCTCTATTAAAAAATTTGCAAAACTTTTAGTATGTACTTGTCTTTTGCACGACAAAACTTGTAAAAATAAGTAAAAAAGGTTCATTTTTTAAAGCATAATAATTCCTCTTTTATGCTGACATTCATTAAGAGACACACGTATATCTTGTGCTGTTTGGTTTGTTTAAACACAGAGGATTTTTTATGTCTATGTTGCAGTTGGCATCACACGGTCAGAGTTTTGTCGTTGATCCGAAACGATCTGAAGAGTATGTGGCTGGTGGGTGAATGCGAGGACCGAATCAAACTCGGCTTCATTGTGAGTTTCTTAAAGAGTGTCAAATAACATTCATGCATACATAGATATTTCTGTTGTCGCTCTCAGATTTATCGGATGAAATAAAAACATGTCTTGTGATCCAATTACACCACTTGACTTGTCTCTTTTTTGGTAAAATGATTCATTTCTGTGACTTCTCTTTGTTACACAGAAAACAAACCGTCTTTATCCGTCTGAGTTGTTTCTGTATTTCAATTACAAAGGAAGCCAAACATTAAGTGTTTCTGACATAAGTTTTCAGTGGAAAACATTCATCGATGCCTCTGTCCTCTCTTTCCTCAGTTCGCCATGGGCCCCAAATTTCGTATAAGCTCAGCTATGAGCACCATGGATATAGAGGTCGATGAAGAGGAGAGGAAAAGCTCTATGATAACAACTGCAACAGCAGACAAAGGTAAAAAACATCTGCTAGTAATGCGATTACTTTCTATTTTAACATAAATACGTCCATGTGTGCAAATGTATTTTTATTCATTGTGTGATTATCTGTTTTTTTGCTTTAGATTTAATCGTGTGTGGAGATATGAAGGGCAGCATGTGGTTCATTCAGCCTCCCGAGGCGTCAACATGGAAAAACAGAATACCAGTAAGAGCTGAGAGACTCTAAAACAAAACAGGAAAGATTATCATTCATTTCTAAACTGTAACATTCAGCAACTTTGTGGGGTTTTCTACAAAGCCGTGGACTTTCAACAGAGGCTACAACATTGTTTGATCATTGATCATTGCTGGTTTAGTTATTAAAATGTAGCCAATCAAATTATATCTATTGTTTCCATTGTTTTGATTAAGAGACTTCTAGTGGCAGGAACTACACACTACTCATTCACGCTGACCCCTGGATTTACTTTGTACAGTTTTTAATGATTTGTTTGATCTTCAGGCCCACAGTGACAGGATCAGTGTGCTGAGACTCACCGACACCACCATCATCACAGCCTCCCGTGACAGGACGGTGAAGCTGTGGGACAGAAAATCTAAGAAGCAGGTATGTCAGTCTTAAAAACAGCAGTTTGACATTTTGGGAAAACCTCTTTTTCACTTTCTGGCAGATATTTAGCTGAAAAAATTGATATGACTGTCTCACTTAAAGGTTAAATATGAAGTTACAGCCAGAAGACAGTTAGCTTTTCACAAAAACTCTTAACATCTAGCTTCCAAAGTGGCTCCATAGTTTACAAAATCCTGAGAAAACATTCTATCACATAACTTGCTGTGAAATGGCAATTACAATTTTTACACTTTTGTTTATGTGTAAATTAATAAATGCTTTATGATGTGTTCATTAGTGAGCTTTACATGTGTTATTAGGTGAGTTTTATTGACTTTGGAGGGACTCAGTCTGATTATTTTCACCTGTCTTTATGCTAAGCTAAGCTAACTAGCTGCTGACTGTAGCTTCATATGCACAGAAAAAGGAGTTGTATCAGTCTATTTATATCACTCTTAAAGACAGATGATTAAAGCACCTAAAATATACTGACTAATTCATTCCCACACGTTTGATTATTTTAAACTGTCTTTAAATGACTGTTACCTTCCTCCTCCAGGTGGGCATGTTCATGTGCAGAGGACCTGTTGTGCATTTGGAGGTGAACCCTGAAAAACCCACTGAACTGGTCTGCGGTGACGGACAGGGAAAACTCTACTTCCTCTCCTGGAGAGAATACGAGTAATGCTAAAGAGGTTAAACGCTAAATACAGCCCTTGAGTAAAACATTTCCTCACTACACAATCAAAGATTGCCGCAGAAATTTTGGCTTCCTCTTTACTTGAATGAATATACCAAAAATATATTTAAAATGGTAAGCATTTACATGATACACAAAGATGAGAATCTACACACTAACTTTAAAACCATGTTTACATGTGCCTTTAATTTAGATAGCAACAACTTGCAAATGTTATTAGCAAGTATGAAGAAGTGTGCACTTTTGTTTAAGCTGAATTGTTTCTTTAATTTGAAAATTGTAACAAAATGAAAATAGAAATGTGGAATATAAAAGAAAAAATGGTTAAAAGATCATTAATAATTTTTTTTCTTTGGCATTAAAAATGTGTTTAAAATGGCTCCTTGTTGTTTTTTAATGGGTGAAATGAGGCAACAGGATTTTACATTGACAATATTATTGATAACACTTTCTTCAAGTTGCCAGCAATTCATGAAATATTAATATTTGAATTAGTCAGTTTAAATTTTGGGAAAAATTCTTGTTAATGCCAGATTTGCTAAAGTTTGCATTTAAAAGTATTTGAAACCAAGATCAGAGAGTTAGATTTAACTGCTATTTCACACACGTTTTATGGAAACTCTGCAAGAGACCCTGTTCAGCTTTGAGACATCAATGGCAGAAATGTAAACACAGCTTATCAGCTAATGCTTTTACAGCTCTGCTATCTGCACAGAAGTGCCTCTGTTATATTGAGAATGAGTCTCATTTAGGGCCATAAAACATGCCAGGTGGGTAAAACTCAAGTACACACTGAATTTTAATAACTTGATCGTAAAAATTAATATAATTGTGAATCTCAGCTGGACAGTTAAGAAAATGCACAGTACTCTTGCAGTAAGTCTCAAGACACGGACTTATTCATTGTTTAAAATATTTCAATCAAAACACAAAAATAATACATGAGAAAGAATATACAATACTGTTGCATCACA
>JAUZTA010000005.1:18994536-19010372 GCA_034780835.1 Ctenochaetus striatus | reverse complement strand
TACTCATTACTTATTTTTCAAAGACACGGGAGCCGCAGCAGAGCGATGAAAGAGCCGCGTGCGGCTCCAGAACCGCGGGTTGCCGACCCCTGGTATAGGCGAAATCAGTGTTATGATGTTCAAGTATTATAAATGTAAGTATACTTTACACTATTTTTATATATTGATGTGGCAAATATATGCAAAATTAAATAGGAAAGATGACACTGCTCAATGCAATTAACTGTATTTCACTGTTGTGTACTGAAGCTGACAAAATTCTTCAAACAAGCTGAACAAAAACCCAGAACAACATATAATAACATTTAACTATGAATCATTATTTTCACACAAAAAGATGACAACATTTAAACTTAACAACAAAGTGACTCAGCCGATATTATCATCAGCTGTTTTTATCTCATCAGGCCTGTGTTGATATCAGCATCTGTTGGCAGCTGAATGTTATTTATCTGAGAACAAATGTGTTTACAACATTGATGGAGAAAAAGCATCTGTTAATACATGATATTAGTGACTGCCTTTGGTTAATGGGTTGATGGGTAAATACCTTTTTAGTGTACATGCACAGGTTGGGTGTTCTTCCAGGCACAGGGATACCAGCTTTTGTCAGTTTGATGAAGTACTTTTGAACCCTACTGGCAACCTGGAATGTTGTAACAGGGAAACGGCCGCGTTAATGATTTCCAACCGAGGAACAGCTGCTTGAAGTAATTGAGGTCACGCAAATGTGAGATACAGGCGCTTGCAGGGGGGTGCAGTTATCACACAAGTCAGTCTTTGGCTTTAAGCACTGCAAAACTGCACATTTAATACTCTGAACAGCCAGCTTTCATGGTAAAAACACACAGATTTAAAAATGTCTGTGCATGCTGACAAAAACATGAGTGATCAACCAGTTAAAATAAAAAATGAAAATATGATGTTTAGTTTTAAGCGTATTTCTTTTTACAGCAGTGTCTTTTTGTTTTTATTATTTTCAAAAGCAAAATTAAACCAAATACTCCTTTCTAAGTGCAAATCAAAGAAGCAATATTTCTTGAGTTAACATGGACTCTCTTTGTCACCTGTTTTGCTGTTCGATTGCCGAGCTCGTCAGCAATCTTCTGCCATCTTCTGGACTCGATTTCCTCCGGAGGGAACTTAACAAGAAGCTGCTCCAGTTTTTTCTATGAAAAAGAGCAAAATAACAGATGAAAACAAATTTCTTTACTGCATAAACAACAAGTGTTCAATAAATCTTATATGATTTTAATCACAAGGCAGATGTACACCAGTCATAATCAGCTTATATTAACAGGTTGTCTGCACAAACTCCTACATATTTAGGTTGCTTGTAAGAGAAAAAAATGTAGATTTTGCCTTATTTAGTGAATCTACTAAAAGATAACAGCTTTTCAAACAAGAATCCTGTATATTTTGTGTATTTAATAATAAATCTCTCACTTCCCTAAGTGTGAAATCATGTTATGAAAAAATCTAAACGTGGTAACAACCTTAAAATGCTTTCAGCTCTCGTGTTATCCAGTGTTTCTGCACACATTTGCTTATTTACTTGGTGGATGATGCCACCTTGATAAAAACAGAGCACAGCATCTCACACGCTTGCTACCTACCTGTTCCTCCACAGTCCACAGCTGGTTAAACGTGTCAGGCTTGTTTGGGTGACAAATCCTCCCCCTGATCATCTGTCAGGAAAACACAAGTGACAGACACATTTAAGGACTACGATGATACAAAAATAGTGGGAGCAGCACCGTTTAAAGAGATCTGTGAACATGAACTGCTTGGCACACCGAAGCTGTGAGTCTGACAGACAAAGACGTGACTGGAGATGAATCATCAGGTCGACGCAGAATAACAGCAACACCTTTGACTGACAAACAAAATCCTGTAAGGATCGAGAGAGAGCGTAATCCGCGAGGATGCAAATGCTCTTGCACAATATAAACAGTGAGAGCAGCAGGAATAATCCCAGACTAGTTTGCTTAGTGCTAAACGTTTGGCGCTGTCGAGTCCAGACAATCTATTAAAAGTCAAACCTTACTGCTCATAAAATGTGGGAAAAGACCCACATGCATAACAAGGGGGCCAAAAATAAAACATAATCAGAGGTGTGGGAGAGGCGGGCTCCTCATGTTTCCATAGATACCATCCTCACATGTGCTGCATGCTTAGAATGGAGGAGATGAGGCTGGTTGAAGGTAGATGCTGCAAAAATGGTAATTTTTTGGTGAGCCAACCTGCAGGAGATTTGTGACTCACCAGGCTAAAGGAGCGGATGAAGCTGCATCTGCACTAATGATATTTACTGTGAAACAATAACAGCTGTGGCGACAGCAGCTGTTTGTTGTACGGATTAATTCATTAAGGAGGCAGAGGCGTACCTGCGTTTGCCTGCCGTTCTCTGGAGCATCACTGGTAGGCAGAGAGGAGTACATGGATGAGGAGTCGCCTTCCTTCTTGGGCTCCACCGGACTTTTTGGTCGATCAGGCAAACCTGACGGAAGAAAAAAAAAAAACAGAATAATTTATTTTTTAACCGCAAAAGGATCTCTTTAGTGTTTGTTTTGATTTTAAAAACACACCAGCATAAAGATAAACAGATACATGCCTTTGTCGAAGATCAACTTTAGCCGCCTGGTTTTGCGTTTCTTGTCACAGAACTCTCTCTCGAATTCGCCGAGGCCTGACGTGTACTGCTCCCACGCGATGTCCGGGAGCTGCACGACTCGCTGAGGACACGGCAAGCCCAAATTCACCTGATGGTCACAAGAATGAGTGTCAGTGTTAATTCACAGGTGAATTCAGGACTTCCACAAACCATACTGTAAAAGGACAGACAAAGGAGAAACCACGAGGCTCTGGAGAATTAACTTTTCGTTGTTTTGGAACATTTTCTACTTTGCTTGCGTGCACTTTAGCATTGATAAATTGGTAATCTGTGCCTAACCTTTCCTATAATATTTCAAGATTATTCAACAGTCTTCCCTCAGCAGGGGCCTTTCTAGTGATCCCTATGTGTAGGTTTAAGAGAGAAGATGGCCAAACATTTGCTGCGGGGAACCTTTTTACTTTTAGGTGACCTTTAATTAAGGTTTAACCAAGATCACAGATCCTAATTTTCTTTTGCAAGCAAAATATGATTCTCTGGGCAAAAGTATTTACATATGCTCATTAGTACAACACTTAATTTTTTAAGCAGGCACTTGTTTTTACTCCTGCAGCAGTTCTGACTTCATTGCACAAATGCATGGAGGTGGGCAGAGTGCACAACCTGGCCCAGTTGTGAACAGGTGCAGAACAAAATCAGAGCCACACAGTGGAAAGGAGTCATCGCCTGCACACTGAATTTTACAAGTTCCCAAATATTTATTCAAGCAACGTAGCAACTAGTGAGGTGTTCCTCGGGCAAAAACCAAAATAACAATCCTTCATGCCAATTTTATTAACGTGCACATTGTATTTGCAGTTTATTCAACGCCTGTGCATAATATCTTAATTATATTTATAACTAAGGTCCAAATTAAAGGTGGTGTTGCACAGAGCTGCATCATAAAGAGGTTTTAATTTGTTTTTGTGCTTCCTATTTACATACAGGAAGGGTGTAGAATATTGAATATAATGCAGTCTATCACTGCAACAACAACAAATATAACTCACACAGAGTGTCATGAGAACACAAAAAACAGAGGTCTGTGTTTGTTACCCGTTTCTGCAGCTGCTCCACAAAGCTGATGGGATCAGCCAGCGCCTCTCTCTGGTGGCGCGCCAGCGTCTCCAGGTCCAGGATGGCCTGTGTGCGCTGGGCCTCCAGGACTCCGATGGTCTGCAGTAGCCTCTGATAACTGACAAGGAGGGAAGCAAAGTTGCACAACAGGGTAAGAAACTGACTGCTTACATTATTTAACATGACACTTGCAATGCTGCAGTGCATCAAACTTTTAAACCTCAGACTCTGCATAATTCAACCGTGGTGCTGGGAGCCTAAATGCTTGCACAAGATGTGCACTATTCTCCAATCCTTTCCCTGTATTTTGTAAATAACATGTTTACAGGCATTTCTTTGTGCTAAAAAAACTTGGCAGCGGCTGGAAATGATCCATCTCACACCAGCTGCTTTGGCAAACACCTTTAGATTTACTTGAGAGTGAAGCCCATCAAGAAGTGCAGCTGGCAAATAAACATTCAGAAACAAGAAAAAAACACTTCAACATTTTCTGATTTACAACTGTGCTCGTTTCACAGATCTGATGGCAATTTCAAAAGATTTGCATGACAAAACTTTAAGGTTTTGCAGCGCTCGAGAAGCCGTCTGCACTGTAGATGTCTGACCTTTCCACTCACACTCTCTGGGGGCAACAGGACATCTGCAAACTGAGCTGTCAGTGTCTTAAGTGTGTTACTGACTCAGAGTTCTTACAGTGAAGCGGGACTAGAGAAATCGACACAAACGTGACAGCATCCTTCACCGCTACAACCTAATGCAGGAGGGCTCAGTGAAGCAGAGTGGATCAATCTCACCTAACAGGACATGAATGAAAATCAATGCACAGGACACAATTTATTCAACAGCTGCTGGCGGTTTAAAATTCCTAAAGGTAAAACATTCAAACGAGTCAAATGTGTTTAACCTCATATCCCTTCCATTAATTACAGACACTTTTACACCAAATGTAGCTCTGCTGACCTTGCACAGCACTGTGTTGTAAACTGTAAACCTGTTTCTGCAGCAGTGGCACCAAAAAACACAGTGCTGCATGTTTCCTGTGCGGGAGTGATTCTGATTTTAAAGTAAGGTCTCTGCAAAAGAAAGCACAAGGCTTCCTGAGATTAACAGATGATTTGTGCATTAATCTGTTTTACGGAAATGAGGAGGACTTGGCTCCGGTCCTCAGCACTCTGGACTCCGGCCATGTGTCCAGGGACAGCCTGGTGTTCCATTGCCACCTACTGGGCCCAAGGTCCACTGACAAACACCGGTGCCAAATGAAAAACTGGCCAAGACAAAATTGTTGCTATGTTAAAGCCTGATAATCAGGGGCAGAAATTTGCCATCTAAAAACACAATATTTTGAATGATAAAAGGGATAACTTGGTCTGAACAGACGAACCTTTAAGATGCAAATACAAGATCCTCTGTGCACACATCAGCAATCATGTCAATGTCAATATTGTACATCAAGTAACCCTAAATGCCGAGTCATGCTTCCCTAAAAAATGACTCCTCACAGTATTGATCCGAGCCTTTATAAATTCTACTTACTCAGCACAATCTGAAACCTGGCGTGTCACACAAAACTTGATCGAGTTACCCTGAAATACGAGAGCAGTGAAATCTTATTCTGAAGCTCTTCTCCACATCTGAAACATTCGCCAATACTCGTGTCAAAGACAAGGAGACCTCGGTGTATGATTTCTCCGAGCCCTCTGCCCCTCCTCCCGTGAGGATGCATCATCAATCAGCAGGTGTAGTTAGCTGGTGCCTGACTGAGCGCAGCATGGGACCTGTCCACCAACATCAACAACCCATCTAGCATGACAAACTGACAACTCACATGAGCCTTTTCCTCATAAAGAAAGAGGAAAAAATAATAATAATGATAATTTTTCTGAGAAGCGAGAGAACAGAGGCAATCAGCAGAAGTCATTTAACATCCAACAATCTCCGCCGGCTTTGAAAATCGGCAGCTAATTCACACAATCACAGCAGCTGACTGAAGGTGGAAATTAAAAGCTGAAACATGTGAAATGTGAACAATAAAACCGGAGACGCAGCCACACGCTCACCTGTATTCCCATAACAACTAAAGGGTAAACCACAAAATTAACATCATGAAACATTCTATCTGTTTGTGGTGTAAAAAACCAAGATGTAAGCACATACGTATACCAACACAATTCTTCTTTTCATTTGCTTTTTTGTAATATGTAAGAGGGCTGCAGGATAGTAACATAAATGTAAACAACAGGGCAAGAAAGAAATATATCGTTCCGATTTCATTTTTGTCATCTTCTCTAATATTTGCAAATTTCTTATGAAAATACTGCAAAGTTTAAACTCTTTGGGCCTCCAGCAGTTATCTATATGAAACGATCTATAAGAAACCAGCTTATAAACTGCTGGAGGACAACACAAGACAACAAGACAAAGAAATATTGATGTGGCCCAAATAATAAGACATATTTGGTTAATCATGTTATGAGCACAATTAGATGGATTCTTCTTTGAACTGGATTTATAACATTCAGCACTTTCAAAACATGAAAATAATAGCAAAAAGCTTAATCCTCCTCAACTCAAATGCATCTCTGGTTCATTCGAAACCAAAGAACAGAAGTAATGCGATGATCACAGAATAAAGCAATCAACATGTGTCGGTGCATCATCAACAAAAAGAGGAGAAGAGAGCAGAATCCCCGGGGAGCTCCCACATACTCTTTGTTGTGTTTAAGAGCCAGGTGGTCTGACTCAAAGTAATACACGTCTGGCTCCTCCTCTTCCTCCTCCTCCTCCGCGGCCTGGCCCTGTGTCAGCTCCTTGCTTTTCTCTGCCTCTTTGCACTCGACGAGCGCGCCCTCCTCATCACCTGCCCTGTCCCCAGGATCCATGGAGACCAGCTCCTCACTGGAGGGGCCGACAGAGTCCGAGGGGGCGGATTTCTCCACCACAGGGCAGTCCTCCTCCAGCCCAACCACCACCTCCCCCTCTTCCCTCAAGGGACCATTGTCTCTGGGAGGAGAGCTGAGCTTAGAGGAAGAGGAGGAGGAGGAGGCCTTGCCACCAGTGGCAGCCCTCCTGGGTGAAGTCCGTAGAGTGTATCTGTGTTCGTAGAGCTCTGTGAAAGAGGGGGGCGTGCTGGATATTGAGGGGTTGCACCCTGGTTCTGTAGGGGAGGGGGTTGTTGCTAGTGGGGGTGTAGTTTCTCCTGAGTTGCTGTTGTTGTTGTTGTTGATTGGATTACTGTTCGTGTTGGGGGTAGTGGAGGAGATGGAGGAAGCAGCTTCCTGAGCCGGCGTCGGCGGCCGACCGTTGGTGTCCTTCTCGCTCTCCGTCACCTGCTCCTCGTGGGCGAGACACAAGGGGTCGCCCACCACGTCGACCTCCACCTCCTCCACTTCCTGCTCCTTGGCCACTATTAACTCAGGGATGGGATCCTCCGAAACAGCCTCACACGCCGGTGCAGATGAGGCTGGCGATTCCTCTGAGCCAGAGACCTCCATCTGCGAAGGGACAGAGTTTCTACAAGGCACAGCGGGGTCGGGGGACGAGGGAGCCCCAGTCTGACTGCCGTTAAACAGCGACGGGCAGCTGGTGGCAGAGGTGGGATTTGCACAAGGCTCCTCAGCCAAAGAGTCAGGTTCCTCTGCTTTACTCTCTCTGAGTCCATTAGAGGCCTTGTGAGCAATTGGGGGCTGAGCTGCCCCGTCACAATCCGCACGCCCATCCTCTGCGTTCCCCTTCGTCAGCTCACCCTCCTCTTTACTGAGGACAGGTGAGGCAGGGGCCGCGTTCGCAGAGTTTTGGCTTGGATATTCCTCGCGACTGTTGTCCTTGCTAGGCTCCGGGACAGAGACCGGGCTTTCGGATTTCAAAAGTTCAGGGTCCTCCTCGTGTCCCTGAGACTCTCCGGACCGGGAGCACCTCTTGGCCCTTTTGATCTGAGGGCACGCATCCCGCGTTCCCTTCTCTCGATCACAATTCTCGGACTTCTCAGGACTAATGTCTTTTTCTAAACACGACACGCCGCGCTTCCTGGAGCTGGTCCATTGATCTGACTCAGCCGGAGAAGCGTTCGAGTCAGTTACCTTTCCCTGCGATGAGGCCTGTTGCTGAGTGTCCTCCTTAGCATCCTGCTTTGTATCGTGCTTAGCATCCTGCTTTGACTCCTGCTTAAAGTCTTGCTTTGACTCCTGCTTGGCATTTGATTTCGACTCCTGCTTGGCGTCCTGTTTCGATTCCTGCTTGGCGTCCTGTTTCGATTCCTGCTTGGCGTCCTGTTTCGACTCCTGCTTGGCGTCGTGCTTTGACTCCTGCTTGGCGTCCTGCTTCGACTCCTGCTTTGACTCCTGTTTGGAGTCCTGCTTCGACTCCTGCTTCTTCTTGGGGGAGCGGGCCCTTGGTAGCGGAGACACTGAGGTCTCTTCCGGCTGGGCAATGCTGCGGTTCCTGAGGGTTCGACCACAAAAGTTCTCATCCAATCCATTGAGCCCCACTGACGACCTTGTGACGCGCGAGGATCGAGACGCGGCCATACTACGGCGAGTGCCTACAGTCTCCTCATCCTGGTGCTCTCTCCTCTGCAGCAGAACGTGGGCATCTGAAAAAACACACAGAGACAGAATACGAGCACTTAGTAAGTCAGAAAAACAAGTGAAAACTTTAAAATCTTTACAGCTCAATGGTAACCCATAGCACCACCTTCACAACGACTATAGGTTTGAGTGGTCAGCCGAGATAAAAAATGAAAGCATGAACGGTACCCTGGGGTGTTTCAAACAAAGGCGTTCACCAAGGCCTTTGTTAAATACCACTCAGGTCATTTCTCAGCTCACAACAGAGCGGTATTGATTTCTTCTATTATTGTAGCTAAGCAACACCTTCTGTCCACAGGCAAAACTAGATGTTTTATGTCTGAACAAATTACAGACCTTTCACCTACATTTAAAAAGGTGAAAGTTCTCATACTGGCAAGAAGTCGTCTCTTTAGACACTTCACTAATGTCACAGCTTCGAGGATCGTCTGGATGTGTTCTGCAACTTGAGAGATACAGGTGACAACAGCACAGCAAACGTTTTAAGCCAAAAAATGTTCCCAAAAGCTGGTGAACAGATAATTTACAGAACAGTAAACTATTATACAGGAGAGGGCATAATTATTTCCTTCCTGCAGAGAAAAACTGCTTATTTTGCCACACAAATAATAAACAGAGTTTACCGTCTGACTGATTTCTGACACAGAAACACACTGTTATTCTCACACCCAATTCGGCAGAGATAACAATGCTGACATGGGTTTGTCATCACACACTGTAGGCTGTTTATCTCTTTATAACAGGTGTGCCAGACGACCAACAGGCTGCGAGCCATCTAAAAAACTTATCAGAACGTTAAAAAAAACTGAAAAGCTCCGACAAGAAGAGTCCTACACAAAGCTTACAGGCTTAAAGTGTGTGCGACCATAGAGGTTTAAGACAGGACTATTCACTTCCTCGCACAATTTAAGGCACAACAAAGCAGAGCGACTTACTCTGTGTGTCGCCTGAGGTATCCAGCAGATGAAGCACATTACTGTGCATTAGAACAGAAATCCTGGCTACCAGCGTGAAGTGGAAAATTAACACAATCCAAACGCTACTAAATTTTTCCCTCGCATAAACCCCTCCACCTTACTCGCATTTATCTCACTCACATTAAGGTTGTTATTGAGTTAAATATAACTTGATTAACAGAGCTGGGCTACTCGTCAACATATACACTCACTGGTCACTTGATTAGGCGCATAATGTATTGCAATCCAATATAACAGTTTCCCATAAATTATGTTTTAACAGAGGTAATATTGTTCAGTTTTAATGTACATCTTTGGAGAGGTATACATTCAACTACAGCTTTATTAATGAGCTTAAAGTCTGCAGTGGCATTGAATTTGAATACCTGATAGCAGCAGGTGTGTACTGAATCAAAATGGTATTGTGAAGGACTCTGTGATATCAATAAAAATCTTATTGTAATAAGCATCAAAATATCATCACACCATGACGAAACGCAGAATCTTTTATTGTCTAAAGTCCACAAAAAATAAACCTAACAGAGGACAATAACGCCGTAAAAGGTCATATTAAAGTGACATTCAGTAGGAGATGATCTCATGTGGTGTCCTTTTACAATGGGAGACTATGACGATGTCCCATCTTCTGCCAAAGCAGAGAAATCACTGCATCAATTAGCATGGCAGACATGGTACTCATTTACATTAACTCCAAGAACATCAATCTGTGGGCAAACCTCTGCCAAACCGATGTAAAAGCTCCTTGTTGCCTTTCACGGGACAATTCCTCCTTTTTTCCTTTTTCTGTGATAACACGGTAACAACAAAACCAGAGGCTGCTCTCGATACAAATACATTCTCTGAGCATGTAAATAATATTCCTTAAGGGAGTTAACATACTAGTCACCTGGAAAAAGCATCACCACATGCACATATTATTCAATCTCAGCTGAAGACCCAGCTGAGAAAGCTAATGTGATTTGTCCATGCATAAAATAAGACAGAAAGAAAGAAAAAAAGAGGAGGGGGGGGTCAGAGGCAGGTTATTCAGACTGAGCATTCACCCTTTGACTCACATTGACAAAACTAATTAAGCCTGCTCATTTGACCTGCTCTAAAAAATGAGAAAACTAATCACTACATTAAAACCACCGCGGCTACAATTAAGCCAAATAACTATGATGAATAAATAACATTCACAGTCAACTCATACCTTTTAAAACATCAGACACTATATAAGCAAGACTTAAAGACTTTAAAAGTGACCACCCAATCTAAGCTTAGACACAAACTAATGTAAAACATGCCTGACTGTGGTGCAAAGACTGGAATGTCGTAAAATAGCGCCAGCGGTCAGACAGTAGTATGTTATATGGCTTGATGTCTTCCAGCCTACGTTTTTACCAAGCTAAAAGTGCAAAACATTATCTTCCAAGGCTTGACATTAACAAACTTCTTAAGTGGCAGGGGTCTCCTTGGCTCACAAAGAGGTTTCCCAAAGTATAAAATGATGAACACTGAAACAGACAAACTCTGAGCCGATGATTAGCCACCTGAGAAACATTTTGAGTATTAAATAGCGATAAGCGACGTGGACAAAATCAAATGTCTACATCAGGATTTTTTGACTGAATACTTTGAGATCAATATTAGAACAATATTGTCAGGATGAGTATTGGTGCATTCACAACACTCACACACTGATATGTTATCATCACTGATGTGAATATAATGACAGTATTGTACTGTAATAAAGCTTTTAAAACCAGAAGAAGACAACACTTATGTCACATCAAGTAACAATATCCAAGATATGAGATGATATCTGATTTCACAGCACAGCATTGATGTATTTGATGCATTGCCCTAGAAGAGACACAACTCTGTGAAACAAAACTACTTTTATTTCCTTGACTATTGTTTTATTTTCATTTTCAGCATGAAATACTGGGTACTTTCCATTCTAAAAAACACAGAAATGTTTCAAATTACAAAGATAAATTCATACAGGTTAAGTTTTCTTTTGTTGAAATGTTTATGACTCATGTCAACGCTGTTGCCACTTTGTTCGCTGAGGGGTCGCAACTGGTCACAGCATTGTTTAAAAGGGGTCAAGTGCAAAACAGGGTGAGACATGCTGCTTTAGTCCACAGACCAGCTTTTAATGTGTTTGCTCTCTAATGATGGTAGGTGGTGCTCAGCTATGAATCCATAGATAAATGTTCTAAATTCATTGTGGGTAACTTTTGTGTCATAAACCAACATTAAACTGTGATACTTAGGTAACACTATCCCTGCCTTTTAGATCAACAAATCAGCACATCAGGTCCTGGTTAATCCCACACATACTAATGTATCACTAGGAGAGGGTCACAGGGTTTAAGCAAGTTCACTGCAGTCACAACAGAGTAAACTGTCATGTGTATCTAATGATGCTGACAAGGCTGGGAAATAAACCTGTACTCATTGATTTTATATAGAAAAAAAGGTCAGGACATGTAATTAATCAGTGCAGCTACCTAGACAAGACCCATGTGTGACATGTAATTCTCAATCAAACCACTTCCTGTTCTTCACTTAAGCGCGTGTTTGGTTATGAAGTTATGTTAACACGTGATGATTTTATTACTGTTATCACGACAGAGCCGGATTAACAGATTGGTCACCGGTCATTATAAACACAACACTGGTTTAATTTAGATTTTAAGGCTGTAAAACTCTATTTATACCTACACAAACATACATCTGACAAGCTAAGCGTGAAGGCTGTTATCGGCAAACCTGCTAAGCTAATGTCCGTAACTGAGTTAAGATTCGTTAATGTGTTTTTTTATGATAAACAAACAAGATCTGAGCTGTTTTACCGTCACGTCGGGCTGCTCATCCCTGATGCTGACCAGTGGTTTATCACTTCCACGGGGCCTACTGGCAACTAAAAATCCACGGGGTGGTGTTGGTATACATACCGATGAGAATCGCTCAAATCCCAAGCTAATCAGCTGCCGCGAGCTCAGTATTGATAAAGTTGGAGGATGCCGTTAAACTGGAGATTAGACAATGTTGTGGCTGCACGTGCCGCCGGTTGAGTTAACACCAGTTTGCAGCGTGTAAACTCCAAAGTTACGGATTAAAACTCCAAACCGCACGTTTAAAGCACTGCAACCGAACTGGTTCATGGAGCAAGCTAATCGCTAGCATGGACCAACTTCCAGGCAAACGTTACTTGACCTAACGTTTGCTTTGCTCCTTAGCGGGCTAACCTTAGCAAACTGATTTACCGTTAGCTCCCAGGGCTAAATATAAAACATTAACGCTTAAGAGACCAAACTGCAGACTGTTGCACAAGTGAATTTCAAACATTATCTCCAAAGCTTCCTATGACACCACAAGAACAAGTAACGGTGTACTACAATCAAACCAAAGCCGATTTTCTTCTTTTTCTTGTGAACGACTAGTTAGCCGAGTTGGCTAACGTTACCTCCGCTAGTTCTCCTCGGCTAGTTTTCCTGTTAACTGCATCGTGCAGAAAAAGAATCGTGGTGATTTCCACTCTAGCCCCTCTGGTAACGTTAACGCTAGCTTACCAACATCGGGTACATGCTAGCTAAACTAGCCCGACAACTGATGCTGCCATTAAGTGGAGCCATAACACATTTACATATCAAAGAAATAGCTACTAACATTATGTTTCAGCCGCTGCGAGCAGACAGGAGCAGCATGGTTAGCAACCGAGCAACATAACGGCGTTTGGTCGCCAGTTAGCCGCTATAGCTAGCCGCAGCAGCCTATATTAGCTAGCCAAGCTAGCTGATTGTTCCGCGCATAACTTTGCCGATGTATTTGTGTACTTCCAACAATGCCAGTCATAGACATTTTTGGTGGGCTAACAAATTCAAGTTTTGTCATATGCTGTACTACAAGCCCCGAACTGGAGGTACACTTCTAAATAGCGTTAATAGCTCAAGAATTACACATACCTCACTTCCGTAAATTTGCTGCACGTTCGGCCGCAGCCATGTTTTCAATCCAGTCAACTAGTCGGGGTGTGTGAGCCGATTCAGCCGCGCTCGTAAAAATGCAAAACTATTCTGTACATTTTTGCCCCTGCCAAGAGGGCAATCACTTACACATTCTCGGGTCACGTCTCCTAATTGATGGCTGTTAATTGACAAGTGTTATGATAGGAAAAAAAAAACACAGCAATATTGACTTTTCTTTTACCAACTTACCCCCTTTTTCTCATCCAACAACAACTCCATCAGGCAGAAATCACGACAGGGTGACAAAAATCAAGGTGACCACAGTGTTTCAACACGTTTTCATCAAGTTTTAATAGTGTCAGCAAGAAAAAAGTCAGGAGGGATCTTACCTAAATGGCATCCATATGCAAAAACTTACAGTACAGCATTGTGTCCCTATCAGCCAACACATTGAGCAATACCATGCCCATACACAAAAATAATGCCTTTAATTAATTAGATTGCTGATAATGACGCTGATTCCATAATGCAATATGCTTCCTGTAGCTGTACAATTTAGTGAAGAGAATTCAGATTGTGATTTGCGTGCACATTTTATGAGCAGCTTTGCATTTACATGCAGTTACATGTGATGTTAAACTGGGATTGAGTGTTAAAGCATGCATTCTTAAACTCTGCCTGCCACATATTTTTCTACAAAAAAAATCTATTAACACCATATTGAATCACTCCCTTCTGTGATAAATACCCAAGTGCTGAGTTTTTCGACCAACATACTATCAGTACTGGTACATTCAGATACAAACCAGACATTTGCGTGAGCATGCCAATTTGTAGTCTACAGAACAGTGCAAAACACAAAATTCATTCCTGAGACTAGCCATTAATTAGTCCCTTCATTACCTTGTGATTTTCATTACTATAAGTGTCACATTTTGCTCTCCCTACCGTTCATTTGACAATATTCTCTTACAACAAGAAAAAAATGTGTGATATATCTACAGCAAGATGTATTGAGATTCATCAATATCAGCAACACATGACACATGGACATACAGTATGTGCTCATTTGGTCAAGACAAAAAAAAAAAAAAAAAAATATGGCATTCAGTGGAATTTTTAGCTGCACATTATTTAAATGCTTGGTTCTGAAAACAACCTGACACATGAACACTATAGTGCTAATAGAAATTTAAGAGCGCTTTATACAGATTTGTACAACATGACAAACCTTTTAAGACATGTTACTTTCCTCCATCAGCTGTCATAGATAGGCTGTCACGTAGCGGTAAAGATGAGGTCCTTTTGCTTGAATGCTTTTTAAAATAAAAGTCAAGTGCAAAATAAAAAGGCTTTTCATTCGTTTAATGGTTTTCCGTTGCTTGATTAGACAGAGCGCGTCTCCACCTCGATCTTCTCCTCCGACTGTGACGATTCTGCTTCCTGGTGGCTGATGTTCGGCCGGACCGTCACGACCGGACCGCCGCCGTAGATAGAGTGGAGGAAGTTCCAGGTCTCCTCAGAGATCTGCCCCGAGTCAGCTCCTAAAGGGTAAATGCAAACACACAGTTTAACGTAAGTGATTCCTGCATCATTAATGACACTACTACAATTCATATTTAAACAAAGATAAAAAAAAAAACAATCTTTCCCTGGTGGAAAAGTAAGTAAACAATGACGCAATATCTCAATTATTATGATGAAATACCTTGTTTGAGTGTTAAATGGCCATTCTTGTTTACTGTTATCTTGGAATTATCAATGGGTCCCGGTGGATCTTGAAAAAGAAAGAGAAAGAATTAGTTGTGTTAATTATCTACGGCACCAGTATGCGAGCTCTCATTGATAATTGTTTTAAAGAGCAATAAAGTCAAATGTCAAATGTTTTTCGTCACAATATGAAAAGGAATTCTGCTCCTCACAAATATTAAAAGAGCATAAGTCAGTGAAAAAAAGACGTCTGCAGCAGAGCTAGATGTAAGCTGTTATAAATAGATATGACAATACAAAGCAGGGAAAGCGAAAAAAAAACGGGAACGAGTGCAAGAAACTGAAATATATTTTGACACTTCATTTTGCTGTAGCAGGAGGGAAACTTGACTCGAGGGACTGAAGCAAACTCTTTGAAGATAAATCAAAAGAAGAAAACGGGACTTCGCAGTTTCTTTTGAACATGAGGAGCTTTTTTGCTAACGAGAGAACTGGATGTCCCATATAAAACAATTTAATTGGTCTCTTCTGTAAACCTTGTAAATGTATGGATTTGCTTTAGGATGATTGTTTTGAGAGAAATGATACGAAACACAATCAAAGCGGCTTTTTTAGTCATAAACCATCAGCAGATATCAGATAGCAGGAAACATTCAGCCTTTAAATCAGCCATTTAAACATGACTCATGGTAGAAAGGCAAGACTTCTGTCCAATTACCATTGTCTTTTCCTTTGACAAAGCCCTCCCACTCACGAAACCACTGCATGCTGATGCAGTATATGACCACTGGAGACTCCTCCTCCTGGAACGCCTTGTTTAGCTACAGAGGAAAGGGTTGGAGGGGGGGGTAGAGGAGGAGTGAGCAGTAGAGAC
>JAUZTA010000005.1:18974076-18993046 GCA_034780835.1 Ctenochaetus striatus | reverse complement strand
ATCGCAATTTTTTAGAAAAGCTGCCGCGAATTCAGGCATTTTAGGCCGCAACAATCTTGAAAAACGCCCGCAAAATCCTGGAGGGACTGGATATAGGTAAATCATAGTCAATCACAACCAAAATAAATAAGTACAACATTAGTAATTTAACGAGGAATCAGAACAACTTCAATTTAGAAAAACAGCGGACCCTGCAGTTTATTTAAATCGATTTGTTGATGAAATATGCAAAGTTTAAATTGTCATCTAGACCTGGAATTGAATGAGAATGATAGGAGCGACAGTTTCTGGTTCCCAGAGCTAAAAATTTACACAATAGTTCCACCAGAAATGTTGATTTTGCTGTTCTGTGTTGATCTATAATCCAGAAACAAAACTTGGAAAAAAAATAAGAAACGGAAAAAAGGCTGGCACTAAAACCAAGTATAGACTGCAAAGCTGAAAACTGTGTGGGTGAAAAAAAAAAAAAAAGTGACAGTTTACTACAGCAGAAAATATGTGACAGGATGTGATGAGAAAGAGACATTGAAGAGTAAATAAATCTCCGATGGTCATCACCTGTATTACTAATTCGGTGCAGTGTCTAAACTCTTAACTAATTTAATATTTAGAATAAACGTGCTTTAAGAAAAAAGCAAAGTACAACTGCAACACTTGCATGAAACTGGTGCTGTGAAACAATTATGGTTTCACTGTACTGATGTTAT
Organism: Ctenochaetus striatus; assembly: GCA_034780835.1. Classification (NCBI taxonomy): domain Eukaryota; kingdom Metazoa; phylum Chordata; class Actinopteri; order Acanthuriformes; family Acanthuridae; genus Ctenochaetus; species Ctenochaetus striatus. The sequence goes on along the minus strand of JAUZTA010000005.1, from coordinate 18,992,339 downwards.
CTCTACTCGCTGTATACCTGACTAGCCAGTTATTATGTGCTGGCAGCCGCAGAGGAGGAGGGAACAACCTGTGTGTGCTTATTTACAGAATGAGACACATTCTCCACTGCCGCCGTATTCTGACAGCTTTATCATAAATGTTCATTCTCTCCAATGTAATTTTCACTCCCCGTATTTTCCAGCGCTCTCTGAATAGAGGGCTGAAAAGAAAGGAGCTTGATTGGCACGAACCCTTTTAGAATCCTTCCCTCTGCTCTGCTAAAAAGTAGAAAGGAGGATCATCTGCACAAAGAAAAGCAAAAACCCCCCCTTTTGAAGTCTGCTGTGTTGTCAAGGAAATACTCCGCTTTGTCAAAGTCAAAAATCCACAGCAAGGATGAAAGGAAAAGCGGTGTTATGAGACGGCTGGAGCACAATGCTTTTTTGCACAGAGCAGAAAAAAAAAAAAAGGAAAGGATTCGCGTTCAGGGACACTTTCGCCTCTGAGTAATTTCAGCATGATGATGACACAGTCACACACGCACCTCCATGCGAACACAGGAAGTCGTCGTTGGAAATGGGCCCCGGCTCGGCAAAGGTCTTGAACTTGTTTAGCCACTGGCGGGAGATGTAGAACTGCAGAAGGCTGGGCTCCATCATGTTGAATAGATCCGACACCCTCCTACGCTCTTTCAGTGCATCCTCACTGCTCTTTCTGTGACAGGAACAGGCAACAGATTAATCACCACTCCAACAGAGTAGTCATAGTAAGATATAAGTTATGAGTATCAAACGCTGAACAGTGAATCTTAAAATGACACGGGGATGAATGGTTTTTCTGAGTAAAACTACCGAAGTCACGTGTGTTTGTCTTACTTATAGAAGAGCACATATGCCTCTGCATTCTGGACGCAGGACTCAGACACCTCGGTCACACTTTGGTCATCAAATTCATACCACAGATTGTTTGCGTCATTCCTGCAGTAAGCGATGTAGTGGCCACCTGGGATCAGACAAGGGGGAAGCTTCAGAGCAGCAGGCACAAACCTAACAAGTACATGTGATTTTTTTTTTTCTTTTTTTTTCTACAGGCTAATGAATGCAGGACACTCGTGTGTTGCCGAGTGAAAGCAGATCGGCCCACTCACTGCTGGCAGTGCCGTGGTGACAGATGACTGACAGCAGGTCATAGTTGGAGGTCTGGGCAGAGCTGTCTTTGGCCAGAAAAGGTTGCAGGTCCAGGCCCTCGAGCGGGAAGGAGACGTGGGTGCTTATCTTGGTGGAGAACATCAGTTCGTGTCTGAAGCGCTTCAAGTGGATACACAGTATCTGCAGCGGAAGAACAAACATTGAGGTTTTATTTTAGAAATCCAGAGTGTGAGGACATGAGAGGAACAGATTTTTTAATTTCTCCATGACATAAAAAAACAAGATTTGTCTATTTACCTCCGGCAAACTCTGCATTTTACAAAACTTGACTCCGTTTCGTAATCTAAAAGAAAACAGACAGAGAGGATGAGCAGGTTATTACACTTCCAGATATTTCTTCCCGTTTTAGTGGATGTGAATTAAATTAGAAGTCGGAATTAGTTTCTTACTTCTTGCATTTTTCACAGCTGTACATGTTGTCTCCTAGAAAACAACAAACACACAGTTATTGAGACATCAGTCTTATTGTTTGTGCGGGTAAAGCAGATTCACGCCCGCTTCCTTACCCTTTAGTTCATCTCTGGCAAAGAAAGCTGCAAGACAGTCTTGTAGTGTGACCACCGGACCCCAGAACCAACTAAGAACACAAACAAACACAGGAGTGAATTTCAAACAAAAAGGGAAAAGCACAAAAACCACCAATGCAAATAAATACAGAGTATGCACATAATTAAAAGACCTCTTGATGTATTCCATGACAAATGCAATCCAGCCCTGCGGTGCATAAGCTTCCCCACAGGAGCCCGCTTTAACCAGGGAGGTCTGATGGGTGGACGAGTGGAGCTTGGCCAGGTCCTCCTTTCCTGGGATGGGCAACGAGATATCCTGGAAGTTCTCCAGGGTCACAGACACCTGTCATCAGCAGCAGGACACACAGACTGTAAAGCTTTGTCTTCTGTCACATTTCACTCCTAATTGTTTTTACACGGTTTCATGACGAACTGTCACTTTTTGAGTGGAATGTTGTTCTCATGACAGCAAAAACACCCAAATATTACATCTTAAACTTTGGTATTTTTGGCTGAGGAAGTCAAACTGTGATGCACTGATCTGTGTTTCCATTAGTATTTTATATGTGCCGAGCCGCGCCCTCTCTGGAGTAGAGCCAGGAGACCCCATCTGACTGACCGAAGTCAGCCTGCGGTGACTCCCTTCCCCTCCACAAACAAGCAGGTTGTGAGACTCATTGCATGTCTGTGCTGGAGAGCAGAAGGAAATATGCTCTTAAAAGTCTCTGTGCTCAGCTCCAAGTATTTCTGCAGCCTCTAACTGAATCTCTGTGGTTTAAAGTTTAGTTTCTTTCCTGCGTCGCTGTTTGTACTCCACGTTACTGATTCATGATGCTTTTATTGGAGACGTGTGGAGTTACTGTTGATGTAAACAAACATTCCATGATGTCGTTGCTTTTAAATAACAAAGGACTCATATTGAAAAGAATTTAGAGGAAATAACAACTTGTGTATTCCCAAATTAGAGAAGCTATTCTTCAATTGGAAAGAGTAAAAAAGTAAACTCATACTGTGTGAAGGAAGAGTGCAAGCAGAAACAGCAGAGTGAGATGTCAGATATGGAGAAGCAGATGACAGGTTCTTACTGCTCCTCTGCAAGCAGATTACCTCCAACAGGTAAACAACTCTGTTTACCTGCCGGGCCGTGTGACAGAAAACAACACACAGCAAAAATCTGATCAACTCTAGCATGTCAGCAGTTATAGACATGCCTCCAAAGCAGACCAGCAAACGTATGTAAAAGGTCTGCATGTGATTGGCCGGTGGAAGCTGAACATCAGCGGTGTATAAAAACACAAAGTCCTGTTTGTCTCAGCCTCTCAGCAACCCTGTTATTTTAGTAAATAAACAAACAAACAAACAAAGAAGAAAAAACAGTAGTAAATGTCCACACGAACCCGATCGCAGGTGAGGCACTGAACTGAGCTGACAATGGTCCCATCGAACACGTCTGAGATGACGCTGCGGTATTTCTTCTGACGTTTGTTCTTTGGTGGGGAGAATGTGGTCACTGCTGTGGGAGAGCGAGAGAGAAATGTGAGACCGGTGCTTTCCAGTAAGTCCGCAAAGACCGACACAGGATATGACTGCTCTACTGAAGCCCGGACTTTTTAACTTTTGACTTTTTGACTGCCTCCGATCAGACGGACGTACCTTTCTTGTGCACAGGGTTTAGGCTGGGCCAGCCCGAGGCAGCTTTGGGCGGGCTGCTGGACATCTTGGGGATTTGTCCCTCCATGGGGACCGGACTCTGTGGTCTCGTGTTGTTGGACATTTGGATGTCTGGGAAGGAATCTAGCAGAGAGCGGGCCAAATGTTAGAGAGTTTAAATGCCATAAGGAATCAAGTAAATCGTGGGAAAATAAAAACCGGACATGTCTCTGCTGCTCTGTAATTACCTGATGTTCTGCTCTGAACCTTGATGGCTCCCTGGCTGCTAATAATGGGCGTGGTTTCAGTGGTGGTGTCGACATCTTTGTCAATGTCCACTCCAGTGCCTCCACCCATAACGCCATTAACTCCAGAGCGGTACAAGTCATTGATCATGTTTTTCTCCTTCTGCCACTCCCGATTGGCCTGGATCTCATCTTGCTCCGGAATCAGCATCTCGGCCTCGTTGGTGTCGTCAATCAGCACGTTGCTGCCCTGCACCTCGTTATCGGCCCGCTCGCTGCTGCCGCACGACTCGCATGACTGGAAGTCGTTGTCCGACTGGCTGTGGTTGTCCTCCTCGGGGCTGTCCTCCATGGCGATGCCGTTGGACTGGTCATGGGGCTCTGGCATGGGCTCCTTCAGCTCCTCGTGAAGCTGATCCATCAAGCAGCGCAGAAACTCCTGGGAGTCCTGAAGGCCATGCGTGAATAATCACAAGAAATGTTATTCGAGGTGGTGAATTAATTCTAGCTGAGATATTTAATGGTGTTTTGCAGCTATTGTGTTCAGCGTAGTCTGTGAAAAAAATTGTTAATTTCCTCTCTCCGAAAAGGACATTGAAATAAACCACAGAACCAATCCTTCCTAAATATAATTAAGCTTGACAGACACAGCAGTTTTCCCAAAGCTGCTTTTTTTTCCAGTTTCCAAGCAAAACCACTTCAACTCCTTGTTTATCCCAATTTTGCATCACAAAATCTGTAACCAAATGCTCATGAATGTGTAATTAAACTTAATGAGCCTCAGACATCCAATCTCCCTCTCAAGCCAAATGAAGCGTCCTCTCCCAGGACCCTGAAAGTTAACTTCATTCAGAACAATGCTGGTTCCAAGGCTGCGCAGCCCAGCAAAGCATGACAAATGAATATTCCTCAGACGACTCCTTTACACAAACACCAGCAAGCCAAGAAGAAACAGGCCTTTTTATCATTTTGCTACTCGGGTTTATGAATAGTGAATAAATATTCCTCACTGACAGACATGAGAAAACGATAAAAAACTCTCCATTAAAAAAAAGTTTCATCATAACTGTAAACTGGAAGTCTTTTTTTAAGCAAACCCTCAGGTTTAATGTGTGTATTTATGCTGCAGCTTATGTGCAATATGATGATATAATATCAATACTGTTACAAGGGACTAGATACTGTTTTATATTTTAGAAATTATTATATCGTATTAAGACACAAGTGGTGTCTCTTCTTGGTTTTAAAGGCTGCATTACAGTGTAGTTATGTTGCTTTCTTAACTTTAACAGGCTGTATAATCTGTTATAGAATTTGCCTTTAACCACTTAGTCATAATATTCATACTACTGATGATTATTTATTAAAAATCTCATTGTGTTAATAATTTGTGAAAGCACCAGCACTCATCTCTACGAGCCTGTCACAATATCAATAAAGGCATTCGGTCCAAAACACAGTGATATATGATTATGTCCATATCGCCCGGCCGTAGCTGGAGCTAATGTAATTTCTGTAAAGTAATGAGCGCAGAGGGTTATGGAGTGGAAGGGAAAAGAGAGAGACTGTAAAGGATCTGGGACAACTTTGTAGTCGGAGCGTCAGACTCATAATAATTTCAGCTCAGCACGATTTCACTCTTAAAGGGAAGGTTTGGTGACAGATATTCTTCTATTTTGTTCTAGGCCTATTCTTGTATAACGCAGTCATTTATAATTCAAAATAGAGAGGAATATAAATCATAATGCACACATCTTTGAATCTATAAGACACCACACACCACCTCAAACATAACATTTCACTAAATAAACATTATATTTTTTTCAAATCCATCTTACATAGTCATATTTACCCGTTTGCAAACTACTGTTGAATATGTGTCCAACTGTAAAGAGTGTCTCCATTTTTATTTCTGCAAAGAATTCGTGCACATCCACTTCGTTGCACATCCATTCCACCATCTGCAGTGACTCACCTGCTGAGAATATCCTCTAAACATGGGGTTTATGGCTTTGATACCCTGGAACAAGTTGGTCGGGACCACATAGGAGGGTCTGCAAATGGACAAAACACAGCCTGCTTAACATTCAATATAATACTCAATGTCACAAATAAGTCGTGTCCGTGCGGCATTTCAAAAAAATCACAACAAGCTGCTGCAGAAATGTGACTCAGGTTTGCCCGTGGATGGTGAGTTTGACAGCGAGGTTACAGCACAGTTGCTCTGGTGTCATATTCTAATTGTGAGAAACTGATTAAAATGTCGCTGATGAATGAAATCAGCTGGGACTTCTGGGCTAGCTTACTGCCTTGGAGTGATTCAAAAACAACTGAAAATGTGACAAAATTCCTACCTGTTCTTGTGCCACAGGTCTGACACTAGTTTCTGGTAGCTTTTGCAGAGTGCAGGCTTCTTGTCTGTCCTCACCATACCACCACATTCAAGGAAGAACTGCGTCAAAGGCGGGCTGCAATGGAAAGAAGGATTAATGCATCATATATGGGCACAAAACAGGCTTTTACTGAATAATCGCCCTCTAAAAGACGGATTCCAAGAGTAGAAGAGCAGCAGATATAATACAGTGAAGTGCAGTAGTATTAAAATTTGTTATGTCTGCAGATGACTGTTTAAGATCTGCAAATCATCTCAGGTTTTACATGTCTTTGCTTTTGCAACCATAAAGGTCACACAATGAAAAATAATGACAAACAGCAAGGGAAATTCAGACAGATTAAAGTTCAGCATTTGTACATAACTCTGTCTTCTGTCTGCTTTTTTTTTTATTCATTTTATTTCATTAAAGTCGTATTTCACACGTGGAATAATATAAAAAAATTCCCAGACGTACTGGCAACTTTGTATGCAGCTGAAAGTTAAGGGGCAAAGGAAATAGCTGGAAAGAAAAACAGCTGAGGGGACTTTATTTGATGGATACCGAGCGGACAGGAATTTGCAAGAAAGAGACAAACTACAGAATGAATAAAGCATGGAGTGTTCCCTTCCCTTGGCAGGAGAAAAGTCCTTCGAACTGAATAATGACCCGACAGCAAGTGAAGGAAGCAGCGCTCACACAAACAGACATCAGAAGTTTCAGAAAAAGGTCCCTCCTTCTGCAGCTGCGTGACTCAGTTCCTCCTATTTTTGGAATGTGATTTAGATTGCAAATTTTGACCCACATTTTTTCCCATTTTAACTTGCATCCAGACGAGGCATCTTCAGTTTAATTTAAAAGCATACCAGCCTCTGGATAGATAGTATTACAGAAGAGGAAGGCGTTTGCCGTGCTTTGCTCTTCCAGGAGGAATAAAATTTTAAAAAATGAGGTACGAAGTACATAATAACACGTCCTCGGGCTCTGCAGTGGAGCCCTTATTTAAATGACCACACCAAGAACCCAATCAGGCAGAATGAAGCAGAAGGTTTGGCAATTAAATAAAGAGTATAAAATGCGGCAGACTGAGGAGAGAAACAGTAAGAGAGATGCATTATAAGACAAGGTGGGGATGAAAAGGGACAGAGGAGACTGAGAAAGAGTTGGTGTTCATTTGTAACAGAAGACCCTTCAGGGAACTACAAAATGCCATTTCTGCCGTCTCAAATGGTGCACTGCAGCAATTTCCACTGAGCCGTCACTCTCCCAAATGAGCATAGCCATGGTCATTTTTTTTTTTTTTTACAGACAACAAGAGCCAAGCAGGCGGTGAGCGGAACAGCAAATGAAAAGAAGCTTGTTTAAAGCGTGAGTGAGTGAGTGAGAAGTAACATGAAGAAACAGCAGAGTGCATGTGAGAGAGGCGACGCAGGTTATGGACAGGTAGCTGCAGGGACAGAAGGCAGGTTAACGGAGGTCTCACCAGTTGGACAGAGCCTGGAGGGCAGCGTTCATGTAGCAGGTGTTGCCGATGTTCTTCAGCCCCGTCAGGCCTGGGGGAGACAGAACACACACACAGGGGAAATTAAAACCAGTCACTCATCAGATGCTTGTAAATTTTGATGGCAGCCAGAGAGCATCAATATTGATTAATATTTTACATCAGGAGCAGAGGAAAGTGGCTACCTGCTGTATCTTGAATGAGCCCCTGAGGCCATTAGACCTGACTGTTATTGTTCTGACTTAAGCAGAGATGACAGATTCATTTTATAGAAGGGTTAATAATGTCATCCCTCGCCCACCTTAAAAAATAAGCCTTTAAAACAGGATTTTTTTTAACAGATTTTGTCAATTTTTACTTGTATTCTTTGTTTTATTTATATTTGGGAAAAGTAATGCTACAAAAAAAAGTAATGCTACAATGCTACAGCTGAAGTTTTAGAAACTTCAGTTGTCATAATGCAGTAAGGGTGCAGACAGAAGTTTTTATTTTGCCATGGATTCAGCAAGTTAAGCTTTTAGCTATGCTTTGGCCCTTTTTTGGCCTGTTTGCTTTTACAATGTAGGAAATTAGCACCATTAAATAAATGCTGAATTAGAACAACAGTTCCTGTTCACAACAGACCCATTGATGTACAGGCAAACATCTCTAGATTACTCTGATCATGAAGAAAATGTAAAAGTGTAATTATTCCTGAGCAATTTCTGAATTTATAAGGACAGTGAAAAGTGCTATTTTTCTACAAGTTCCAAGCAGATTTATGACATCTATTTGCGATGGACCTCTGAGATTAAGATACCCTTGGAGAGTGTAACTCATACCAAATCTAAAAATATGTGTATCATGTTAGTTTTACAAAGCTTGTTTACTCCCCCTCCTGATCATAAGATCTGTATTCATGACAAAAATAACCAAGGTGGGGACTAGTGCCAATGCCTGAGCTGCACCGCATGGGATTTAACATAACATATGCCATTTGGTGGGTGGTGAAAACATTATTTGCTCGAGTGGCTTTAGTGGGACTGAGGACTGAGAATGTATAAAAGTTATTTAGCTTGTTTGCACATGATATTTTGGATGTTGGCTCCAGTTTTTGTGGCGTGTTAGAATACAACTTTCGACAGAGGACTCGAGGCAACACATCAGTCGGTGTTCAGAAGACCTCATACTTTGAAGTCTGCTTAGTCTGTCAGGGTTATTTTAAAAACACTCACCCTGCCATTTACCTTTTTCTAAATTCAAATCACAACCTTTGCTTTAAACCGAGCCAACTCCAAATTACTGAGCTCCAGTGTTTTTGAGGTTTAACCTCTAATCATCCATGCAATGTCAATTTTTGTAATTTCATCATAAATTTTAGGTAATTGTTAATCACCTCGCTGACCTTAAAGTTTATGAATTTAATTATACAAAATCATAATCTGGGATGAAAATGTGTCTACTGCAGCAGCACTGTAACTGTTGATTAGACGACTCTGCATGATGATGTTTAGACTTTTGTTTTCATTATGTTTTGCACTTGAAAGCAACAGTTTCTCTGCAGTGGCACTGCAAAAAAAAAAAAACAGTGTCTCCAGTGATAGATTTAAATTATTTGCATCATTCATTTTGTGGCAAGCTGACCTCTGGCACGCAGGTCATCCTCCTCCTCCGTCTCCATGTCCAGGTCTTCACAGCCTCCATTAGGGGGCACTGTCAGAGAGGTCGGGCTCCCGGGGGCCCTGCTGTTATCCTGAAGCAACAGCACAGCAAACGCAGACCTCATCATTAAACTCTTATCTGGTAAATGAGTAACAGTACCAATGTGACAGTTTGACTGTCTGAATAGACTGAGAAATTGTTATCACAGAGTTCTGCCACTGTGACAGGAGAGCACAGAGTTATGTAATGAAGCAATTATGCGGTAAAGATTCAATGCAAACTCGTCTATTCAGACAAAACAGCCTTGAAAAAGAAAACTTAGATATTGCATTTAATCTACGCTCAGATGCATAATTAAATTTCTTCATCACTTGTTCATAATTAAACTTACTTAAGGACAGAACGATAGCTGGAAGCTGTGAAGTTACCTGGCCGGCGTTCTGTGGAGAGGGGAGGGGTTTGCTGTTGGCGTGGGGAGAGTGAGGGCCTAGTTTACGCTCCAGGAAAACCTCCTTGCCGCAGGCGTAACACCACACTCGTAGCGTGGTCAGGTTCACTGTGAGGTTGTGCCTCGTCTCCTGCACGCAAAGACATATCGGACGGCGAAAGGAAACAAGAACACAGTGTTAGTGTTGGTCTAAGAACGGCTGATAAAGCACATGTGCGCTTCCTTATCAACGACAAGCTTCTTTATCTTTGACATAATCTACTCGCAATATTTCATCAGACAATCAATAGGTGTCTCTAGCTCTTATATAACTAATGAATGTGTGCCTGCTGACGCCTCGGTCCGGCCAGCCTATAGGTTACACAGGAAACTCTAACGGAAGACTTCAACACAGCTAACATGCAACAGAACAGAACAGAGCGACTGATTCGATACCTGCAGTTTTTATGTCCTGTTGACCACTGAAAGTGAAGTTATGGCTCAATCCACATACATTAAATAAGAAACCTGGTCTTAACCCATAGAAGCTGTTTGGGGGTGCTACCATGATGGCTTCTAAACAGGCAGACTTGCCTTGAAGGATTTTGGTTTAACCCACATAAGACAAAGCTGCAAATCCTCACAATTGAGAGGCTGGAACGACACTGGTTTTGGCATCTGTGCTTGAGGAATGTTCTTTTATGTTACTTTTAATTTAAAAAGTACTGCCATTCAATACTTTTACGCACTCACTCACTCACTCAATCGGATTTCTTGCAAGTGAACAAAATCGACCTCCTTCCCCCTTCCACAAGGAAAGACAACACCTAAATTACACTGCTGTGTTGTACATTTTCATTTGAAGACATCGGACACTTGTTCTTAGCCGAGCGTCTCAGGTTACAGGTTCACAGGTAAAGGCAAAGTGAGGGTTGCAGCAGGGCAGATTTTTTTTTTTTGCTGCTGCAGAAACATGGCCGAGCTCTGCTGACCCACTGCTGCTGTGAAAAGAAAAAAAAAAACACAAAAACACAAGTAGCCAAGCAGGTCGACAGGAGACTGAACGTGAGCAGCAGCCGACCAGCAGACCCTGCATTATTCATCAGGGCTGCATTAGTCTTCACACAGCAGGGCACAGCAAAGCTGGCAGAGGGGACGCAGCAGACTGAGCAAGGCCATGAAACTCCAAAGCTTAAATAATTTATGGAGGAAAGTATACCAGGTAGGGCATTAATAACAAGCTGGATTTAGAGGGCTTAGAGGCTGTTTTCGTGAACGCACATGCTCTGTATTACAGTAAACTGTTTTATAGCCTTCGTTCGAATACTTTGTTATGTTAATTTTCTTTTGGTCTGTAAAAATGTTCAGCATCATACCTTAAAAAAGCCGTTCTATTCATCCATAACAAATCCTCGGAGCTACATTTGCACAAACTCACACACAGAATTTACTTAAGAAATGAGGATAATGTAAAACCCGCGCAGGCGTGTCAGCAGCTCGCATTATGCTCGCAAACACCGGTTCAGAATAAAGCGCCGCAGAACATTTTTTGCTGCAGCAGCAACAGCGTTTAGATTCAACATCTCCTCGTGTGATCTTCTGATAAAGAAGCGTTTGGGTGTGTGTTTCGTCTGCAGAATAAAGTCAAGTCTAATCTCCGGCGCTGAGCTTTTCAAGACATTGCTGACTGAAATCGATCAGGAATAAGAAACAGCAACGCCCCACTTTTTCTCTGGGCGACTCTGTCAGTAGATTTGTAGCATTTGCACATAAACACACATAAAACTGCTTAAACTAAGCAACAATTCTGACACTTTGAGAAGATCCTAAAGGCAACTGTGGAGCCGTGGAAACTTTCCAATACTCTGTCCGCTGTATGAAGGAGGGTTTTTCATGCAGTCCTTTTTGGTGCGTAATGATGTCTGAAATGAGATCTACATGAAAATACTAATTATGTGACATCTGATTACCAGAGGTACACACAGAAGTGGTGCTTCAACTTCTAACCAAACACTCTGAAACAGTCACACTTGCTCTACAGTACTTTACTACTGCATGTGATCTGATCCAGCTGCAGTCTTTCTCTTTCGCAGTAAAGAGATTAAAATCCCACCCCCCTCCCCCTCTTCAGGACCTTCAAAGCACTAATTACGCATGGCCTTATTTCTTACAAGATTTAAGGATGGATTCTGCTCAAAAACACAAAAGGCGCCTGGCATGCAGCACAGACAGATGTCCTGGATAAGAGGGCGGATATAAAAGCCAACGATGATATCATTTAAAATCAGTCAGCTTAGATTACATTTCTTTGCCAGCCTGCTCTATATCCAAAATCTGTATTTCATCTGAGTGAAAGGCTCTACTTCTGAAGAGGTCTGCACTCGAACAGGTCCTTTCGGGACAATAGTTTACGCAGTTTTGTGGATACTAATAGGCAAAGCAAATTACATGTTTGCTTTCATATTCCTCCTCTTGCCTCTAACCCCACTTGGCCCTGGTGAGCTGAAAGAAGTCCTTAGTCAACACTGGGAAGACCAGAGGCTGAGTAAAGCTTCTGGGCAGCCAGGAGGAGCATATACTGTAACCATGGAACTGACAGTACTACTGAATCTCCCCCACTTCCCTGAGGAATGGCAATTAATAATGGATGATCTTCTGCTGAAACTGCACTCGCTGTGGAGGTGTAGGCAGGCCAAGCTGGCTCGATGGTTTTTAACAATTCGTGCACTTAAAAAGCAACAAGATGCACGTGCAGGCTCTTAGATAGAGCAGGGACAAGTGTTAAAAATAAAGCAGTGTCAAAGACAGTTATATTCCAAGTTGTGGCTCCTGGGACTCTGAAGCGGTATTTCTGTCCTGTCCGGCCATCTGTGCCTCCTCCTTTGGTTACATCTTTTTTTCAGTTCAACAGTCAAGCCTCTTGAGATTTTTCTCCTTTTCAGTCACATTCCTTTCTCTCTCTCTTTCTGTGCATTGGTCAGTATTTTTCCTTCTGAAAGGCATCAGTAAGGTCTGAGATCTCTCACCTGCGAGTGCACGGTGCTGTGGTCAGTGTGAGATTCTCCACAGCCTACGTACGCACAGCCATTCTGGAGAGCAAAAGCAAAAAAAACAAGAAGAGGAGAAAGACATCAGGGTGTTAAGAGAGAACAAGTGCTTCTGTAGACAAACAAAGTGTTAGAATGTTGTCAAATTTACTTTTTTTCCCCCTGAGAGTTCTGCCTTACCTCCAAACATGCCCACAAATTTGGTCCTCCAACTTTACAGTCTTGGCACTGGCCCTAAAAAAACATGAAGACGCTCAGGTTAGAGTCACATGCTCTGAAAAGAAAATCACACAGACGGCAGCCAAGTTCAAACAAGGCTTTGAATTCACACTGAGTAAAATGATCCAGAAAGAAGTTATTTAAGGGTTTTGCAAAAGTTTGCCGGGTTAAAGACTTTAAAATACCACATGAATTGCAATTTAATGCCTCTTTCAAGCTCAGAGTTATGAAAGTATGATGGATATTCTTAATTAAATTAACACAACCTGGCCCTGGATGAGCGTCATTAAATGGATGGATGGATTAACTAATGAAAAAGGGGATTAATTCATTTAAGTTTTTTGCTTAAATCAACAACCGTTCATTATGAGTGGATGAGCAAACCAAGACTCTGTAGCCAGCGGCAGTGACAGTGTTTGTTAGAGGTGTGATGGTGCTGAATGAAACAGCCTGCTGTGCACACAAGCCTACATCTAGTTTATAAGTGTGTTACATTTCCTCACAAACAGCAATCAGACACAAAAACATATTGTAAGTGCTGGAGTAAGAACTTCTTAGAGGGTCACTCACATGGGATTTTTGAATAAGTTCCTCCTTGGTGATTTCCCCCACGCAGTCCAGGTGGGGGCAGTCACAGCTGGACGCCGGCAGCATAACTCACCCACAGGTCTGACGAGACTGAGAGAGGGAAGGACAGAGAGAGAGTTGGAGAAGGAAAGGCAAAACTCAGTGCATAACTTTTGAGACTGGTGATTTCTTAAGTTTCTATTTATAAAACAATGCAGAACATCTTGTTTTCAAGGAATGTTCATCGACCACACATCTGAAACGTGATAGTGTGATAGGGGATATATCCAAAGAACAGCACAGAGGACAAGTGAAACAGTGAGGCATATGCAACCTGAGTCACCACCACAAAACAACATGAGTTTTTTTTTTCCATGCCTGCATGACTGACAAATTCCTCTGATTATCAACCACTGAGCACATCACGCCACCGCTGTCAACAACTCATACGGAGCAAGCAGTGTCTGCTGCCGTCGCTATAAATGATTTAAGTGACGATACAGAACAAAGCAGAGATGCAAGTTAGAACAAATCTTTTGAAAACACTGTCTAAAATATTTGCTTCTGCTACCAGAGCTCAAACAGTGAGAATACAAAAACTGTATATGTTAACTCAGGTGATTTTAATCGATTCCCCACGACAGCATCATATGAACAACTCTGAGACAAACTCTGCAAAAGAGTAAACATGGGTCTGGTGTTTAATGTTATCTACTAACAGCTTGAGAAGTTCCTTTATCTTTTTATAACTTTTGATAGCAACTCAGACACCTAAAGCTTGTGTATTGGTCAACACAGAGTTTCAATCAAATACCAGTGCATCAAAAAATCTATTATTATTTTTAGTAGCTGTAAACAACTAATCTGTATAGATGTTATAAATGTGCTTGTGCAGTAAAAAAATCTGTAGGATGCATTCAGGTATACGAGACAGTACTGGGATGCTGCAGAGTTTGCAATAAATAAATGATGTGGTATCAGATCAGTACATAGACTTGTGTACTCGCTGATACCTGATTCAGCATTCTATGCAGTATCAGAGGTATTTCTGATACTGCTATTTGTATCAGAACAACTCAATTACAAGACACATCCAGATGGATGAAACCTCTGCAGCAGTGGGGAATCTGCAACACATCAAAACTCAGCGGGCAGAAAGAAGTGTCAAAAAAAACAAAGAATCACAGGCACAAAACCACAAAATCAATGTTTACTTTTATATACAGAAAAAAAAATAATTGAGAATTTCCCTTTCTGGACCTCCCCATACAAGTACAATAAACCCTTTCAAGCAAGTCAGTTACCACACTGCAACCATTTAAAAATATAATTGTCTACCCCAGCTTTGAATCCTGGTCTTTGCAGCAGCGAAAAAGAGCTTTAGCCCCCGTCCTTTCAGGGATGCTACATTATTGTGCAACCTCGACATGTTGTTCAAAAGCAATTACAATTCTCATTATTTGCTTTGACTATGCTGACCAGTTTTGTAACACAGAAACAATATGTGTCACCTTAATAATCATTTTAATTCTGAGAAAAAAGATCTTCAAATCTTGCATCAGATGATCAGGTGCTGAAAGATATGGTAATCTTAGAGGCCCTAAATGTTACATTTTTACACCAACTACTGTACATTTTTTAGAAACTATCTGGATTAGAATTCCTGTTTTTTTCCAAAGTGGCCCATCTTTTATGTCTTTCTACGCTCTTGTTCTTGTTCTTCCATAGCATGATTTAAACTTGACAACAACCCTGTACCACTAACTTGACCTCTATACAGAAACTATGCTGTTTTTGCTCTTAAAACTGTATATGAGGATGAATAGTTACACTTCTGTCATAAATTACCCCATACATATACGACGGACTCTTACTGTAGCTCGGCAGGGTGTATGGAAAGAGGAAGTTCAGCAGCTACCCAACAACACATACAAATCCTATACAGTGGAATGACAGGAAACCACTGAATGTTTCAGGCTTCTTGAGACAGCCACAGTCCCATCTCTTCAACAAACAGGCACACGCTCATGAACAGCCTCAGATAAACCTTAAGGGATGAGACGATTCACGAGGGAAAGGGGTTACATGGGGTCTGTCTAGAACTGCTGCATCACAAAATAAACGACTGCCTTGAGTGTGAACTGAAAACATTTCTCTTAAGAGAAAGATTATGCAAAAACAATTTGGTCAGTTGTTTTAAGACATGCTTTTAAATACATATATACACAAATACATATTTCTTTGAAAGTATTGTAAATAAATAGGTTAAAATGTTAGACAATGTCTGAGTGAACAAGCCTATTCAGAAATAACATATAATGTTGATATGAGTATTACTGGCAAGACACTTCACCCTTGAGTGTTTTGCCACTTTGCCCATGGCAAGGCTTGGAAGTGAGAGCCCTGTTAGAGGTTGCACACATTCAGGTTTTCAAGAAGCATTCAAGTGTCAATGGTATGATGACAGCACCACTTATCGCAGAGCTCTCTATTGAGCTGCATATGATTCAGCACATTTAAACCACACCAGCATAATAAAAAAACCACTTGTGCTCAGAATGAAAGCATACAGCAAACCTCTTTGGACAAAAAGATGTGACACTTTGGATTGTATGAGTAAGCCAAATGGAGAAAATGTTTGACAAATGGCACATATTAGGCTAAGCCATCTGATGTTTTGTATGTTTATGGTTGATCACGTGACTGTTTGTGTCAGTGTTGAGGTCCATAAATGCTGCCTGAAGGCGGACACAATACAATTATATTACACTTTAAAGGCACATGCCTGCACACCACATTGTATCCTTACAACAGGTCAGGTGGGAGTTTACCATGAAAACAGGAAAGAGCTGATCCTCGGTCAAGTTTATGTTCAGTTTCATACCAGTCCATATTGATCAGTCAGTTTTATAATCAAACTGGTTTGCATATGTACCCAAAGTAAATCAAACCAAACTGATAAGGAACAAGGTCAACTACAGTTTTGTTTGAGTTACAGGCTCAGTGAACTTTGGGGGAATATGCTAAAAAAATTAAATCAACAAATTCTCTGTATCTCCAATGATAAAAAAGTCACTATTACAACTAATAGTAGACACCAGTAAAATCGAATTAGCCGGTGGTTTCACTGATAAGCCTTTAGCGATTACATGTAATTACACGCTTGTGAATTAAAATATATCCGTCCTAGCTCTTCCACCATCATAAACCATTCTTATCCTATTATTGTCTTCAACATCACCATAATTATTATCCAGGAGATTTAATTCTGCACAAAGAGGTGGCACAGTCAGGGTGGGGCGTTGACCCGAGCCAGGCGGTGCACATGAGACCGATGCTGCCAGATCCCATGTTATCCCACAGTTTACTCAGACGCTCAATAATAACACAGTAACACCACAAAATTGGTAAACCCAAGTACCGTGAAAGCACCTTTTAACAATCAGATTGCCCACAAAGGGCTAACATCAGCCATTATGTTGAAAACGTAACGTTATCTGGCAGCCAACGTAATTGTTGTTATTATTAACAAGTGTTAAGTTCAAAATGCGACATTTTAATCAACAAACAATCAGCTTAGACTTCGCTTTCCAGCAACTGTAAGTGAGTTAAGCCATTTTAGTACGTAGCAGATGAAGACAGATGTATAAGGCTTTGGCCTTGTCCACTGCTCAAAATTGAACTGTCAAACCCGGGCGAGGCGTTGTGACAGCGTCACAGACTACAACCTTCCGCTGTTAGCATTAGCCTGTCGGCAATCATTGGTATTTAATTTATCTTTTGTATTGCGGGCGAGCCATAACAGTTGTAACATCGTAAAAAGCAAACAGTGGATATATTTACGCACATGAGAATGTGCTGAGAGTTAGATGAACTGCCACTGATAACCATCTTACCACTAGCATGCTAGCTAATGTTAGCCAGCTAACGTTCCTGTATTACATGATCACTGACGATCCCACAGTGACTACACCATTCAGCAGCAGCTAGCTAGCGCCCACAAATAACGTCGGTTTCGATCCTTACCAGCACAATGAAAAGAAACGACGTCTTTCAGGTAGATCCAGCTGCACTTGATGTGTAAGACAATGATTCAGTCTGTATTTGTAGGCATATTTCAAAGGGCAATCCTTCACATCAGCGATAACCGTTCCTGTCCCTCAGCGTGGTTGCTAACGTTACAGCTGGCTCCGCCCCTTTTCCGGTTTATAAAGTCACATAAACCCACAACTTGTAAAAATAATAAATAAATTTTCGCAAATATATATATAATGATCAAATACTATATTTTCATGTTTGTATCTCTCTTTTTTTAATATGTTCAATTATCATACTTTATGCTTCAAACTAAAATAATATCTCTATATAATCAAAATAAGCAATAACATTCACAATGATCGCAATCATTATTTTTTTAATTATAGCAAAAAAAAGCAATGAAATAGTCAACAAGCTGATGCATAACGGGACATGTATAGCAGATATTAACCTAAAGGAAGGATAAGTAGGCTTAAAAAAGTGAAAAGAGGGTCATCTGATGGTGAAAATAGCAAGGGCAATATAGGCTGCACTAAATCCATCCCAAGCGCCATCTAGTGTGAAATGTGTATCTTACAATATTAAAGAAAGAAAACAACTTTTTGACATCAAGCGCATTTTATGGGTCAGACATTAATATTTTAGGTCAAGATGCGTTAGAGTCTTAAGATTTTTTTCCCTTTCTTTTTAACTACTAACCCTAACCCTACTTTGACATCTAAATTGCAAGACGTAATAAACAACTTCTCAAGTAATTGAAAGCGCAAAATAAAAAAAATAAGAATTGATAACAAGAATTGCAACAAAACAAATCAATAAATAATAAATACATCATAGATTATGATTATAAGTCAGATGT
>JAUZTA010000005.1:18930477-18941383 GCA_034780835.1 Ctenochaetus striatus | reverse complement strand
TAAAGGTAGAACAAATAAGAGAGTGTTAAGTTATTAAAACAAATTTAAAAGTCATTATATATTGTTTATAATACATATTTAATTTTTCCTTATGGCATTTTCTTATGTTTCTTTGAAAGAAATACACATACAGGCCTACATGTTACATTTCTGAGATGCCAGAGCTCTGACCACTCACCACACTTGTTCTTATCAAGGTCATTAAAGTGTATTTTCCATTTCCTTTCTCTGTCCATCATGTAGCCCAGGAACTCTTTATAATCCAACAGGCCATCTTTGTCTCTGTCATAAGAGTCAATGATATTCTAGAGGGAAAAACAACAGTGGGTTTGTGGTAAAAAGCACTTGAATGAATGACTTTAAAAAGGCGCATGGTACATCCACATTAATGCTGTTAAAATGATTAAAAATGATTTTAAAGAATCTTACCTGGACCTTGTCTTCCACTGAGATGATCCCATGCTTCCTCATCTCGTTGTGGAGCTCCGCCACTGATACGAATCCATCATTGTTTTTGTCCAGTTTTGCAAATAAACCACGAAACTGATCCATGCTTGTCTTAGACGCAAATTAGAGCAAGACTGAGGATTTAAGATATAAAACACATGCAGTCTGTCTCGCCGGCTGCGGCTCGTGTTAAGTAGGGAAATAATGCAATGATAACAATCGGACACTTTTGACCTGCAGCTCCGCACTTACCGCTGACTCACTGGCAGAGCTCAGTGCCAATGCAGCATAAGCTCTTTTATCATGAGCTCAGACAGAAAACTCATTTCCTATGTGGTGCAGCAGGTGGCGCTGTGGTTGCAACAGATCTCTGCACAGCGCAACATCACTCTCTTCACCTGAGATTGCGCCCCCTGCAGGCGCAAACCGGGAAGAACCGTGTTAAGATACTGAATCACAAAATAAAAAATGAGTTGATCTGGAGCAAAAATACTGACATGTTTTGGATTTTATGTGTTGAGGCGAGTGGATAAAATCTCTTCGGATGATATTTGCTGCACACACACACACACACACACACACACACACACACACACACACACACACACAGAGGCTATATACCTCAATGCTTCCATAAAGAAAGAAACAAGGATATCTATTGTATATTCAACCTTTACTTAAATCGCAGGGTTTATGTGCGATACTCTCTACTCTGTCTCACATTAATCTACAAAACTTAATTTAGGCCTATTTATTCATGCGCTTTTGGGAGTTATTATGCTCCAAACAATAACCTTATAAATAAAAAATAATAGAAAAAAATGCCATATAACATTATTGTGCCTGCTGTTTGCCACTTTAACCTCAAATGCACAGAAAAGATGTTGCTGTGATGTGTTGGGAATATTCAGTGATGTTTAGTCAGCTGTGTCAACTTCTCTCCTCATTCTCTGACCCGGAAGTTGGCGACAAGCCACAAAATTGATAGCAAAGTTATCTAAAAAAAAACAGAAAGCTTACAAATATCTCTGAATTTTCGATAATGAAGCCTAACTCAACAAAATAAAGACTTACTAACAAAGATATAGCCTAGTTGTATTTAACATCTTATTGTCCTTCAAGGCTACATATTAACTTATTCTTAATAATATATAGAATAGATAATTATTAGCCTCTTTTAGTGATGAGGAAGCATGTTTCAGAAATCTATATTTAAGGAGGAGGGGGCTCATTTTTGCCCCTGACAATCTTTATCCATGTGCAATGATCAGTTTAACCCCTTTCTAATAAATTGGCTATTTCTCACCTGATAAGTTACCTTTAATCACATTAACTGAGTCTTTTACTGTCTGCGTCGCACCGGCAGCGGACGCGCACCGCGGCTCCGCTCACCGGAACCAGATCCGTGCCTGGTGTTGAACTTGACGCTGGTCGGCGCTGTGGATGCGGGAGAGGGAGAGCTGAAGCTATTTAAAGAGGGTCGTCCAGTCACGGATTAAATAGCAGGAGGTCCACTGCGTTGACTAACCGCCTCTAAATGGTTTTCATCCCGCACTGTCTGTCTGTCTGCGGCTTCTTACGGCTCCTCAGTCCGGACTGAGGACAACCATCCGTCGACCAGACCCGGTCCAGTCCACAGCTCCCCATCAAGGGCTATTCTCCTCCTTTCTTTTTTTTTTTTTAAAGGCCTTTTATTTTATCTTTAATTTTTAGTGGATACGTGAAAAGAAAATGGGGAAAGATTACTATAAAACGTTGGGTATCTCCAAAGGAGCCACAGACGAGGACATTAAGAAAGCTTACAGAAAACAGGCGCTGAAATGGCACCCGGATAAAAACAAGTCTGCAGCCGCCGAGGAGAAATTTAAGGAAATCGCCGAGGCATATGAAGTCCTCAGTGATCCGAAGAAGAGAGAAGTTTATGATCAATACGGGGAGGAAGGTAATGTGTGCCTTTCATGGCATTTAATTGCGTTTTCACTCATGTGTGAGGGCTTCATGTGCCGTTATAACCCGGATGGATGTAAGACACAGCTGGCTTTAATTCAAGTCCCTCACTGGAACATACAGGCCTGGAAAACAGCTTTTCAGCAGATTATAGGTTTATAGTTCCCTGTATTATATCATAATATACACCCTGGGCCTATAGATGTGCTGTTATAAGCTTCTGCTATAAGAGAAATAAAAGGCCTGTCATCGTTTCCACCACAGATTTTTCATAAAAATGTGGGTGTAGAGATTCAAAAATAGCACACTGATTATATCTAAGCCTTTATGTCCAGTATGTCGTACTAACATGGTAGTATTTTAACACAAAGGTTTTATTTCTAGTACAGAAGGGAACAACTTAAATAGTTATAGATGAGAAACACATTGAATGTGAAGAGGGGGCTTTAAATAACCTTTAAAACTATATTTAAAGGAAATAAAATGGCACATCAGGCTTTTAATGAGTTTAACATAAAGGGTAGCATCTTGTTTAAAGAGCTGTATGAGTGACACAATTTGATTTTTTAATCACTTAAGCATGCAAATGTATCCAGAAATGGAAATAAACCTGGAAATGTGTCCAGCATGGCTCCTTTAAAGGCTCGGTCGATCCATGCAACAGAAAAGGAACATCTGTGTGTGGTTTATTGATGATAAAATGCAAGTTCTTAAACATTTTTAGTGGACAAAACCATTAAATAAACAGATAATCTACAATAATGTCTGAAAATGGAAGATCTTAAGTGTCTCTGAATTTGCCCACCAGAGACAAAGAAGTTCCTGACTGTCATTCAACAGGGCTGAGTATCAATAGTAATTCCAGTATCTCAATCCAGGATATTGACCAGTATAATATGTTAATACCAGTACTCTCTTTTTGCCAAATTTAACATCTGGACATGACATCTTGATTGTTATCTGGATCATTCTCTTTGAAAGGCAACATGATGCTAGGAAATATGGTGCTAAAAACTGAGATAGTGGGCTGTCGTGACTGAGTTATTATAATTTAGGACAAAACACTGAATTTTTAAATGACTTTGACATATTAACTGCATAATTTCAAATGAGAATATTTTCAAAATGTACTTATGTGCTTTTTTCTTGATAAATAGGTTAATCTTTGGTTGGTAATTTAAAAAAATACTCATAACAACTTTTTAGAGTCCGCTGTGTCATCTTCAAATGTGTTGTTTAGTCCAACACTCAAAAATCAAAACATATTCGCTTCTCAACAACGTTGAGAAAAGAAAAAGTGGCAAATTCTCACATTTAAGAAGCTTCAGCCGTCTAATGTTTGACACTGATGCTTGAAAAAAAAAATCAAATGAACAATGACGCAAGCAACGCAATAGTTCTGTCGCATGACTAATCGATTAATCAACCAGTCTTCGCATCACTTGTGCCACAGAGCTCTCCCACTGCTGACTGTGAATGTTGGCATGACTGATGAATCATTTCTGTTGCCCATCATCAGGTCTGAAGGGAGGAAACGGGCCCACAGGTGACGGACAAGGCAGCACCTTCACCTACACCTTCCACGGCGATCCCCACGCCACCTTCGCCACTTTCTTCGGGGGTTCCAACCCCTTCGAGATCTTCTTCGGGCGTAAAGCCAACGGCCGAGACGATGAGGACATGGAGGTGGACGGAAACGACCCCTTCGGCTCCTTCACCAGCTTCAACCTGAACGGATTCCCTCGGGACGGGCACGTGGGCCCCGGGGGGCAGATGCGCCGGAAGCAGGACCCGGCCATCATCCACGAACTGAGGGTCTCCCTGGAGGAGGTCTTCCACGGCTGCGCCAAGAGGATGAAAATCTCCCGCAAAAGGCTAAATCCGGATGGCAGGACCATGCGCAACGAGGACAAGATCCTCACTATCGAGATCAAGCGGGGCTGGAAAGAGGGAACCAAGATCACGTTCCCACGGGAAGGAGACGAGTCGCCCAACACCATCCCAGCTGACATTGTTTTCGTCATCAAGGACAAGCCGCACCCCCACTTTCGACGGGAGGGCTCGAACATAGTCTACCCTGTACGAGTGAGCTTACGACAGGTGAGGCGAAGTCTATTTTGACTTTGACTGAGTGTATCTGTATTAATAGACTCTGATAGATGGATGGATTAGTCACAACACAGGACAGGACGCGTCAGGACGAGCTCACAAATAGTTTACACCGGTGTTTGTTTTAAACCTCTGATGCTCCAAAAAAAAGAGAAAACCTGGTCACAATCAATAAGCTGTAGGTAGTCTGAATGAACGCAGCATAGTGATGAACTACAAACACACTTGTGGCTGCGCACTTATGTAATCCGGATCATCGACATCGAGATTTGGGAGCTGTATCACAGGGGAGGGCAGGCAGGCAGGCAGGCGACGCCCACCCATCTCACACGGTGTGAGATGTGAGAAAAGATCTCACCTCCTCATCTCATATTTTAAATCCACTTTTTTAGCACATTAGATGTTTCCAATTTCAAGATATTTGTGTGTGGAAAGAAGTGAAAACTGCCAGTTGTTTTTTTTAAGGCTATAATTGCATAAAAAAAGTTCATCTTAGAAATAAAAACTAGTTTGATAAAATAACCTTAACTGAAGGACACTTGAGAAGTTTCCACTGCATCTCACAGTGTTTATTTAAAAGACAAGAGAAAGTTCCAGGATCACATCGAGCACTAAAGATGATCTTTGAATAGAGAGATTACGACCACCTGTTATCACCTGATGACAGCTGAGCCATTTCTACGACAGCTGAGCCAACTCCATCTGCCAATGATGAGTGGCGATGTGGCCTCTACTGAAACCTCTAGAAAAAAAACTAGTGATTAGATCTCAAGTTACAACTATTTTCACAAAGCAGTTGTACAATTTGCTAAGTCTTCAAATACCTACCAGAGAAAGAATGAAGGTCCAGCTCCCTTCTGTCCATCTAATTTTGAGCTACAACTCCTCTTTAGACATACAAACATACAAATACACCATCTTTAAATACACAGGAACGTCTGGTCACATGATAATTATATAACCGAACAAACAAACATGCATTTAAACACCCACATATTAAACAAAACATAGGTAAAGGCCTCACAGCTCATGAGAACATTCATCAGGCCAGTAGCTGGCATACATTTAATACGGCTGGATCTAAAAAGAGGCACCTCTATATTTAAAAAGGGGGATGTCCTGTAGACATAGAAACAGGAAACTACAACATCCAAACCAGCTCATGTGCCCCTTACATCATTACAGAATATAACCCAAATATTTATGGAAGGCACAGAGTCAATAATTAGTACCTAAAAATGCAACACCAAAAATAGTAATTAGCATTTAAAACCAGATGACAACATCACGCATTGAAGCAGTCTGCACAGGCTTTTTTACATCAGTAAGCAGAAATACAGCCGGTTAAATCACAATTCTTCACAGTGCACGTCATGTATTTTTAATTTAACGGTGCAGTATGCTCAATTTTAAGGTTTACTGTGCACCAAGTTGCAGGAACGTCATGGTTATTTAAGCTTATAGCCTGTAGAACTGTTGATATTTAGGGGGGATGTTATTGTGCATCAGATCAGGAAATAATTTTGCAAGAATTCAGCCAAACAGCCAAACTGCCAACATCAGATTATCACAGATATGTCTGCACAGGTTTGTCAGTGTGTTTACAACAAAGCTTAGAAATATCTTAGTACTATTTTTTTTTAGCTAAAAGTGTATCATCATGACATGATAATTTCCTGTTTTCATACAAAAAATGATCTGTTGTCAAATGTGTTTTCATTATCAGCAAACTGTTTATGAGACTAAATTGGCAGCACACTGATGACTTTGGCTTCATGTAATGTGTATAATTTATTATAGTCAGCTACTTTGCATATCAGATTGATTTATTTTAACTGCACACATTTGTTATTTCATGCAGTATATCGAGACTCGAACACATCCTTGCTAATATCATGATATTCTTTATGACCCACTAGCACTAGTTTACACATGCATAGCTTCAGTAAACAGACTGATGTGTTATTTTCGTCTGCAGTGGATCCTGTGTGGGTTGCTGTTCTCCTCTTTCTCACTCTGACTTCCACATTTCTGCTTTTTTCCCAGTCTTTGTGCGGATGCTCGGTTACCGTGTCGACGATAGACGGGAAGACGTGCAACATGAAGATCACGGATGTCATCAAGCCCGGCATGAGAAAGACTGTTGCCGGGCAGGGTCTCCCCTTCCCCAAAAACCCCGAGCAGAGAGGGGACCTGGTGGTGGAGTTTGATGTTAACTTTCCCGACTCGCTGCCAGGAAATGCCAAGGACGTCCTGAAACGGCATTTACCGACCTAAGAGGAAGAGCTGGGCAGATAATCGCATGACAGTGCTCACCCTTGTCACGAAACACACACACACACACACACATGCAAACACATACACACACACACACACACGAGGACAGTTTTGACAGTTCCCAGATGGACCTCCTACGAATGTGCAATTGCTAATTTTGAGCTCCGTGGTGTTTTGATAAATGCCAAGCATGCTACCCCCGTTCATACAAGCGCACGTGAAAGACTGTCTGGGTCGTTGGTTTCTGAAAGTTACACATTTTATATAAGTGGATCTTTGTCACAGTCACTTTATCTTTTTGTTTGTTAAAAAAAAAACATATTTGGTTGTGAACGAGTTGCCAAACAAAAAAAAGAAAAAACAGGAAAAAAATCCAGGTGATTTCAGGAGATTTTGCAGTGCCAAACGGTTCCTTTTGTCGTGCTCTCGGTTAGATTTGACAGGTTTTAATTACTGACATGATTTAGCTGTCATTCATGTTTATTTTGTCACAAAAAGAGAGAAAGAGAGAGGCTGAATATGGAGGATGTGAGTGTACAGAATTTTTTCAAGAGGAAAAAGTGGTTAAATGAAAGGCTGAACTTGAATTTTGAAATAAATATTTCCACATGAAGAAGAAGTCTTGAGCTGTTTCAGTTATGTGGATACATCTGATAAACAGTGTTACTTTAAAAAATCATAAACCTGCTTCTCTACAGCACCAAAACGACTTGAATTTTAAATGTCAAATATGTACGTTTTGCTTTTGTGAAACTTGTCTCATGTGCAAAGGTTTTAAAACATACTGATGTTTTTAATACTAACTAATGTAAAATTAATGAATGTGTAAAAATAGCTGACTGGTCTGAGCTGACTGGTTATCAGCTGCCAACACAGAGGCCTTTCCATTTTCCCACCAGGGGACGCCACATCACTCATCATGGCTCAGGGGCCCAAAGAGGCCCATGTTGAAGAGAGGGGGCCACCTGGGCAACACTCTGACATTGTACCCAACTTTCAAATTCAAAACAGGAAGAGTGGCATTAAATACAGTAGTGTTTGGTGGTTTTTGGCTCCACTAAAGTCACAATAGACACATAGAATAATTAAGCAAAAGACAAGTTTAGGACGACAAAGATGAGTTCAAATCAAATATATTTTTTTTACAGTGGGTGAAAAATAGGTAAACTTTATGTATGAATATATGTACAAAGCAACAAAATAGAAAGTCTACGTACACGCCAAGGTGTATTTTGGACTGTTGTCTTTAGAAAAGGTGAGCTGAAGCTAAACAAATCAACAAAAACAGAGAATCTCTCTTTGTATCAGTCCGTCTGTCTGTGTTTTGTTCTAAAACAAATGTCATGTTGTTTTCTAGACTAACACAAGACAGAAACCTCTGGATGCACAAAATGTTCCTTTGTTCAAAAGATTTGTTTTGCGAGAGATTTGTTCAAATGATGAGTCACTTTTCCGGAGAGGGTGGAGGACAGTAAACACACCTGCTCCTTGTCATTGTATGAGTCTTTCAGCTTCATATTGAATCTGAAGAGAGAGCAGTTTGTAAGAGGGAAGAAGCACTGATTCATTTCAGTTCTTAGTTTACTCTATTTTTGAGCTGGTTGACCATCGACATCGATTTCTGTCATTTTTGACAACTTTATCAGTGATCATTCTTATGTGTAGGGTTCTTTACTGTATAGAGGTGTGTGATTCTAAAAAGGATAAGAAATCTTTATCCTGATTTTTAGTCAAAATGCAACATTACTCAGCTGGGAGGACGACATCACAAAACAAACCTGTTCTTGGTGCTTGATTCAAAGAAAGGTCCTTTCCAAATTCAGGGGGCAGTTGACAGTATTGGAAATAATTTCTTAAGAACTATAATATAATGATATTATATAAAGGTTGAGGTCATGCAGCTCTTGTTTCATGCACATGCAGTATTTTCTGAGAAAACGGATGATATCAGCCATCTGTCTGTCAGCCATCTGTTCCCTCCATCTCAAGGGTTCACCCAGGGTTACAACGCTTCACAATGTTACAATACTACTGTGCAAAATCAATCTTTTTGATGTTTTTGAGGATAAAACCAGGGATTTCGATGTGTCCCTGAATTCTGCTAAAGGGGTTCTCAAGAATAATCACCTCGAAATAACAATTTATCTCACAACAGTATTTGTTAATCGGTTAGATGGTCATAGCAACAATTCCCTTTTTGACTAAACTGCCAAAACATTGACATAAATGTTTCCTATGAATTAATATGTAACCAAAGGGGCTCAGTGTCACATGACAAGCAATGCAGGATACATGACAGAGGAAACCGAGCTGCTGTTGGTAAACTCACCTTGTTCTGAGTGTTGTCTTAAGATGGTGATGCAGAAATCACTTTTTTGGTGCAATTTAAGATTTAAAATTTAAGTTTTTTGGAAGCACACTCAAGTTTATCCTGTCTCTCTCTTTAACAAGGGAGCATTAAAGAGCACATTTGCAAATAACATATTTATCATCTAGCTTGCAAAATGTTTTTCCGACCACACTACAGCAAAAATGCAAGCTGATGTATTGTATGTATTACAGACTTTGCAAATAAAACCTAAGTGCGTAGATTCAAAATATCAGTATATAACTGATGCTTGGGTGGTGAGAGTTATTTAGCATATTCAAACTCTTATTTGTAATACTAAACATAATCTATAATCGAAATAGGTTTATTATAGATTCAGCAGAATGTGTAATAGTTTAAAATAATAAAAAAAACCTTTACTAGCTGCAACATTTTGGTGTCGTAAACAAAAATGCAATAATAATGATGGATGACTTACATTTGTAACAGTATTTTTAATACTTTTAATTAAATGAGATCAGAGTATAAATTCCACAACTGCTGGTTTAATCCATTACTTTTTAAATTATTCTTCTTTATACTTGTTTCTATTTGATTCATATTTTTAGAAGGGTGAGAAGGGGTGATGACTGTAAAAGCAAAAGAAAAGCAATGGTCTGCCCTCCTGGGGCCTTGTGTTTTTAGTTTTTTTAAACTATTTTCTCCAGATTCTTATCTTAGAAACCAGTTTTTTTGCTGTAGGTGTCATGACAGACAACTGTAATCTATAGGCACTAACCTGAAATATGTGTTTTTTTTTTAAAAAATGCCTGAATAATTGTTTTATGCTGATGGCCCCTTGTGATGGTGCACAGGTGCGCTGGGGCTGCGCCTCCCGCCGCCTCGAGCCCGGGCCCGTCCCACTGCGCCTGCGTCCCCCGGCACGCTGAGGAGCAAACAGTGGCTATTGTTAGCCGAGGACCGGCCAGCAGGTTGTGTCAGAGTTTATCCCAGGCTCGCCACCTACCTGTTGAATATTCACACCGCTGATTCGCAGGCGAGGACCGACCCACTGTCGAAGAAACAGAGTCAAATCTGAGCCCGGGGCAGGTGAGGGAAAGAAAAGTTATCGCGGAAGAAAGGAAGAAATTGAGGAAAAGAGGGAAGTAAATAAGGACAACACGACCGTTGGGCTCGGAACTCAACAGGTTAGCTAGTTCAATGTTATAGCGGCAGCTCGGATTTTTCTACTTTCCACGTCGAAAAAACTAACGAAAACAACATAAAAAATGCCGTTGGGACCATGGAGGAAGAAAAACAAAGCTACGAGGGAGCATTTGGTGGACAACGAGGAGGTCAGCGGCGGGCACGCAGGTGCTGGGAGCTTGAGTAAGTCGGCCGTGAACGGAGCGGGGCTCCCGCCTCCACCTGCCAGCCTGCGGCCCAAACTGGTCTTCCACACGCAGCTGGCGCACGGCAGCCCCACCGGCAGGATCGAGGGATTTACCAACGTGAAGGAGTTGTACGCGAAAATAGCCGAGGCGTTTAATATAAATCCACCTGAGGTAAGCTGTCACCTGCTGTCAAAGGAGAAAAAAAAAGTCATGGAAGTGATTTAGTGTTGCGTTCAAGTGCTAAAGCTCGATTTTACTGAAGGAAGTGAAGTATTCTAAACGCTCCTGTTTCTACTTTCTAGGTTTTTGCGTAAGTTTGAGCAGAAAAAACACTAAATAATCTACACATAGTCAAGTATTTACTTATGCTTTTCATTTATTCTTTACTTCAACATTTCCAATTTATCTGACTTTGTACTTGAGC
>JAUZTA010000005.1:18867436-18877456 GCA_034780835.1 Ctenochaetus striatus | reverse complement strand
TATAACTTTCATTTGTTAAAAGAAGTAATACAAATATGAGAACAGTTATCTCCATCGCCTGCTGCCTTGGCTCCAGTTCTGCTGGGTCCCCATGTCCTCCAGACATGAAAACCTCCTCATGGTGTCTCACAGCTCTCGTGATAGCAGGAGCTTTGGACCACCAAAATACCTCAATGCTCCAAGCAGGGTCAACTGCCTGCACAGCTAGCAGTGTGTGTGTTAGACATGTGGCCTTCAAGCTCTTCACACAGGATCCTACCTGCTCACCAAAGTTACACAGAACAGACACAAGCATCACTAAAGACTGAGACAGAGACACCACTTCTCCGATTATAAGTCAGCAAACCATCATATTAACATTGAAGCTGTTTTGAGGTAAAATAGTGACAAGATGTTGCTTCAAGTTTGAACTGATTCTCATAAGCTCATATGCTCTATGTGAAGTGCGTTGCTGGTTATTCACTCATGCAGATAACAGAGTGGGAGACAGCTCGTCTAAATTTTGTATTTTGCTTTTATTTTATTGTTTTTTTAAGCATTTTTTGGTATCGCAAGGGAGGAAACAAAAAGTTTCAAGTCAGATCTGAAGTATTTCTCCACTTGCAGATGGTTCATTTCTGCTATTCAATGTTTTTTTTGCACAAATGACACTTGAATAGAAAATTTATAGTCATCATAAAAGAACTAGATGTTTATTCAATCTCCAGCTCTTTTGTGACTTGGTAATTATCTCCTTTTATGTCTTATTTGACAGTTTATTTTTCTGTTCTCTAAACCTGCAGATGTAAACAGGAAGTGTTGGTACGTCACGACGAAGGGCATGCACGCCGTCGGGCAGGCGGAGGTGGTCATCCTGCTCCAGTGTCTCCCTGACGAGAAGACCATCCCTAAAGACATCTTCACCCACTTCGTGCAGCTCTACCAGGAGGCCCTCAATGGTGAGAACACAACCGACAGCTCCACCAGGAGGCACACTGCAAAAGTAGTTCACCTTGCATGGTGGGGAACCTCTTGGGGAGGCGGGGGGGGCAGTAGCAGCTCATTAGTAGTCCTGTTTCAAGGTCCACAGGTGAGTCCACCTGTCTCAGTCAGGTGCCGGCCAGATAAAATGAGCTAACCTGAAAGTAATGGAGTGTAATGTGAGAGGAAAATGTTCCAGCTCTACTTTTTTTGTTCCGTGGAGACGACAGGTGCACCGAGCCGTCCTCTATTTGGAAACCAGGTTAACGTCCGGCGCTGCTGAACTGTGTCTCGCCCTTTTCAATGAAAAATGGCCGGAACATTAGCGTCCCGCTGTCAGGTCGCCTCCCTCCAGGCGTGACACCTCACTTTTGCTTGTCGTGCGTTTTTAACTCCGTATGCTGCGGAGCAAAAAAACAGCTAATATTGGGTGACTTTGATGGCTTGCTTCCCCTCAGGCTGTGACTGGAGCAGTTTCAGGCTGGTGGAAAGGAGCCATATTGTGCGTGTCGTTCCTGATTAACTCGCCGTCACTCAGGTCTCGGAAAGAAACGCTGGCTTTAGCAAGTCCAAGCCACTGAGCTCTGTCACGCCGTTAAGGTTGCTGCGTTATGTGGTTTCTGAATCCAGTGATCTCTCCCACTGATTCTCAGGAACACAAACCCTTTGTAGGTAACATAAGGTTGCAGGGCGAGCAGGTTGCATTTTTATTCATAGCTGAAGAACTTAATACAGACTAAGCAAGGCTCCTTTTCCACACAGTAATCCCAGGAATGCACTGAAATCCCTGCCTTTATATCTGCCTCCCTTTCAGAGCATGAGAACTCTGGTTGCTGTCTTTTTTTCTCCTCTTTTGCTTCTCATTGATGTTCATTTTTATTCTTTTCTCCTTGATGTCGTCCCCTGCTTTTCCCCACACTCTTACTCTATTACTCCTCTTTTCTCCCCACTACTTTGCCATGCCTTCCCTCTCCCATGTCACCAATCCGTCCTCCTCCTCACCTCTTCCACATCACTAACAACCTCTCTTCTCCCCTCCTCCTCCCCTCCCCTTCTGAAGGCAACGTCCTGAGCCACCTGAGTCACTCATTCTTCACGCAGAGCTTCCTGGGCAGTAAGGAGCACGGCGGCTTCCTCTACATCAGCCCCTCCTTCCAGTCGCTGCAGGACCTGCTGCTGCCCAACCCGCCCTACCTCTTTGGCATCCTGATACAGAAGTGGGAAACTCCCTGGGCCAAAGTCTTCCCCATCCGCCTCATGCTGCGGCTGGGCGCAGAGTACCGATGTGAGTCAAGACTGCCGGGGTTCACGCTGTGTGGTGACAGTGGCTGGGGAATAAGTATGACTTGAGGATAAATAGTTGAATGTTTTATGAAGTTTAAGGTCGCGTTTAGTTTAATATCCATAAGGAAAATTAATTTAGACTAAAAATCTTCAAAAACAGTAAAATAATTGTCCCATAAAACAGAAAAAGGTTTCAGTTTGGGACATGTCCACATACATGTGAACTCACCAGAGCTGATATGCGAGAATGAGTTTGACATAAAAAAATCCCTCTCCTCCGTTTAGTATTTCAGTAATTCAGTTAAAGATTACACTTTTCTGTTGGAACCAAACACCACAAAGTTAAACAGTTTATTTTTTGTTGCATTTTGAAGCTTTACTTGTACAGACAGCTGTTTAAATCATACAAGAGACCACCTGTGTTTTCATTTTGAACATCTCGGCCTGATCAAAGAAGGTCAGTTCACTGACTTCATCATCAGCAGACATCAAAACTATTTCGGACCCGTCAGTTTCTGTTGTCGGTCAGTCTGGTGAAGGCTGTTTAGCTGCATGTTTCCTCAAAGCTCCGAGAAGCTGCAGACAACAAGTCCAAGTCGCTGTGGATAGAAAACTACAATCTCCATGGCAACATCAGCAATAGTAACCCGATCACGTTGCACGACAAAATGTGATGTCGTCCTGACGTTAAATTCTTCAGGGGCCCAACATGTAAAGAAATTTCTGTCATTTCTGTTAAGCAACTTTCATCAAAGGTTGCGAGCGGCCGAGCGTTAGTCAGAACGATGGCTGATGGTTTCCTGTGGAAAGGTTAATAGGATCCACGGTGGTTTACAGCAGTTATCAGAAGCTTGTAGACTTCAAACCCACCTGCTCTCATGTGTTTCTCTCAGCTGAACCAAGAGGTCTTGTGAGGGGGTTTTATCGGAGGGCCTCCTCTCCAACAAATCCCCCCCTCTCTCTCAGCCGGAGCTGCCAGCGCAGAGAACCGCCTGGCTCTGTTAAGCCTCTTGCCTGCTTGCAGCCGGCTCGGATAGAATACATTAACAAAGCCACATATAGTCGAAGCTCTTAACACAAATCGTTAGCATCACTGCGAAATTAATCCACAACACAAACAGTGTAGTTCTCTACGCTTTCACCTTCTTACCTTCAGCAGTGACCAGCTGAAGGTTGAGTCGCTCGTCAGCGTCCGTTTCCTCGCTGAGTTACAGATTGAGGCTAAGATTGTTTTTTTTTATTGCTAATGAGAGTTTGTGGCGAGATCTTAGTTCCAGCTGTTTGCTGAGATAAGGCTAAAAATAGTCATCTAAGGAGCTTTGGTCGCCGAAGAAAAAAGCAGCCTTATTTTTCACTTGTGAATGAGGAACCTTCCTCCAAAATCCAGCCACAGTTTACTGTATTTGATGTATGTGTGTGTGTATGTGTGTGTGTGTGTGTGTGTGTGTGTGGTCTGTTGTTCAGATCATTTGCATTTATGTGAGAAGAAGAAAGAAAACAGGAAACCCATGTTGTGCAGTCAATAAAAACCTGGAAATGTTTTATCTATGAGGCAAAAAACCAGCCAGAAACAAGACTGAATAATATATAAACAAATCATCTAGCAGGAATATTTTTGCTGCTTTGAAGACCATAAAATAAATCAAATTGTTCTTTTCTGTGACCACATTTCTGCAACTTCTTAGACCAAGACTGCACTAAAAACTATAACTTATTTTCAAATCCAGCTGAACCACCGATCAATAAAAAATAAGTACCCTTGACGTTAACAATCACACAGAACAATAGAGAACATGTTGGTGTCAACGTGTAACTCGTGGTAATTTATCAGTGACTGAACGTTTTGTTTTGCAGTTTATCCGTGTCCGCTGTTCAGCGTTCGCTTCAGAAAACCCCTCTTTGGAGAAACCGGTCACACCATCATGAATCTGCTCGCAGTAAGCGCTCTGTGTTCCCCTTCCTGTCGTTGTTCATTTCCAAGTTGGAGAGCTCTGCTTTCTATTTCTGCTTCTAATAAGAGTGTTTGTTGTACTGAAACTGCAGACAAATGATTTTTTAGAAAAACTGTTTTCACGTTCTAATCTTGTTTTTCCGTCCCTGACGCAGGACTTTCGTAACTACCAGTACACGCTGCCGGTGGTGAAAGGTTTGGTCGTGGACATGGAGGTGAGGAAGACGAGCATTAAGATCCCCAGCAATCGTTACAGTGAGGTGAGTGTCAGCAGCCTGCGGTTTGATTCCTTTCATGGCTCAGAAACGTAAAGTCACACTCGCTGACAGGAAACAGTTTAGGTGACTGTAATCCCTTTATAATGAGTGTTACGTTGACACACAGTAAAACATGCAGCACTTTAAATCCATACATTTATGTTCTGTGCTGTTACAAAGAGCTCACCAATAAATAAATAATCGGCCTCAGATCACACATCATACATCTTTCATGTCACACAGTTAAACCCTCCACCAGACTAATGACATCAGTTCAGGAGGCTCCCATGAAGCCTGAACACCGGCGCACATGTTCGTCCTGTAGGTGATACGTGGGTCCCTGCAGCCGAGCGTCGAGACGCGCGCCGCCAACTTGTTATAACGCTGCTGCCTCCAGGGTGTGAATGAACGTCGAGGCAGAAGAAGTGATACAC
This sequence comes from Ctenochaetus striatus, assembly GCA_034780835.1. Lineage (NCBI taxonomy): Eukaryota > Metazoa > Chordata > Actinopteri > Acanthuriformes > Acanthuridae > Ctenochaetus > Ctenochaetus striatus. Next base: position 18,872,570 of record JAUZTA010000005.1, on the reverse strand, counting down.
ACACCAAAGCAGCAGCAGCAGCGTTTGGCTGAGAAAGAAAGAGAGCCACGGCGGAGGAAAGCGGTGCCGGTTGTAGCAGCGTTTGGCTGCCGAAGCACTAACAGATGGGAACCCAGTAATGAAAGTGGGGACCGTTTCTCAACAGCTTGCGGGCGAGCCTTTAGCGCAGCAAGTGGTTAAAGCCCTCCAGATTTTCAGTTTTATTTCTGATTTGCAGAGGACGGCTTCAAAGGGACGCAGAGGCGGGGGGGATTTAGCAGAATTAATATGTGGGATCTCTCTACTATTGATATCCAACCATGTCAGCGTCCCTTTTCTTTTTGCTATCCGTCATCGCAGCACCATCTCATTTAACTTGAGGACTTTACCCACAAGCCCACCGCAATTAGGCTTAACCAGGCGGCCTCTGTTAAGCCCATTTTCCTCAGCACACACACACACCCAAAGGGCAGCTCAATTAGACGTGGATGTTATTTGTCCTTGCAGCTGATGAAGGCCATGAACAAGTCCAACGAACACGTGCTGGCCATGGGGGCGTGTTTCAACGACCGGGCCGACTCCCACTTGGTGTGCGTCCAGAACGACGACGGGAACTACCAGACGCAGGCCATCAGCATCCATCACCAGCCACGCAAAGGTGCCGACGGAGAAACAGAGTCATCACACTTTCCTCCGTCTCCCACTCTGTCTGCTCTTGTCTGAAAATCCTCCTCCTGACTGTCTCTTATTATTTCTCTTTGTCCTGTTTGCCTGAAAATAACTCGACCTCGGTCACTGGGTCGATTCGTGAAGCTTAACTTATTATTTTTCTCTCTTTTTTTTTTTTCTTATTTGTATTTTTCTACAGTTACCGGAGCCTGCTTCTTTGTGTTCAGTGGTGCTTTAAAAGCCTCATCGGGTTTCTTGGCCAAAACCAGCATTGTGGAAGGTGAGAAGTGTGAAAGCAAACTGCAAACGCTGAAATATTAGTTGAGTGTATTTATATGAAGGTCACGCAGAGAATATTTGCTGAAACCAGGAGCCGGAGTCAGAGATATGAAGAGAGAAACTTACTACTGTCAGAGTTCTTACTGTAACATCTGTTGCAGGCTTTTTTCCAACATGTATCGATGTGTTTTAGTATTTAATATGCTGAGTATTTTTCAGCTTAGTCCAAAATGTGTGCAAGCATAGTAAAAGAACCCATTACAAAACCAAAGGTAACAGTTGAAACGCTAAAAATATACAGTTTATAATGATATTAAACAAAGAAAAGCAGCAAATCCTCACATTTGAAAGGAGCAACAGTGTCAGTAACTCATCAAGAAAAATACCAAACAGACAGGAGTAATCTGGTATTCAGTATTGTTCCTCTATAAAGGCAGTGGTGACTTTTTAGAATAAATATTATTGTTCATAATTATGTTTTCTGCAGTATATAATCACCTGAAACATGATTAAATGTGTTTTAGTGACCTTAGAATGAGCCTTTTGTATATAAAAAGCTGTTTTTCTACAGTAACTCATAACCTCAGCTCTCAAAAGGATCTGTATCATTATATGTGTGTCTCACAATCACCACATGATGTGCAACACACTTGGGGGTGGAGGGCAAGTAAAGGAGTATTTAGGTGGTCGCAGAAGGGAATTGGTCATTGAGATGGATTTTTTTTTTTCCACCATCTTCAGACGGCGTGATGATCCAGATCACGGCTGAGACCATGGACTCTCTACGGCAAGCCCTGAGGGACATGAAGGACTTCACCATCACATGCGGTAAAGCCGACCAGGAGGAGAACCAGGAGCTCGTCCACATCCAGTGGACAGAGGACGACCACAACTTCAACAAGGGGTGAGACAGCAGGAGGAGGAGGAGGAGGAGGAGGATGGAGGAGGAGGAGGAGGAGGATGGAGCTGAGGAGATGCATTCATGTCATGCACAATTGAGCTGATAGCTTCCCAAACGGCTGCATTAACCAGTTTGCTATTAAACCTCATTATGCATGCTCGAGGAAGCCCCCCAGAGGAAACTCTGAGCGGGGTGGAACGATGTGGTTTGACGTGTCTTTGAGATGCAGACCAACGCAATCAATTTTACAGCAGTCTGATAAAATCTGCAAATAGAAATGTGACTTTTTACTATCAAACACAATTGAGGCTTTTCAGCAGATGCTCCATCGCTTCATTCATTCTCTCACTTCACATTCTGAGCTCAGTCGCTGATTTAACCCCCGTTTCACCCGATAAGTCAATTTGGTCTGCTGTCAAGATGCCATCGGGTCCTTATACTTACATGTTTAACTGCCTGCATCAAACACTGTGGCCTTTGTTTACTGATAAATTTCATTCTCCAGAGCAGAGAGGAAGAGGAATGCACTTAATTTCTGTTCTTGTTAGAAAATAAGAGAAAAACTTTGTTGTCTATGAGAAAGAACATCGTCTTTATCTTTCTAACACACAAAATGCAGCATAACGAGAACATACAGCATAAAATATATATATATATACTAACACAACATTTATATTTATTTTCTGATTCACTGTTAACTTGAGCTCTGTGGTTTCCTGTGTTTGGCTTTCAGTGTCATCAGTCCCATCGATGGGAAGTCCATGGAGTCGATCACCAGCGTCAAGATCTTCCACGGCTCGGAGTTCAAAGCCAACGGCAAAGTCATCCGCTGGACAGAGGTACGACACACCGGACACCCAACACACTGCTCGTTTAACTGAGCATCAGGATGAAACTCAGGCCACGACACAAAGTTCTTAAAACCTTTAATCTAAATCAGATGTTTAGTTCTTGTGGTTACTGGGTTTTCTGTATTTAGTGTTTGTATCAAAAACATAAAAAATAGTTTCTAAAAATTTAAGTCTGCTGAGATGTTAATTTAAGTTTCTGTGACTCCCTCAGGTGTTTTTCCTCCAGAGTGAAGATCAACCCAACGGCCTGAGCGACCCGGCCGACCACAGCCGGCTGACGGAGAACGTGGCGAGGGCTTTCTGCATGGCGCTCTGTCCGCACCTGAAGCTGCTGAAGGAGGACGGGATGGCCAAGCTGGGACTGAGGGTCACACTGGACTCTGACCAGGCAGGTTCAGACGAAAACAAGACGAAGCAGCAGTTATAGACAAGTGAACATGTCAGGAGGGTGACTGAAGATGTTTTCCTTGGCAATTAATGCTGAAATAACTTTCTTGATCATAACTGGAACAGTCGAATTTTCATGTTTTTACCGATTTCTTTGAGAGACCTTTGAGAGAAAATGCCTGAAAATGTCTAATGATTGTCCAGATTTTAGAGAGAACATCCACTGACAGCAGTGAGGACCAGTCTAACACCTGCGTCTGTCGTTACAGGTGGGTTACCTGGCAGGAAGTAACGGCCGGCCTCTCCTGCCTCAGTACCTGAGCGACCTGGACAGCGCTCTGATCCCCGTCATCCACGGCGGGGCGTGTCAGCTGAGCGAGGGCCCCGTGGTCATGGAGCTGGTCTTCTACATCCTGGAAATCATCTCGTAGGATTCCCTTTGAGCTTCATCCTTTTCTGACCCTCTGACGTCATCTCACAGCCCCGGCCCTCCTCCATCTCCCTTCAACCGTTTGCACTTCGAAAGAGCCCGAAAACTGTGCCGTGCCAGGCGGGGTAGCATTCCTCAAATCGAACCTATGCATCCAAACACCGTCTGTTCTGCTGCAGAGGCCGCGGGGGAGGGGGCCTGAGGACGCTCTGGGCGGGGTCACCTGTCGTGTGTTGTCTGATCTCTGCTGTCCATCTGAGTTTGTCCGAACAGGAAGTGAACGTCAGAGAGCAGAGCGTCCGACCCCCGTGTGGTGTTACAGTGTCAACAACAAGTGTTTACCCCCCCCATCAGATCTCATGTTTCATTGTCTTTCAACATTTAATCAAAGTGGACTTGATTTAACTTTTTTTTTTGACACTGACTCACAAAAAAACCCCTTTCTGCTGATCTCTACAAAGTGACATAAACAAAAAAATGTCACATAAAAAACAGTTTTGAACCTAAATTATCATTAATGTTTGGAAACTGCACAAACTCCTTTGAAAGTTTACTGCATCAACTCGTTTCCGTTTGCTCACAGAAACCATCCTGATGCTTAAATGTCTTCAGTTACAGAGAATTCATGGCGAATGAGTCATGAGTGAGGTAGTCAAGAACTTTGATTTGGTTGAATGTAGACATCAGGAAGTAAAGAAACTGGCAGAAGATCTCATTCCAGTCGAGAATTTATGGCTGAACTGGGAGAAAATGTCTTAATTCTGACTGAGAAAGATCTGCAGAGAACAAACCTGTCAACCAAAACTCAAGGCTGGTGACACAAGTGACGCAATGAACTTTTTTAGTATTTCAAATCCTCTTGTAGACATCAGTTTCCACTTCATCAGTGTCAAAAAAAAGCCTTCTGTTAAACCCTCTCTGCTGTAAAACAATGAAAACATGAGAACTTTCAGTGAGGGTGAAAACTTCTTGTTGACTCTGCGCGAAGCTCCTCGGGCTCCTCGCCACCCGTCACTCCAGCGTCACTGTGGCAGCCGGAGGTCCCGAAGCACTGAACTCTGGGTCGTTTTCTGCAGAGGCCTCTGTGTAGCACGGATGCACTGAAAACAAGGGGAGACTCGGATCAGCCGCCGAGAAGACCGAACTCTGCCTGTTCAGCTTCGACGGCAAAAGGAAAGCTACGGATCGTCAGACGAGCAGCTTAAAGATGCTTCTGTGTGGTGACTTTATTTTAAATTTTATTTTTAATTTTATTGTTTTTTTTTAAACGTGGTGCTCAGTGCCTGCAGCAGCGATTCATCAAGCGAGGAGAGAAGAAAGGAAAAAAAAACATTTCGGCTTCACCTCTTAAGCTTTACTCATCAATCACCAGATGCTTTATTTCATGGACGAACACATTGACCTGCCTGCTGTACATATTTTTGTAGGCATTAAAAAAAAACAAAAACAAACTTCTTCTCTATTATAACTCTGCATCTGTAGCCTCCAGAGATCCCAGTTTGGAGACAGTGTTACTGAAATCACAGACTCCTCTCTGTGAAATATGATTACATGTCGACTCTGAAAGCCCTTTTTGTCCTACAGTAGACAGCTGATTTAAAAAAAAAAAAAAAAAAGTTACAAATGATTTATTTAAAA
>JAUZTA010000005.1:18827670-18837821 GCA_034780835.1 Ctenochaetus striatus | reverse complement strand
AATCGAAAGTTGATTTTAATTTCTTTTGACTGTTTGACCAACCATGATCCTGTATTCCACAGGCACCATCACCTGCCTGGAGTTTTACGGGTCGTCTCATTTGCTGAGTGGAGGGGACGATGGACTTGTATGTGTGTGGAGCACAAAGAAGTGGGAGTGTCTGAAGTCCATCAAAGCTCACAAGTAAGCACACATCTACAGAGAAGTGTTTCCGAAGCACTGAAATGTTTTTAAATTGTGTGATTCTTGTCTTGTATTTTGTGGGATGAGATGACTCAAAGTAAAGTTCTCAATCCTCTCGTTTTCCTCAGAGGCCCTGTCGCATCGCTGTCCGTCCATCCTTCTGGAAAACTTGCACTCACAGTTGGGACAGATAAGACTCTCAGGTACAATTCACAACTCTGCTAGAAAGTGATAGAGAGAGACTGATTATTCATGTAATAGTGTGTCAGACTGACTGTTTGAATCTTTTTATCCTTGTAGAACGTGGAATCTAATAAATGGAAGATCAGCCTTCATCAAAAACATAAAACAGAGTAAGTAACCTCTTTAATTGTTAAGAGTTTTACTACTTAGTTGTGTTACAAATATGAATGTGTTTGAATGACTTGAACCTTGTTTCTCTCCACTTTTAACAGATGCACACATTGTCAGATGGTCTCCAGATGGTGATAAATACGTGGTAATAGTGAATGACAAAATAGACATATATGACCTGGAGACAGCTTCTGTGATGGGAACGATCACAAGCCCCAAGAGGATCTCATCTGTTAAGTTCTTAAATGTGAGTGACTTGTGACCATGACTTCAGGAAACTGTCGCTTGACAATAACATTTATATGTGATGTAGATGGTTGGTATCTGCTATTAAACCAAGACATGACAGTTTTGAGTTTTGAATAGATCTTAAAATCGGTCTTGTTTTTCAGAACTCCAGGCTTGCAGTCGCAGGAGATGATGAAATTGTGAGGATATGTGACGCTGGAGAAAAGAAATGGGTGTGTGAGTTTAAGGCTCATGAAACCAGGTAAATTAATTTATCGCATTTTTCATTTCTCAGATCCACCATGTGTGTTTGAAAGTTATTAGATAAACATGTTTTCAGCATACATTTAAAGTGTTGTCCAAAAGTCTTAAAGGTTAAAGGTAGTTTTACTTCCTGTCCTTTTGTGATTTTAGAGTGAAAGCGGTCGACAGTTTTATGATGGAGGATTACTGCGTGCTGGTGACAGCTTCAAATGATGGATTCATCAAAATGTGGAAACTCCAGCTAAAAGAGGCAAGTCTTTGTGTTTTTAAGGAACATTTGAGTGTATAGCATTTACTTTCAATTTCAACCTAATACCTTGAACTTGTACATTTGCTGCAACAGTGTGTGTCAGAACAACCTTTCCCTCAGTGCACAAAACTTATTCACATATCTGCTTTGTAAAGCCGAATCTTAAAGTTCTTAAACAACAAATAAGTCATTAAGCGAGGATCAGTTACAAATAAAATTTTTGACATAATAAAATCTTGAGTTATAGGCGTAAAAGTTAAATAAACAAATCTGTAACAGAAATAATATAAATCAGCAAAATCACAGTGCTGTTACCTGCTGAGCTGCTGCTGATCTAACAATAATCCAACAGGAGCTGGAGTCTCCCACTCTCCTTGGGGAAGTGAACACATCAGCCAGACTGACCTGCCTGGCTGTGTGGAAACCTTCATCAGTGTCTTCATCAACCTTGTCTGAGAAACCAGCAGCTGAGGCAACAACATCTGAAGGTAGTTTTCCTGTAAACACTGACTTTGTTCAACTTCGGCGTCATGTTATTAAGGAGATTTGAGCTGCAGATAATAGCAGGTTTACCTAAGTGATTTTTAGTTTTTTAGTTTTATGTCGATCAGGATGCACCGTCAATGGTTCAGTTATGTCACAGTAGAAACTACAGAAATTAAGAGCTGCTTTATTGTCTCATTTTATGTCTATGTAACACCATCCATCTCTTTGTTTTCTGTCCACAGAACTTGTTCAAGAGCTTTCAAAAACAAAGAGAGTCCGAATCGCAGCAGAAGAAGTCATTCTAGAAGATGAGAGCAAACCCAAAAAGAAGAAAAAGGGTGGTGGAAAATAAAATGGAAAACAAAGAATGTTTTATCATTTGTGGACTGTTTTATATATGGACTCCTTTGGTCATTTGTATCATGTGGTTGCCACATGCAGGCGATGGACCCTGAAAAGAGAAAAAATGGCAATGGGAAATGACAATAAAATGTTTTATAATCCATGGGCTGCTTTTAATCTGGAGTTATCTTCAAAAACATGGGATTATTTATGGTTACCGCAGTGAAATTAAAAATCACGGCTGCTGGTTGGAGTGGACAGCTTGAGGAATTTAACGTAATTAAACAAGTAACGAACTTTATTTTGAAATGTTAGCGGAAAGGAAGTACTCCGGGATACATTCGGAAGTTGCTTCATTAACAACTGAGGCTAGTTAAATACTAGACTGACTTTTTGTTTATTTTTACAAGTTTGGTGTGATATTTTAATAGCAAAAACTCTTGTTTGTACTATTTTTGCTGCTTTTTAAAATTTGAACAAGTTGTCGTAACTTTACGGTGCCGGTAAATCAAGAGTTCGTCACAGTAAACTCTGTTGTAACTCCAGCAGCAGTAATATTAGCTTTAGCATTTAGCTAACATTAGCTTAATTCCGGGTTTGTGGACATGGGCACTGACTGGATTGGGTTTGGTTATTCTGCTCTGGTGTCAGCAGGAGGAGTCATGGGTTATGTGAAAGCAGGTGGGAGAAACACGGATGTTTGTTATTGAAATTTATGCTGTAAGTTAGCTGACAATTAAATCTTAATATAGCATTCGTGGATAATTAAAATGATTGGGTTGGATTATAGTGGCCCAAACTTCAAGTATCAAAAGTAAAAGTTCTTCCTATGCAGAAGCACTTATTAATATTTCACTATATATTTTTGATAATTAAAACTAATTTTCTTAGTTGGATTAGTTAAGAAATGCTTCTCAAGCACCTCCATTTAAAAAATTCTGAATAGTAAAAACAACATCTTACAAATACATTTTGAAGAATTTGCTGTTTCTCTATGAAGGTAGTAAAGTAGAAGGATAAAATATTATCAAATGGAAATGCTAAAGTAAACAACAAATGGTGTAAAAGGTTACCTTAAAGTAATCTTTTTTTTAAAGGTTTGCTTTAAATCTAGTAAGTCAAAGAGCAAGTGGGTTATATAATCTTAGATAAGGTCCATTACAGGGAACGTGGATGTACCAGTTTATCCATAAGAAGATTAGAAGATACAACCACTGTTGTTATTCAAACCTTAATTTCGAAATAAAACCCTGTGTTACCTCCTCAGGCAGCACCACCTCTCTGGCTGCAGGTCTCCTGTTTGGCCTGCTGGCTGCAGTCGGTGCTTATCTGGCATCTCAAAATCCCAAGAATGTCTGGCTCTCACTAGGTGAGCGAGTTTAGTTTGTGTCACCATGACCGTTCACCTGCAGCTTTCACAAACACATGAAAACAACTTTTTTTTTTCTCCACTTACGAACTGTAGGTACCTCGGGAACGCTGACTGTGGTGATGGGACTGAGATTTCTCAACTCCTTCAAGTTCATGCCAGCTGGTTTAATGACTTTAGCGAGGTATAACTCTGACACTGACTGTTCCTGTGATCGTCGCTTAAAAAATCTATAAAACATAGATGCCTTAGTTTTAAATAATGGGATAAACAGGGATTACCACATTTATTGTCAAGTTATTTTTAACTGTAACCTGATATACTTTTTGAATTTTTCTTTTCAGTGGACTCATGGTGGCGAAGATCATTGTTGGAATACTAAACAGACCACATACATCTTGAAAATGTTTAAACTTCCTTTTTCTTTTTGTCTGTAAATATTTTTGATCCGATAGAGTCTTTTTTTGTGTGCAAACATGATGTGCCTTTATAAAACCTTCCCTCTTCTGTAGTTTTTTAGTACAAGAATGTTTCAACAGACAAACACTTATTTCTGCACAATGTTGGTAGCTTCTTCTCCGAAGTCTAGTCTCTTGTATTACAAACTGTAAATAACATGAAAACACTGCTGATTTTTCTTTTTCCTAAGAAGACAAACTTGTTCAGCTTCTCCTCACTGAGGACACAGGAGAAAGGACTGTTATGTCTGATGTATCATCAGCCATCCAGCATTAAAACACTCTTCAGGTTAAGATATGTTGTGTTCTGTTTGCTTAATTATGAACTATTTGTAGCAGTTGAGATAACACAGCTTTTAAAGATAAAAAGACACCAGAGTCAGTTTTCTTTTTGTCATTTTTTCATTTTCTCATCATGTTTATGAATTAAAGACTGTCTCTATAATATCTGAATTGTCACATTTGTCATTGTTTCTAACCACTGATGCAGTGAACAGCTTGTTCTCTTCTTCTCTGAAAGTTTACTAAGTTGGAAAATAGGACCATGTTTTGTGTTTGGTAAGGACTGATTAACCTGTAATCTTTATCTGCCTCTGTCTGACACTGATCACATTTATTTGAGACAGTGGTCTTGAGAGGAATGTAAATACTAACTCCAGTATTTGATTAAGGAATCTTTTGACCTCAAAACCATGAACTGTCTTTTGACGACAATGCTTACCTTCTGCACTCTCTGTTTTCGTTATGTCTCCGAGCAACTTTTCCTGCTCCTTTTATATCAAATTGACCCACATGTTCCATTGGGCAGAGGAAGGAGAACACCTTGTCCCGCCTTTATCAAAGGGCGAGTTTATTTAGTTTATTCAAAACTGATAAAATACTAGGTTAGAAGAGTTAAACTAATGCAAGAGTAAACTAGTTAGTCAGGATGGAATCCAGTTCTGATGAGGAACTCTTTATTAAGAGGTTAAAAGTGGTAATTAATGGACATATTCAATATTTTTTTTTAAATTAGCACTATTTTCTCACACATTTTGGCCTTTTCTCTCATAATTTATTTTCATGTAGTGCCCAGTTTGATGTATGTAACCAATTTTTGTGTTTTGCTAGTGCTCCATCTAGTGGTAGTTTTCAACACTGCATCAGATTGTGGCTGGCCTCTATTACCCAGATAACCCCAGCTTTTACAAACCTTAAAGTAGTTATGCATGCCAAATAAGACAACGATCAGTAAATACTTCTTTCCAGAGCCCTTTGCCTTAAAAAAAAAAACATGTTTTTACAAACAGTTCCAGTATTGATAAGGAGATTGCTGTTCGTAGAAAAAAAATAGACATATTTCAATATCTTTGACTGTGTTGTAATAAAATTTAACCACATAAATTGAATTATCAGCAGAAATAAAATAAAAAATATTCATAATATTTCTGAGGAATCCTTTGATGTTAACTCAAGGACCCCTGGAAGGTCCCAGGACCATATTTTGAAGACCAGAGAATACGTCTGAATATATTTACAAGGACTGCTAAAATAGGCCCTGTGTTTTCAGAGAATTGGTAAATAACACTTGAAATATGGGAATGTAGAAGACAAATTGTTAAATTATGACTGATCCAAACATTTAATCAAGCTGAGATAAACAATTGATTTTAGGTTCATGTGTGAATTGATCAGAACACAAGGGGACCTAAATTAGTAGTAGTATCTTTGAGTGAATAAACTAAAAATTGCTAAAAGTCTAAACATGATTTTATTTTTTAAATTTTTTTTTTAAAGGTTTGTCACTTTATTAAAAATAATTCCTTTTAGCCAAATCATAGTGCGCATGGAAGGAGAGAGCAGTGAGTCATTTGTCTGATAATAAACAGCAGGTTCACCAAAGCGCAGGAGGTGTCTTCAGACATGCAGGCATGAAATGTGAGGAATGAAAATCATGACCAGCATTCTCGAAATGGCCATACTGTAGTAACATGACGTGCCGTGCATTGCACCTAACAACTGTGCAGTCAGATTGTTGACTGTCTGCGCAGCGGATAGCCGCCGTTTTTTCCCAAGGTTGTGCTTTTGGTTACTTACGGTAAGATGGACCCGCAGTGTCCACTAAAGGATCAGGTGATCCACTAACTACGAAGCGAAGGCTGACTGGGGAAAATGCAAAATGACATATAGCAAATGTCGGAGCATAATTCATTCACATTTTCGGCTCAAATTTGGACTTAAATCGCACCGCTGGAGCTCCAATGTGACGATGGCTCGTTAGGGCTGGCGGCGCAACTGCGATTTTTTTGATATTTTTTAATTTATGAAAAATCACATTCACAGACAAATATTGGTTTCAACATGGGGCTGTGCTACAGTTTGCGTCCCCGGCTCTTCGGGGACCTGAGCGGCTCTATCTCCAACGCTACCTCGGACTCAGACCAGCCTCCGGACGCCGCCGTGCCGACCCGCGCCGGGGGAGCTCGCCAGGAGGACACCGGGGGATGCGGGGAGAGTTCGTCGCTACGCGGCGGCCCGGTGCGCCCCGGGGACCCTGCCAGGCTCCCGGCCGGGGAGCACCGCCGTGGAGACACCGGTACAGACGGTGTGCTCATACAGAACGGAGGTGGCGGAGGAGGAGGCGGCGGTGGCGGTGGTGGTGGCGGCGGCGGCGGCGGCGGCGGCGGCGGAGGAGGAGGAGGAGGTAGCGGTAAGGGGACAGGGAAGGACCGCGGCCGACGCTTGCAGCTGCTTCAAAAGACTAGCACCCAAAAGCAGAAAAACTGGGACAAATTGCTGGTGGAGGAGAAGGAGGCCGAGAAGGAGGCGAAGAAAGTCAGTAAGAATATTGACAGGGCGCTGAAGGAGCTCAAACGGGAGTACAAACAGACGCATCGGCTGTTGCTGCTCGGTAGGTTGTGCACCTCTCTGTTGTTGTCGGACTAGGAAGCCGTTTTTTTCATTATTAGAAACCCAAACGTACCGGCCTTTCCAGAAATTATGTCACTTCTCTGGCGAGGCCTAATGCCACATCTGCTGGCTTGGCTGTGAAGACTACCCCCTGCGGCTGTCAATGACAAATGATGAAGATGGACGTTTAGACTCAATGGGCCTGCTGTCCTCTTACTGTTACACTTGGGGTTATGGGGAGTTTTGAAAAGCCATTTAAACATAATGTAAGGCTATAATAATGGACCAGCATACACAGGTTCACAGAGACCACTTAGCTTTTGGCCATTGGACCATATAGTGTAGTATAGTATAGAATAATGTGGTGTAGTACAGTGTAGTATCAAGTGTAGGAGTACAGATGGAAGAACATTTCCATTACAGGAACTATTTACAGTACATACATGATGTAGTAGAGAAGAGTGTATTATTGTATAGTATAGTGTTGTAGTGTTATAGAAAATATCATTCGGTTGGCTTAAGTATATAAATGTAGAGAGATTATGTAGCTTTTGTTTTGGAAACTTACATACCACTGTTCACTATTAGTGTTTAATATGTCTAATGACATTTGACTTAAAAGTTTTAAATGAAAAGATACTATTAGAAGAGTTGTGGAGTGTGTAGCGTGGTGGTCTATGGTGTAGTAAAGCAGAGTGTTATATTGATTAGTTTAAAATACAGTTTGGTAGGCTTTAGTGGACAAAAATATACATCGAGGGAGAGCTCAGCTTTCGGTTGCTGGACTGTGTTTTCTTTAAAGACTCACTGACTATTAAAGATTATCATATCGTATATTATAGTGACCTTTTGTTCGGGGTGACATCTGTCCATAGAAAACACACAAAAACAAGCATTTTAAATAACTGTTGCACATCTACAGTCATGTTTTTAAATAGATAAATGTTTAACGTTGTATGGTGGCATACAGTGTAGTATATTTTATAGTAGTATAGTGGAGCGGTGTTTAGAATAATATACATAATTGCACAGGCTTTGTATATAGAGTATTTGTACTGATAAAAACAATTTAGATTTTGGTTACCGGTACTCATGTTGACTTTATAATGATGTATGGTTGAGTAGAGTAGTGTATACAGTATAGTGGCCATTTGTCTATAGACTACAGATAAATAATTGGCTTTTGATTAACTCCAGCACATTTATAGTAAGAATGTTTAATAAGTGAATGTAGTGAAGTTGAGTTTTGTGTAGTATGGTTTTGTACAAGTTTTGTATTATTATAGGATTTGGTACAAATATTCCTCCATGTGTTCTTAGGCAACATTACTGTAGTATAGTAGAGCAAAAGATTGCCTTATAATGTTTTGTAGTGTGACATGGACTAAAGGACAATGGCTTGACTCACCACATTTTTACAGTAAGTTTCTTAACAAATGTGTATACTGTAGCATACTACATTAATGTATCGTACTGTACTATACTGTACTGTACTGTACTGTAGCATAGTCTAGCTAGTAGCCTGTATGCAATAGGTCTTGGAGTACATCCACATACTAAAGAGAGACCACTTTTTTTGCCATTGGGTTGTATAGTGTAGTACATACTTAATTTATCATAAATCATCTTACTGTACCACAGTATGGGATAGTAGAGCACTGTATATTGTAGGTTTTTAGCCTTTTTTACTAAGTGCTGATCATCTACAACAAGGGTTTTCAACAAATACATGCACACTTTAGTAGAATAGAGTAGATTAGAGTGTAGCATTGTGGCCTGTAGGACTGTATAATAGCATGTTGTACAGTGTGCGGCACTCTGGATTGTAATTTAAAAAAGCTATGTGCTTTTTACTCACTCTTAATTTTGTCTTTTAGTGCTGGGATGAGGATTTGATCCACAGGGTATCACTCATTGATGCAATTCTGATCATCAGTTTGATAAAGATACCAAACACAGACTCTTTACAGCTGGACGTATGCAAACAGGCATGTGCTTTGGTTTCTTCATTTGGGTGCAAATGGCTGTTTTTATCAGTTTATTTACGCTCAAACTTATTGCCATAAACAAAGCATTTTAAGACATCAGTCAGGGTTCTGGCAAACTTTCCTTTTGGTTTGCTGTCTAAATTATTTTAAGTGTTTTATATGGTGTTTGTGAATATAATAAGCAGAAAATCCTGAGCTGATCTGATTCATCCACAGTGGTTGTGGTTAGTTCTTATCAGTTTAACGGTGTCCTATGCAAACTACAGGGTTTATATCATGTTTCGGTCTTTTGTTTTATCACCTCACAGGAATCCCAGGATTGAGAGTTTATATAATTTATCAAAAGGCTTTCGGAGTATCGTTCAGCAGCATCACAGTATTGTAGTAGATTCAGTGTGTTTCTAGATGGAGGTGATGTTTCCCCACTTTATGGCTGAAGACATGTTGCATCCTCTGCACACACACTTAACTTAAGTTTTAAAAAAAAGTCAATACTTAAAAAAAAGTGTTGAATAAGAAGAGGAGCTTAAGTGTCAGCTCCCCTGATGAGGAAAACAATGTTTAAATGTGGAAACATTTACAATAAAAATAGAACTTGTCCACCTTAAGTTTTTTGACAGTCACACTTAATACCGTACTGCTCATATTTACTTTACCTTAAATAGTGTAATGCTTCGTTATCCTCTATAATAAATGGCTACCAGTTTAATTTCCTGAGTAAACAGCTCTCAGTAATTACACACAGGAAGAAATGGCTCATCCTAATGAAGTCACACAGGGAAGTGTCATACATTCTTCCATGAGCTGCTGCTGCTGAAAGCTATACAGGCGCGTGTGACCTGTGTCGCTGTGTCATTTCAGCATGTCATTATGGTTTCGGTGGCGTTCTGCACCCACAGTAGAATCACAATTATTTTCGGAGCTATCTGTCCTGGTGCACCCATGAGCCTCAGCGTGAGCCGCGGGCCGGGTCTGGTTTTTTCTCAAGAGGCCTTCGGGACTTTATACCCTGCAGGTCTGCAGCAGGACTCTTGTTGCATGCCAGAGGACTGAGGTGGTTTGTGTTCCTCTGAAAGTGGACACCTTTCAAATAGTGTTACCTTTCAAGGCAACGTATGCTGGCTAATCTGGGTCACTTTATCTGTTTGTATTTGCTGCAGGTATTTAGTTGAATAGTGATAGCCATAAGGAAGTATTGTTGATCATAAGTGGGCTGCCATGTTCAGCTTGTGCTGATGCTGGAATGTAGTTTAGTCTTATAATACTTACATTTTGTAATGTTTGATCAAATTTTTTGGATCTTCAAGATGACAAATAATAATTTTAGACATATTTAAGCT